>JAFMSR010000017.1:3157332-3635990 GCA_022818135.1 Saxidomus purpurata
CATCTAGCATTTCCATTTTAAAGAAATAAAATCCACAGATTTTGCAGTTCCCACATAGTCTCAATCAAATTTATTAAAAATCCACAAAATTTCATACCCATGAATTTATATGCATTCACAGTATTCAAATATATAATCACTGCTTGTCAAGCTCGGCCATAGATCATAATCCTTTTAATTCCCTGACATCCTTTTGCCCTCTTTATTTTTTATTATTTTATTCTTTTAACCAGTCACTTAACTTGACCTGTACATATTGTGAATATTCACAGAATGTTATAGATTTGAAGGTAATATTTAATCTTGTACTGTAAAATTTGCACAGAGCTTTTATGAGGTATTTCCAGGTGACATAACTCTGTTTGGTTATCAAGCAAACATAAATGTTGTATTGTAATGCAGTAAACTTTCCCCTCCATTTTTCTAAAATGGACTAGTCCATCATTTAGTTTGGACAGTACCATTGATTGTTTAGAGTGGTGTCAACTGAAAATTTACAGTAGGTATAGCAAACAGTGCAGATCATGATTCGACCTGATCATGATCTACACTGGCTGTATGCAAGGGCAGAATGACTTACTGCCAACAGAGTAAGGAGTCAGGAGACACCAAGGGACACAGTACTAGCAATGGTACTTAAACTGATAAAAAGTCCATGGAGCTGACAGTGGTTGATAACACAGATCTAATGTTTAGAGCAATTGCATGACTACACCTTTGTCAGTTTCTCTACCTCAGAACTCAAAGGTATCAAATTTCAAAGAATACTGTGAATTACCGATGTATGAACAGGAACTGAAGATCTTGTTTACTATATTTGCTACAAAGTCTAGCATACATTTATTATTCATTACAGATGAAGACTTCTAACAAGTTTTAGCATGTCTTAGAGATGTAAAATGTAACATCAGTGAAACAGACATTTTATATGTTATCAATTTTAAAGAGCTGGTACTTTATACAAGGGATTTGATGTTGTATTTATATATCTTCTTTACCAATTTCTCATGAAAATAAGATATTTGTTGTTGGTCTTACTAGAGTACAATATTCCCTGTCTACTTTACAATGTCATGAAGCACTCGGTAGACCCATGTGACACCACTGGCCTCATGTGTAATTTGCCTATTTCTTAAAATTCTGCAGAGTTGCGAAGGAAGCAGAATTTTTCACTATATCAGCCTAAATTTTCTTTGGACCAGAAATGGCGAAAGATTTGCAAATCCCATGTGAGGCCCTAGACACACAGTTTGTAACTTTCAATCCAACATGTTTATTGTGCTGGGCAAGAACTATATGAACCATTCTATGTACTAAGCAAATCAACAGCCTGCAGAAATGGGAACGGTTTGCCCTCTTTGATAAGGGGAGCATCCTATCTTACAGAAGATAATTAAACAACACATCTTACGTTCAGAATATTGAGCATGTGTTACATCACTTGTGGGGCCTTTTTTGTCTATCATAAAGACAGACAGGTGTTCCAAATGGAAAAAATGAGCCTGCTAAACTTACTAAAAGAAGG
Organism: Saxidomus purpurata; assembly: GCA_022818135.1. Lineage (NCBI taxonomy): Eukaryota > Metazoa > Mollusca > Bivalvia > Venerida > Veneridae > Saxidomus > Saxidomus purpurata. The sequence continues at coordinate 3,158,858 of JAFMSR010000017.1, forward strand.
CTTGTTTTATCCACTTCAGTCACGGTTTGTCTTTTCTTCAAATGAGTACATTCTTCCTTAATTAAAGCAAAATGAAGAGTTAATTAATTATTCAGGGGATGTCCTAGGTTAAAGAAAGGTAATTTAACAAGAATGGTTCATTTATTGTTCCAGTTCATTTATTGTTGTACACTCAATGGATCTAATGTTGTTTTGACAGTCGTTCTGTGTGTGTAAAACAGCTATAAAAAACCCACTTTTTTTTAGATGTTGATGGGGTATAAAGCACCATTTTCCGATATTTTTCATGGACATATTGGAAGAACTCGTGACTTGCTAGAAACAAGGAAAACTAAATACATTTAATAGATCTAGTACCAGATAAGAATTAAAAGCATTTAGTACAAAATGTACTTCAAACATTTACAGAGCAATTCTAGTCTGGTTGCAGAGGTTGATGAATAATCATTCATTTTGACAAGACAGTAGCATGCTGCAATTTATTTACAAACATTGTATGAAATTTGTAGAATTTTAACTGCATTTGAGAACCAGCTAGTAAATATGCTTGAATAAACGCTACTTCCATAATCAATAGGCAAACATGAATGTGTTTTTCAAAATATCTACGGTATATATTTAACCTGTGTTATAACACATCAAGTATAAGCAGATTTTGTGACTCAGACAAAAAGTTAATCAGGTGTTTTTTCTAAAATACCCTTTGGAAGAATATCAAAAAAATACCAATAACTGCAAATTATTTTAATTTCTTTAATAAGGTCAATTCAAATTTTGTGTCACTTATAAAATATAAGATGCACAGAATGATAATGTTTAACTACCAAAATGCCACAGTGATGCAACATAAGTAATAAATACGAGTTTATTTGAATACAAAAAGTCTGGTTTCAGCAGCATATATACATGTAGTAGCAATAGTTTTTACACAACAACATGGAATACAATGTTGTAAAACTATAAATCAGGTCAACATTTAGAATGATTTCATTTTTGCTATTTTTCATAAATTCCCCATTTCGCTGATTCAAAATTTTCATTTTCTAAAACAATTCATTTTACAGTATACATATAGATTTATGAATAGACTTCAGTGAATTTTAAATTCTCAAATAAGTCTGTCTGTTGGCAAATAGTGAAAATTTCATCATATGTATGATACCAAATTTACATGGTAACAGTACAGTTACTGTAGTAGAGTCACAGGAGTCTTCTTTAAGGCTGTGATATGGTTTCCAAAATAGTATATTGTAATTAACATTTTGAACTTCAACTGTGCATGTATCATAAAGTATTTGGTATTTGTGTGATAGTATGCAAAAGGAAAACAATTTCTTGGTAAAAATCCAGCACAAAATAAACTATGTATGGCATAGATTAATGTAGATAACCTTTATTTAAAGTCAGTATATTGATTTCAGGAGCTTGTGCATTCCAACTTTTCTGTAAATCTTTGTATTTGAAGCTGCTGTATTTTCATGCTAAGAAAATAAGATAGGCTCAAAACAGGTGTAATATTTATGTTTGGCACTTTGTTTTGACCTGTTTAGTTATCACTTCATTTTTGTGCTTCTTAGTTCAAAAGTCAGGAAATTATACTTACTGGTTGGAAAATTAATTATATTTTGGGAACATAAAATTTGCTTTGAAATAATTAATAGTTGTCACTTTATTTTACGCATGGGCAGTTTTAGAACCTAGTCTTATTACTAGAGTAAGGTGTATATACCAGCGAGTATGCACACTGTTTTAACTTCCTACACAACATTTACAGATAGCTGAGCTCGAAGATGAGAAGCGCGAGCTCGAGAAGAACGTAAATGAGCTCAAAGCAAAATGTGAGCAGATTGAGAAGAGAGCTCAAGAACAGAGACAAGTTGAGGAGAAGAAACACACAGAAGAAATTCAGTTCCTCAAGAGAACCAATCAACAGCTGAAGGTAAGATTTTTAACCCTTACCCTGCTAAATTTCTAAAATGGACTGGTCCATCTTATCATTTAGACAATACCATCAATTGCTGAAAGGGGTGTTCACACTGAAAATTTACCAACTGAATAGCAAACAGTGCAGGTAATGATCAAACTGCATGGATGTTCTGACTTTTAGGCTGTTCACAGTTACACTGAAATTAGGTAACAAGGCAGAATTTCAAGTTTTTATACCCCCAAAACGAAGTTTGGGGGGGTATATAGGAGTCACCCGGTGGTTGGTCGGTCGGTTGGTCGGTCGGTCGGTCTGTTGCATTTTCCTTGTCCGAGGCAAACTTGAAAACTACTTGTTGGAATTCAAACAACTTCATACAATGATCAAGCACATTGAGAGGAAGTGCAGGCACAAGAACTATATCTCCATCTTGACTAATTACAGAGTTATTGCCCTTTGTTAGTTTTCCTTGTCCGGACATAACTTGAAAACTACTGGTTGGAATTCAATAAAACTTCATACAATGGTCAAGCACATTGAGAGGAAGGCAGTGCAGAAGAACCATAACCCATCTTGACTAATTACAGAGTTATGCCCTTTGTTACTTTTCCTTGTCCGGACATAACTTGAAAACTATTGGTTGGAATTCAATACAATTTCATACAGGGATGAAGCACAATGAGAGGAAGGCAGTGTACAAGAACCATAACTCTATCTAGAGTATTTTCAGAGTTATTGCCCTTTGTTATTTTTCTTCTCCAGAGTATTTCTTGAAAACTACTGGTTGGAATTCAATATAACCTCATACAATGGTCAAGTACATTGAGAGGAAGTGCAGTGCACAAGAACCATAACTCCATCTTGTTCATTACAGAGTTATTGCCCTTTGTTACTTTTCCTTGTCCGGACATAATTTGAAAAGTACTAGTTGGAATTCAAAACAACTTCATACAATGGTCAAGCACAATGAGAGGAAGTGCAGGCACAGGAACCATAACTCAATCTTGACTCATTACAGAGTTATTGCCCTTTGTTACTTTTCCTTGTCCGGAGCATTGTTCGAAAACTTCTGGTTGGAATTCATTACAACTTCATAAAATGGTCAAGCACAATGACAGGAAGTGCAGTGCGAAAGAACAATAACTCTATCTTGACTCATTTCAGAGTTATTGCCCCTTTGTTACTTTTACTTGTCCGGAGCATTATTCGAAAACTTTTGGTTGGAATTCAATACAACTTCATACAATGATGAAGCACAATGAGAGGAAGTGCAGTGTACACGAACCATAACTCTATCTTGACAAATTACAGAGTTATTGCCAAGAACAATATCTCTTTTTAGTTTGTTTGCAAGGTATTCTGTTACTACGAACTTTCTCAGTTTATAAAGCAGTCTTTTGGGGGTATTAATCACATTTAGTGATAGCTCTAGTTTTAAAAAGTTAGGTATCCTAACAGGTGACTAGACACATATTATTGCGAGTGTCCAGGTATGCCAACTACGAAATGACAGCTCAGTTATTTCTTTTTGCATTTGCTGATTTTGTCACATGGCAGGTGAAAGAAACTGACCAACATTTAACTTACCAGTCTAAATATTAACAACAGTCATGGTACTATTTATATTGAACAATTTGTTGCGATTCAGACTGAAATACTGTCAACGGTAAGTTGGCACACAGGCAGTTACTGTTGTAAAAACACAAACATCTCAAAATGTGGCTTTGCTTTTGTGAACTTACCAGTGAAACACCTGTATTTTTAGTCCCAAATATGAAAATTGCTTTTTCTTAAAATCTCCCATCGAAAAAATGTAAAGTTACTAAGCTGTTACAAGATGACACAATTTCCAGTACACAGCGTGTCAGTTCTTATTGTTTTTCACCAGATTTCACTGTACTGAATGTTTTTTCTTTCAAAAAGGAATTCTCTTTTTAGCAAGACACTGTGGTGTCTATCGAAAAAGTCACATGACTGACATAGGGCACCAGAATTTTCCTTAGTTTTGTTCTACAAGCCTGAGAGTGTTCTTGTTGTTTTTGAATTCTGTTGCTTATTCAGAAACAGAGGAAAAAAACAAAACATAAATGGATCTAACAGTATTTACTTCTGTAAAACAAAGCTCAGTTGTTTGTTAATATGTAAACCTAGAATCAAAGTACTACTGTGCTGTGATGTTTTTCTTTCTTTCCTTTTCAGACCCAGCTTGAAGGAATTATTGCACCCAAGAAATAAACATGGCTAAAAATTACAAACTTTTATGTCATATTCTTTTACTGTGATATTCTATTTGAATCTGAAGAAAGTGATGATATATCTGCTGATAAACAACAAGTATTGTGTCATATTTACAGAGTAAAGTATTGTAAAGTAATCCGAGCCAAATTAACATGCAGGTTACAGTTTGTGACCATTATTTACATCAACACGTTGAATATTGCGATAGATATTTACCCCAGTATGGAAAGAACTGCTGAAATTTAACATTTAAATGCATTTGTTTTGCTTACATTTTTCTTGTACATTATTCATTATACAATGTCCTTTGTGTTAAGTTTACTGTTTAGTGAAAATGTATGGCCATTTTGTGTAAAGTAGAAAACACACATAGTATAACGTTAGCTATTTGGTGTACAGAAGAAATCATATATTGACATTATTGTGCAAAAGTCTTAATTAAGATATGGTCTATTCAATAGTTGTTAGGAAAAGTCACCAAAAAAGTCAAGTCATTAATTTTCAGTAATGCTTTTAAACTGCAAAATACTTCTTGAGAAAGGGACATCTGCATGTTGCAGAAATGTTCATATTATGTTACAATGTATATGAAAAAACAACATTCCACATTATTAAATTTATTTTGCAAACAAATTTATCTTTTGTGTTTATTTTATGCCTCCACTATGTGGCAAGTGACTCATCCATATCTCTGCTTGTCCCTTGGTGTATCGTATACTGTTCTCCAAAGTTTCAGCTATTTTTTTCAAGGAACCATAATAGTACAGGGTTATGCCCCTTGACTTGGCTGAAATTGTCACTTGTGACACACATTTCTTGAAAACTATTAGAGACAGAGATATGAATGTTTACGACAATATTTATCAGCAAATGCAGTTACAAACCAGTTGTGTTCCATGGACATCAAATACAGGATGGTTTATGGCCCTTGCCCACAATATTTACATCTGCTATGGACAAAGAAAGTTGTTAAAACAGGGATCTTTCTATAATTTATTGCCATACAATGTCAAATGTAATATATATGAGAATGAAAACAGCATCTAAGAAGATACATAAAATTATCACAGAAAATACCGGCTATCAAATCTAATACAATGTACAATACAAAATTTAAAATTATTTGTACTAGCTAGGACACTTCCATGAAATGTTACAATTTGTCTAGGTAAGCACAGATTGTCAACTCCTTGACATATATTAGGCTTCATAATTTAGAAAACTAGAGCTGTAACTGAGGGTGATGAATACCCCCAGATGCCACCTCAACAGTCATTCTTCCCATTGAACTTCAGCTAAGGATTGCTAATAATAGTATGAATAAACATGTCTCTGCACAACATTTGTATAAACAAATCTAATAACTTTTGTGAAGTTAAACTGATTCCAGCTGGAGGCTGCTAAGAAATTGCCCAGACAAATTTTGTCTGATTCAAACAGATGAGTCAGAGTAATTCAAATATTATAGTCCCCATATACTTACTACCTTAAGGTATCACAAACTGCCCACAAGTTAGCTGTACAGACATAGATGGCACACATATATTAAGTAAGATGTAAAAACAAACTCACACCCCCAGACTCTGGTCTTAAGCAAACTACAATACTCCAAAAGGTTTAAAACAACTGCTTAAAAATTGTTTAAAAATAAGAAGGCCATGATGGCCCTTTAGAGCACATCTGAGTGACATTGCTCATGAAGAAATATGTTCCGATATATTTTCATTGAATGCAAAATTAGCTCTATTGTGTTCACAAGCTTTTTCTTGAGATCTGAGATGACCCATCGCTGAACTTGGCCTAGATTTCATCAAAACACTCATTTTGACAAAGTTTCATGAAGATCCAATGAAAAATGCTGCCTTTATTGCATTCACAAGGTTTTCTTTTTGACCAGGTGACCTAGTTTTAAACCTCTACTAATAACTAATCAAGACACTCATTCTGACAAAGTTTCATGAAGATCCACTGAAAAATGCAGCATCTAAGCATACACAAGGTTTTCCTATTATTTGACCTGGTGACCTAGTTTTTGACCTGAAATTACCCATGAAGATTATTTGAACTCTACCTAGATTTCACAAAGGCAGTCATACTGACCAGGTTTCATGAGGATCCTGTATAAAATGCAGCCTCTACTGCATACACAGGGTTTAAGTGTGGACAGACACCAGGTGATCACAATAGCTCAACATGAGCACTTTGCGCTCTGGTGAGCTAAAAACAAATGTTCACTTGTTTAAAACAACTCTTCACTTCAAATTTTCAGCAATACTGCCTTTTTTAAGATAATTGTCTGCACTTTTATAATTTACATGTTGACCATCTTTATAACAAGTTTGAAAAAAAAACATAACAAAATGGCAGGAAATAACGTCATTTAAATCAGACATCGTAATGATGTTTCCCATACTTTCTAGTAGATGTCCAATTACATGAAGAATACACTTAATTTTAAACTAAAATTAGAATAAAATTGAACCAAAATTAATTTAGCTGATACATAGTCCTGTCTTTAATGCACTTGTTACATTAATAGTTAATATATATATTGTCTTATTATCTAAATTGAATTGTAGATCCTCTCTGTAGCATTTTCCTGGTTTTGTTAGTATTTTGTCTTCTGCAGTTGATATGGTCTCAATTTATGCATATAAAAACATATGAGCCAAACTGTCGGAAAATATGCCTATCATGTTTGTGGTAAGACAGAGTAAATGCATAGGTATTCAAAACAGTTCATTAAATGACCTACCCTGTACAGAATGTACAGTTGCCATTTTATAGCTCCAAATTAAATTGATTGATTATACAAATACATTTGTATTATGCCCATAAAAGCTAAATGTATTTTGTGATGACTGAATGATAACTATTCAAGTTAGAAAGCAGACAATGAGTGTAAGACCTTAATTACACTGTTACATGCTGGGGTGACTAGTAAACACAGTCAATCGAGATTCACATCAGCACCTTTACTTTTGAAAGAAATTCACACCAGCTTAAATGCACTTTTATCCAAATCCAGATAATTGTAAATGTATAGCACATCCTGTATAAGTAGACCATTCACATCAACAAATACACAAGTAACTTTATACTGATATAGCCTAAGATTTGAGACTTTTGATCATTACAATCCAGAAACCTTAATGTCCATCCTGAATCTCGGTTTTTAATCCATGCACTTGCATGCTCATCACAAATCTCAGTAACAATAAAATTTCTAAAATCTCAGGTTGAATCCATAAACTTAACTGCTCTTCTTGGATCTCATGTTAGAACTGCACAATGTTCTACCTAAATTCCTTGGAAATTAATGTTGTCTCCAAATGTCAAGTTAAAATCCGTACACTTACATGTTCTTCCTAAATTCCATACACTTCAATGTTACTCTGAAATCTCAGTCTTCACTTTTCTTCATAAGTCTCAATTACAGTTTCTCAAAGTGAAGATTTGGTGGCTTGTGATACCTTGGAATGTGATGGTCGACCTAGAGTCCTTGATATAAACTGTCCTGCTTCTATCAACTTTTGAATATTTATACCCTAAAAAACAACCAAAATTACATCATTGAGAGAAGAATTTAACATAAAAACAAGTACATATTCTGTTTTAGTTGCAAAACAGGAACTTTGTGAACAAGATAAAGTGTTATTGCCCAACCCACTGGTTGCAGTATTGAACGTTGCTCGAGTCTTCACTTGACTGAGGTTCAATAATAAAACCTGTGGGTTGAGCAAGCCAATAACTACATTCCTCAAAGGCACCAGAACTGGTTCATCCCATGGAAGTGACGCTGAAAGATATTCGATGTGATCATAATTAGGCTTAGAGAAACTACCATAAACTAACCTAAACATGTACTTGAAGACTTAGTGTTAAATTTGGCCTTTCACTTCAAATACAACAGAGATGTACTGAAAATATAATGCACTCCACATTGAAATAAAATAAATTTACCCTATTTCTAAAATACTTTCCGAAATGCTTTTATAAATGTTACAAGAATGCCATTTATTGTTTATACACAGTTTAGTTTTTAAAACTCTTTTCCTACAATAAAGTCAAAATAGAAACACAAAATCACTTCATACCGTCTTTATATTTAAACCGTGTAACATGTACACTACATCCTCTGTAGATACATTTCCGCTAGCTCCTTTGGCATATGGACATCCACCTAGACCCGCCACGGAACTATCCACAACACTTACACCCATCTAAAATACATTCAATAATATTAACAAGATACTCAACTAATTACTGATTTGTTTCTCTAAGGCTGTACTTTATCACAATGTCAGCAGCATATTTACCAGCGATAATCATCATCAAGATTTTATGCTGGTTCCCAGTAACTGCCAGCAATGCTTTTATCATATCCTCTTTCGAGTTTTAGCCTTAGTACTGGTTGCCCATATGAAGAGGTTACTTATGACAAGTTTCAGAAGATAGTGCTAGATATTTAAAGTGCCTTGGTTCTAGACATTCCTGGTTCTTTCACATGCCCAGCATATACTGATACATTGGACCTAGGGTTAGGAACCCATCTGGAAGACCACTCATTATGTAAAATTTTGAGTGGAGGATCGTAAAGTTGACGCTCTACCAATAGACCACAGGCCTGCTCCCATGCTTTTTATAAACCTCAGCTTTGTTTATATGTATATAAGATACACGCTATACATCAGTTTGGTTACAAGATGCCCTGCAGGACTAATTGGTCACAACATATCAGAAGAAAATTTGATCTTATGATTTGCTACAAGCTAGCTTAGTCACATGTGTTACATGATACAAGATATACTACACTTAAATCCCATAATCATTTAATATGCTACAGCATATCTTGGTTACATGACAAATTTCAAGACAGCTTATGTTTTCTTTTGTCAAAACAACCAACAATCAATAAATTTTCAAACATTCTAACATGAACTCAGCAACAGATATAGGGCTTCAGGTCATAATATACCACTTACATACATGGCATCAAATGTATTTCTGCTGAAAACAAATTAAGTGGTAAAAGTTTTACAGACCTGTAAAGCAGCTAGAATATTTGCGAGTGCCTGACCATACGTATCATGGCAATGTACTGCTAACTTTTGTACAGGTACAACTTTGGATACTTCTGAGATCAATTTCTTCATTGCTCCAGGTGTCCCTACTCCTATAGTGTCACCAAGAGACACCTCATAACAACCCATCTCATACAATGACTTAGAAACCTGACGAAGAAAGCAATGTGTCTATTTACTTTATCAATATACTAAATGATAAATTTATCTTCTCTTTCAACTGACAGGTTAAAGTCACAAACACACTAACATAACTATGTAAATCACTTAAAACACTATACAGTGGATGTAACATCATGTTACTTGTAAAGTCATAGACAAAGTGAAACTAGAGCTATCACTGAACATTATCAAAATACTCCCATAAATGTGTCTTGTCACAAGAAATGGCTTCTCTCAATGTCCTAACCCCAATAACTACATGATTAACTAACATATCCAAGATACACATTATGCTCAACATCTTAATAATTATGGAGAAAATTTGTCTATAGTTTCATGAAATGCTTTGACCAGACTTTCACGAAAATCCTTCGCGAGGTTTTTGAACTATCGTCTTGACCTTTGACCCTGAAAAGTGACCTTGACCATGAGATGCAGGTTGGAAAACTGGTTCTGCACATCGTCTTGGTAAGATCAACATTTGTCGAGAGTTTCATTAAAATCACCCAAAGAGGTAAAAAGATATGGAACCATTTCAAAAACTGCCCCGATGAGATGAACATTCACAAAACTTTCATGAGAATTTTTCACAGAATGTCTCAGATATTGAGTGAACATGAAAATCAGTGACCCTTAAGTGTGACCTTTACCTCAAGGTGTCTGGGTTGGAACATGGGTTTTGCAAGTTGTCTTGTTAAGATAAACATTTGACCAGTTCCATGAAAATCCTCCATAAGGATCAAGAGATATGGAGTGGACACGAAAAAACAATGACCCGTAAGTGTGACATTGACCTCGAGTTGACTGGGTTGGAACATATGTCTGCATGTTGTCTTGAAAAGATGAACATTCGACCCAAGACTAAAGGGTTCAAGAGATAAGGAGCAGACATTAACAAGAGCTGTCACATGACAGCACGCTCCACTATTTGAAAGGTTGTTGGTAAAATGGGTTTTTTGTCTAAGAACAGGAGTATTGTGTAATTGTCTATAAGAATTAAGGTCAAAGATATGAAACTTGTTCAAAGACCTTTGTAAATGTACATTACATTCAAAGCCTTACTCTGGATTCTGTAAGCCAACTGGAGGGAGAAGGAGGGGATAATTTCAAAGAAATACATAACCTTGTAAATTTGATCATGAATAACTTTGTAACTTTTCAAAATTGATATGTATTGAATTAAAAAAGCATGACCTGCATGCTGCATAATTATGCATGATATTTCAAAAGAAAGCCACTTCGAGTATTTCCATGTTAGTCTGGTAAAAACTGTGACAAAATTCTAAGTTAAAAGGGGCATAAATATGTCAAAAATCAAAAACATTGGTGAAGATGTTGACAGTAAACATACATTTTAAGTTTTAAGTCCATAAAAAAATCAAAGTTAAAAAGGGGCATAAATCTGTCAAAAATAAAAACAGAGTTATGGGGATTGTTTTCTCAGATGATGATGTTGATGGTAGACACATACTTTGAGTTTTAAGTCAATACCTTTGATAGTATTCAAGATATTTAAATTTATAAAAATCTTTAACAAAAAATTCTACGTTAAAAAGGGGCATAAATCTGTCAAAAATCAAAACAGAGTTATGAGGATTGTTTCCTCAGGTGCAGATGTTGATGGTAACGATATATTTTGAGTTTCAAGTCAATACCTTTGATAATATGCAAGATATTTGAATTTATAAAAAACTTAACAAAAATTCTAAGATAAAAAGGGGCATAAATCTGTCAAAAATCAAAATAGAGTTATGCGGATTGTTTCCTCACGTGTAGATGTTGATGGTAAAGATATATTTTGAGTTTCAAGTCAATACCTTTGATAATATACAAGATATTTGAATTTATAAAAAAACTTGAACCAAAAATTCTAAGTAAAAAAGGGGCATAAATCTGTCAAAAATAAAAACAGAGTTATGGGGATTGTTTGCTCAGGTGTAGATGTTGATGGTTAAGATATATTTTGAGTTTCAAGTCAATACCTTTGATAATATGCAAGATATTTGAATTTATAAAAAACTTTAACCAAAAATTCTAAGTTAAAAAGGGGCATAAATCTGTCAAAAATCAAAACAGAGTTATTGGGATTGTTTGCTCAGGTGTAGATGTTGATGGTAAACATATACTTTGAGTTTCAAGTCAATACCTTCGATAGTATTCAAGATATTTGACTTTATTAAAAACTTTATCCAACGCAGACGCCGACGTGGGGGTGAGTGCAATGGCCTCCTTATTCTTCGAATAGTCGAGCTAAAAACCAATGACCCTGAAGTGTTACCTTGACCTGGAGGTGACGGGGTTGGAACACAAGTTGTGCATGTCGTTTTTATAAGATACACATTTGACCAAAGTTTCATGAATATACATATTTGTACATGTATCATGGTTTTTCAATTTATCACACTTTATTCTCTAGAAATCCTCACTAAACGCAGTATAGTCAGACAGATGGTGTACAATGAGTATCATAAAGTAAAAGACCTGATGTATGTAAGAATGTCAAGTTGGAAAGATTACCTCTGCTACTTTTTGCACAGCTATATCACCTTCATACGGACAACCAAGAACACAGGATACATATCTATAACAAACAAGTTCTTTATTCAGCTTTCATTTATAATTGGTATTAATTGATGTTTCCATAATATCTAGATATTCAAACTTAAAATTGGACAACACTTTTTTTTAATCCAGTTTACTTTTAGAAGATCTTCACTAAACTTAAATTTCAAACAGAAAGTAGAAAATTACATAAAATTATGGTAACATCTTACCTTCACCTACATGTAGCATTCTTAAAGGTACCTACCATCTAACTGTTGTGCTTTATCCTCTGTTATGCCTTACTGTCTAACAGCTATCCTTACCTTTTACAGCTATTTCTCTTCAGGTAAGCTTTTTTTTTATTTCTTCTAAGATTGTTTATAGTCCTGACCGACCCTGGGATTTCTCCCCGGGTGAACTTGTCAAGACTCCTGACAGATGCAGGTTGATGAGACAGATGCAGATACAAGCAAATTTGGGCACCAAACCCTAGCTACGTTACTAAAAGACCCCTTGACAGATAAGCTTTATTCTTTATCAATTGTGCCTTACCCTTTATTTCTAATCCTTTTTATTTTGTATCGGTATGCCTTGTGCTCTAACTTGTTATGTTTTACCCTTTAACAATTATACTACCCTTGTTATCTATAGTGTCTTACCCTTTAAAGTTATATTACCCTTCAAAATGATCACATTGGTTTATAGTTAAGAATGATGCTCAAAACACAGTGGATCTTTTAGAAACATATAAGGAATAAGCTTTACAAAGTTATTTCTGTTATTGACAAATACAAATTAAGATAAACATAACCGAAAGGGTGGATTTTTTATTTTTGCCTAGGATAGTCAAAATATTTTTTACAGATTTCCTCTATATTCAATGTGAATGAAACTGTTATACAGATCGTTAGTTTTGGGTAATAACTATGGCAATGTTTATTATTCTAGGAGTATAAATCATTGATTTTTTTTTTTTAACATTTAGATGGTCACTTTGAATGGTAATATCACTTTAAAAGCTCTGTCTTATCCCAAGTTAAGACTTACCTTCTGAAAGTTATGTCTTACCCCTCTAACACTAATGCCTCATCCCTCTAACAGTTATGTCCTAACACTCTTAACTGTTATGCTTCACCTTCTAAGAGTTAAAAGGAAATTATGCCGTACCTTCTTACATTTATGCCTTACCCTCTAACAGGTATGTCCTTACCCTCTAACAGGTATGTCCTTACCCTCTAACAGGTATGTCCTTACCCTCTAACAGGTATGCCTTACCCTCTAACAGGTATGTCCTTACCCTCTAACAGGTATGTCCTTACCCTCTAACAGGTATGCCTTACCCTCTAACAGGTATGTCCTTACCCTCTAACAGGTATGTCCTTACCCTCTAACAGGTATGTCCTTACCCTCTAACAGGTATGTCCTTACCCTCTAACAGGTATATTAGCTGACTTTGCTGCTGCCATTACTGCATCAAATCTCTTCAAACTTTCTTCGATACTACAGTTTATATTTTTCCTGTAAAACATGTAATTACATTTACAGAACAATTGCAGAGGAGATATTTTATTAGCGGAAAAAACTCAGCTTCCTACTTTACATTTAATTTAATAATGTCAATCTGATTTAAAACAACTTTTACAACACCATCATGCTATTGGTAACTCATAACTCAGTCTGTCATACATCTGTTTTACATATTCAGCTAACTTCCATTAGAATTTCAGACAGTACAAATACATTTTGTTCTTTTATTTATTTCCAATACTACAGATGAATGTGCACTTGGAACAAAACAGCTATACTGGCCCAAAATCACTCTACTAGTTTATACTGCAGCTCACTGACACCTCACTATGTACCAGCTATTCATTTCTACTATATACTGCAGCTCACTGACACCTCACTATGTACCGGCTATACATTTCTACTATATACTGCAGCTCACTGACACCTCACTATGTACCGGCTATACATTTCTACTATATACTGCAGCTCACTGACACCTCACTATGGACCGGCTGTACATTTCCATGCAAGAAAAGATTATTCTTATTGTATTGTCAGCGCACTACTTACTTGCTGAAGCTTTCGGATGCAGCACCAAATATTGCCACCTCATTCACACCTGCTTCTAACTGTAAGTCAAATACAACAACATGAAAGCAAAATATAATTTGAAATACAGACAGACTTACACAGTAAATTCTTTCAATATTCCTCAGGGAATAATAATTATAACTGTTTTTCTATTTAAAACAACTCTTTAATTCAATTCAATATTCCTCTGGGAATAATAATTATAACTGTTTTTCTATTTAAAACAACTCTTTAATTCAATTCAATATTCCTCGGGGAATAATAATTATAACTGTTTTTCTATTTAAAACAACTCTTTAATTCAATTAAAGAGTTGTTTTAAATAGAAAAACAGTTACACAGTAAAGTCAAAATAATTTTAGCTCCCAACTTTAGTTTTGTAGTTTTAGATAGCTCATTGTTCAGATAGTTTTAGGAAGGAAACCAGTCAACAAATTACTACATGCACCATTTAACCTTCCCCCGGTCCTGATATGCTGTTCCTCTCTATTTTCTTTTTTTGCATAGGTCCTAGATTTAAGACAAATTTAGGGTGTTATATGGGGTTCTGTTTGACAGTTAACACAGAAGCAGAACAAGTTTTTTTTAATTGATTCCTACATTTTTTATACCTGAGTAACATTTATTGTTCACAGGGATGCTAAATGAAAATGAAACAACTGAATTAGGAACCATTCAGACCATGGAATTTGGCAGTAGGCATTTATAGACTGATCAAAGACTACATTGGTCACCTATCTCCTACAGACCAGGAGTCATTTACTAAACCAATGGTTTCAAACAATGAATAGTAAATATATGAACAAAGACTGCAAAATCCTATGGATATGTGAACTGATTCAAACTTTGTAAGTAGAAATCCACAATTTGTTATTTTTTTCTTTAACAGTAAATATATCAGCATAACTCTGTTACAGTTTTGAGATCATTTTAATAAACCCACTTTTTATGGGGAAATAATTTGCACTTTGGCCTACAAAAAAAGTATCTTTCCTGTAACCCTGCCGACCCTCATTTTTTACCCCAAAAAATATAGCATCAAGAAAATTTCTATTTCTATGGAACTTGGTGTTGCCTGTGATCAAAAAGCATTTTTTATTGGTTTCTTCCATAGACCTAGTAATAGCCGAATACTGTTATGGGTACCCATCCAATTACAAAATCACATTAAGCAATTTTTGTTTTGAAATCCCTACCTACCAGCCCATCTTTTTTCAGCATGTTACAGTAAACAGACAACTTTTTTTAGGCTTTAGATTTCAACAAATTATCCACCTTGAATGTTTAACTACATAGTGCAATTATTATGTATGAGAAATGTGTGTAAAGTTCATGAAGTTTGAAATCAATGCAGGAAATGCCTATAAAAGTATACTGATGTCGAACACAGGTTGGGACACCTGTTTGTGGGAGTATAAAGAACCTATACCTACTGCAGCTTCAAATCCTTTCAAATTTGGCGTCAATGCAGAGTATACAATATCTGGATGTCTCTTGACTCCTTTAAGCACTTCACTATGGTCTGCCATCTTAAAGAAACAACATAATTTTAATACATATTGGTCAAACTATTAATACAGACCACTTTGTGTAGAATTTATCATGCAATTTAAATACATGTATGAACAAATTTGTATTCTTTAATCATAAATTTGATTAAAGTTTTTTAACACATTTCCAACATGTTCAATACAGTAGACATATATGTAGCAGAAAAGTTTCACAAACACATTTACTACTACTACATTTTATAAATGTGAAATGAGCATTTAAAAAGGTCACAAAATGCATCACAATAAATTGAATTGTGGAACACTGATTAACTTATATTCACAGTATGTATAATACCTAAGTAACTATTATTGTTACATAGAAAAGGTTCTCATGGTTTTATTCTAAATTTTTAACAATATTCAGTTTGGTCAGATAGTTTTAAAGTGTGAAATTCACACGAAATTCACCATAAATTTCTTGAATGCATTTGTTCCTAAGAGCAATTTAACATACATGCAGATCTTAACACTTACCCTGAGGCTGGCAAGAGGTTCTGCTTTTGAGATAAATGCACATCCATTTACACTGGTCATGATCTGCACTATTATATATTTTATCAGAATATTTGCAATAAACACCTCTATAAACAATTAATGGTGCAGTCCAAATACAAACATGGACAAGTCCATTTCATAAATTTAGCAGTGTAAGAATCTTCTCTACCTGAGGAACCCACTTTGGTGAAACAAAACTTGTGACCTCAATGTTAGGTAGACCTGCCTGTGACAATAGGTCTACAAGCTCTATCTTGGCTGAGGTTGGCACCATTTCTTTTTCATTCTGTAAACCATCCCTCGGACCAACCTCCACAACCTTCACAAAAGATGGTAATCCTGCAATCTAAAAAAAACAAGAGATGTGCACAGTGCATAGGCCAGAGTTTACAATCTGTCCACACAGTGAATAAATCAGTAACAAACGGAAACAAACTGACAGTAGAGTTCATTTAGCGTTTGGGATTTGAAGAAGTTATTCATCATATTTATTCACTAGATTTAGAGTCAAGTTATATATATGATTAACGTTAGGATACGGTGTAGCCTCAATATTTCGACTGCAAGACCGACCCATTTTACAATCTGACATTACATACATGTCTGTCTTTACGTCTCAACCAGTTAGGATCAAAACTTTGGTGGAAATCACACCTTTTAAAATTTCTTTTTATTCACTACAACATGAAAATTTCCATACTGGTATGTTCATTTATTGTTATAAAACATAAATAGTCCTTCAAGTACCAATAAAATGATAAATATTAAAAAAAAAAGATAAACCTACCCAGGGCAGCCGTCATATGTAGCAAAAAGCCCTTGCGCACAATTAGTTGTGCTAGGGAACAGTGTTGAGATTCTGTTTTCTTTTCTAAAAAAAACGTTTTTATAATGAAAACTGGGTGCAGACCTATTGTAAAATTACTCCGGTAAAATTTCAGTAGTAAAGTGAACCAGGCAGCCTTACTTTATTGCGCAACGCTTTAGCTGGAAATAAAGGTTCGAATACTACCAAGGACGAAACACACTTCAGAATTACACTTTTTCGTTGTACTGCAAGATGAACAACGGAAGTTAAAAAGTATGCTTTGCATCATCTTACCGACACTTGTGCGTATCCTCTTGACAAATTTTCCACCAGTTTCAACGTTTTGGTTACTTTATTAAGACGATGTAATTTTCTGGCAAAGAAGTACGAAATGGAAGTCGCCATATTTAATAATTAATGCCGACTATTTCAATATATCGATATCATCGATTTTTTATAAATACAGTCCATTAGCTGGTGCTTTATTTGTCCATTTTGAAAAAAACTTAAGTCACGTTTATGATATTTTGCTGTTTTACACTCATAAATTTGCAATGTAGGCCCAACACTGCACCAAAAACTGGTGTCGCCAGTTTTGGTGAGTTGCTTTAATCTTGCATTTGAAATTAACTGTAGAATGACACTTAGTTACGGTTAGGTCAGTCTTCTTTCTATCAAAACTATGCATCCGAAATTAGTGTTATTTCTTTGTAAAGAAAAATTGTAATGTCGGCTACGGTATAATTTAGTCATTTAGTATATTCTGTTTCCAATCTTGTAACTAAAATAAATTTAATTTTGTTCAACTCACTTATACAATTAAATTTTGAAACAAAATAAAGGGATATGTAATGTACTTGTAAGACCGTAATGTTTGATACCCTTTTTACTACACAACATGCTTGCTTTTAAATATGTCATGTCCGAATATAGCGTATCAGTAGAGATGTCAAATTAATATCATCATATCGCAAACTGCTGTCCGCTATGTTGAAAGGATTTTAATCAAAACAACGAAGTTGATCTGGTAAGTGTTTTTCTCTGTTTTAAATTATTGTATAACTTATGAAGCTGAACTAAATTATATAATATTTCAAAAGCAGCAAAGCATTTTAGGATACATACCATTGTATGCATTATATAAGATGTATGATCATCATGATGTGTAATGTTCGCTACTGACTTTAGCGAACATTACATGTTTCAGAAAGTACGTGTCTTGTTTAAACGATTGTCTTTATCTAAAATAAATTTAAATTAAGAAAACTATTCACTTTTTATTCAATATTGTTCTATACTTCCAAATCAAAATTATTCATATATCATGCATAATTATATATGAATTATATACTAAACGGAAAATTTGTTGAACAGGAATCATACTTATACAATTCATCATATTTTCTTCTTGTGATATTTGATGATATTGGAGCCGATGTATTTCATTAGCTGCAGCATCAAACTATGACACATTGATACATATATATTTTGACATCATTACACATATAGGTACCAATAAAGTCCATCAGACATGAAATATTTATAAATGTGATGCATTATACAAGCATGGTCTTGAAATAAGCTACATTTAAAGGCTAACATGTTCACGGTTTATACAGGTGCCGAACATTCAACATAATGTATTAACTGCTTTTCGAATTTACTTAGTGGGGGGAAAAAAAATGATCTAATAGAACCAACAACCCATCAATTTCCCAGTTTCGTTTTATCAGGGTCCGTCTATTACTATAATATACGGACCGGGGGGGGGGGGGGGGGGGGGGGGCTGGGATTACTGGTTCTTCATCAAAAAAACCCAAATAAAAAGAAAATTTGGTAAGTTTGTTATTATATGTACAGAAATATTTTTACATTCGTAGACATGTCAGATGTATATTTCCAAGTTTCACATGTGATTTAAACCAAAATTGTTAAGTAACTTGGGGTGTTTTTAATTTTTCGATATTTTTATATGAAGGTATAAACTTTCAAATCAATGTGATGGATAATTATTATAAAGGTGGCAGTGCCGAGACGAATATTATTGTGTTGCACCCGGTTCAGAGGACACGACACCTTACTAGAGTGCCCCTTGCTTGACAACAAGCCAGCACATCGGAGCGTATAGATATTGTGTTTACTGTGCAGAACATTAAGACATGCTCCGACTGTCATCTGAAGACTAAAGCTTCACGAAATCACAAACTCGTTCATAAGGACGACATTGCAAAAATATCTACTTCTAAGGATACAGAGGCATGCACTGAAAAATGTCCAGAACATAAGCAAGAAGTTCGTAATCAGACAAGAAAATATTACTACCCATTTTATATAAAATAGACAACAGGCCATGAAAAGGACCAACTAATTGGTTGCCAAAACAGCAAAAGTTGGAGACAAATACATCAATGCCTGCCACGACAACCTCGTTAAAGAAATCAACAAATTTCGTAAAAAAATAAATGACAGACTGGACGAGCTGCAGCAGAAAATTCAGAATGTAACAGACAAAAAGAAGACTGCGGACAAACATGTCATCCAAAAAATGCTTGATAGTTGTATTGATCTTTCCAAAGACATCAAGAAATTAGTCAAGTCTAAAAACCACTAATTCTTCCCGCCAAAATGGACAACTCTACATCACGATGAAACAGGCTCAGTCCAAACTCAAGTCGGATGAACTAAAACAAGCTGAGGAAGGTATTGAAAGAACACAAATGTAATACTAATTTGAAGCAAACAGTTCTCTACAGAAAATGTTAACAACTCACGATATACTTGGGAAGCTCGGTCTCTCAGTTGCTTTGAACCTGGAGCAATAATATTAACCGATAGTATATATTCGTCCCAGTTTTGAACACGACCCATACTG
Source organism: Saxidomus purpurata (assembly GCA_022818135.1). Taxonomy (NCBI): domain Eukaryota; kingdom Metazoa; phylum Mollusca; class Bivalvia; order Venerida; family Veneridae; genus Saxidomus; species Saxidomus purpurata. The sequence goes on from JAFMSR010000017.1 coordinate 3,178,638, forward strand.
ATATAAATGTAAAGACACAGTCTGATAAGCACGAGGGCTCAATCACAGGATGTGCCGTCTTATCCTCCGACAAACTTGTGCTGGCTGATTATGATAACAAGAAACTGAAAATTGGGTAAAACTATGGTAGAGAAAAAGACACTTAATTCATCACCATGGGACATTGCCGTACTGCCTCAATACCGATTGCTGGTAACAATGCAAGACAAGAGAGAGGTGCTTAAATTATGACAACAGCTGGTAAACTGTCAACTGTTCGTACCGTTCCAGTGAAAGGACGATGTAGAGGAGTAACCTACCATCAAGATCCTCTTTATGTGGTTTGTGTTTTTTCTCCAAGGCGGTCCTCTGTGTTCTTTAAGTGCGTTTTGTTATGATCCTTTGTATGATGTATTTATTATTTCTAGATAAGGGGGGGAAGGTAATGAGCAAAACAAGTTATCTCTGAGCAGTGGGACTTTTTTTGGGTGGTCGTGGCATCCCTGTTTGTTTTTTTGTTTGTGTGATCTTTGTGTACTTATACTAGTAAGGAAGGTAATGAGAAAACCCAAGTTACCTTGTGCTGAGTGACGATTTTTAACCCACTTTACCTTGTGCTGAGTGACGATTCCAAACTTATCTATATTAGTGACTATAATAAACACTGTATAGTCAACGGGTCGTACCGACTATGCCTCGAACGAGGATGGTGGACCCAATAAGCACAATTACAAACACTGTATAGTCAGTATAACATTACAAGGTGAAGTTACAGCTGTATACAAACACAAGGATGTGTCTGAACCAAGAGGAATGTTAGTGTTAGATGATGGCTCATTGTTGGTGTGCAATTGGAATGGCATCAGCATATCTCAGGAGACTTGAAGCAAGGCCGGACAGTAACTGGTGATCTAGAGTACTATCCACAATCAATATGCTACAATCATCATCAGAATGAGATCTATATTGGCAGCAACTTGTGTAATCAGCTGAAAGTATTCATCTCACAGTAAACTTTCAACAATGTACATGAAACAGTAAAAATATATAAAAAGCATATATAATGGCAACAAAACGTTAGAAGTGAATTAGTTAAAGAACAGAGACAGAAAAATCTATATTTCTGTCAAATAGTAAATTTATCAAATGATCTAAAGTAACACTGTAAGACACACAAAAGTAGATACTGTAAATGGAAAAGTAAATTTTTTTTAAGATTATTCAGTGACAGAACTGGTGGAGATTATATGTTGTAATACTGTATTGATTTTGTAATTTTATTTACAGACATAATATTGTACCTGTTAAATAGCCTATTGCGATTAGGTATGTTTGCTTGCTGGTATCTTACTTACCAAAAATATCTCGTGTGAAAGAAAGATGTTGAGTTTCACAGCTATGTTTAGAGCGGAGACCATGTTGAAATGGAGTTACCGGTAGTAAGATTATGGTGTTAGAAACTAAGATGTGCTTCATTGGTTTCGAGACAATGCATGCGAGAAAAATTGGATGATGATTACTAGCTTTGCATTTAGGACCTTTTTGTGTACACTGGTGCAACAATCGTTGTTTTTCAGTCATCAGGGACAATGCCAGTTTGTAAAGAGGCATGGAATACTTTAATAAGAAAAAGAGAAACTTAAAAACATCATTATTTTAGCAATCTGAGAGAAAGATGCTCGTTATGATTTGGGTCTTTTAGTAGTATAAGAACACCATCTACATGTATTTAGGTATCACACGTCATCTTATTTTTCTTGACAAGTTCGATCATTTTCCAACAGGCCCGATTATTAGGGAACGATACATCTCCAACTCTTGCCATGTTTCAAACATATTTTTTGGGTGAATTTAAATGTGTTGCAAGTTACAAGGATAGAGCGCAAAAGTCTGTAATAAAAAATATGATCTCGCCATTAGTGAAATTCATTTGACCATATATCCAGCCAAGTACGAGATCAAGTTGTCATACAAACTTGTCTATTTGGTGAAGATTACTTTATATGTGAATACAATAGCGTGAAGACCACCTCTGTGGTCAAAGTTGGGTGGTTAGAATCGCTGACTTGAAATCACTGTAACCTCTAATTGACTGAGGGTCATGCCCAGTTAGAGCTCATCCCTTTTTTGATAAAGTTGGCTGTTTCTTACGGATGATACGAGTCTCATAGTGTTTTTTTCAAGAAACAATGGTTAAGTAAACAGTCCACCTGTTAGAATGACCAAGATACCGGTCTGAACTGGCGTTAACTCTTTCGACTGTGTGAAGGGGAGGCGGAGAGGTTTGCTGGGATTTATTGCTGGGAACGCTCGAGAAAGTTCGTGTGTAATTGTGTATAATTGTGGCTTTGAACATTATACAAAGTGGAACTGTTACCTTTCATGACAGAACTGGTATAGAAAACCAATTTATTTTGTTTGATGGAAAACATAGTCGCATTTATTATATCAGAGACATAGCATGCCTCTGATTATATCATATTAAGTACAATTTAATTTTCCATTCTGTTTTACATGAAATATACTGAACACTTTGCTTACCCACCTAATACAACACACATTGCACCCGGGCCATTATACTGTTATCATGTCAACAGTACGACACGCAGTGATGTTTTAAATAGAAAGTTGCAGGTACATGTACAATGTATTCTTTCGAAATATTTTCCATTTATCACGAAAACTTATCTTTACCCTGGTGTTAGCAACTTATTCACCTTTGTGATCAGTGTTGAACATGATCAGTTGGCACATCTGTATTATGTTGATGATCTGCACTGTTTGCTATTCAGTCAATGAAGTTTTACATTATACACATTCATATTGAAAAGCACATTTTAGAAATACAGTGAGGTACGGCAAGTGTTTTTTTTTCCAATCAAAACCCCAGCTGTGACATTTGACTATTACAAAGGCAAGCACATCGCTCTGCATGTACATAATGTAGTTTAGACGAGAAAAATAAATATGTACATGTTGCAATATTCTATTTCTAAATAATTCCAGCAGCAAGGTAGGTTTACCAGACCAATGCCATTTCGAACATTTTGTGTTCATTTGCTTATTAAAGCAACTTAACAACAGAAACAGTGAGCCTGGATTGTAGTGGGTATGAAGACATATTGCATCATTTTCAGAAGTCCTGTTATTCTATTTGAACAGCAATCACTCTTTTCCCAACATTGAATAATATTAGACTGATTTTTTACTACTCCATTCCAGGTTTGCATAAGAATACTTTCCGTTTCTGTTGCTTACCATAATTACTCTTAATTAAATTTAACTAGTTAAGACTGTTCATTGCTGGAAAGAGAGGATTTATGTTGCAATAGCTCCACACGTTCCGTCTAGTCAGCCTCACAACATGTCTTATTGAAAACTTGTGAACAATAATTAACACAGATGATTTTACACAATTTATTTTCAAGTATTTACAGTAACCAAACAATGTTCTGATTGATAAGGAATGTGGGAAGTAAAAATATCATCTTTAGAATCCACCTTAGATAAGAAATATCTACAGTACTGTCTAGTAACACATGTCTACTCAGACGAGGTTGGATACGAGATGTTCCTTCATGTATACACACTAAGCTCTTGTTGAATTTCAAGTAGCTTTTTTCTGCTGACCACCCATTTGAACCATAAATGGCACTGAGCCAGTGGGGTTGTAGAGTCTAATGTAGAATCCCAACAGTGTAAGTACACCTCTTTTGAGCAGAATACAGACAAAGCAGTCACAGTCCAAAAAATTCAGATTTAAAACCCTGAAATCACTATTTGCTTACCATACACATAAATACAAGAGGACCAAGTTGCTACTTCCCAAATATATAGCTCTGGGCTTTGTGGTCATCTAGAAAGATTATTAAAGTTTTCACTTATATAAATCTATGTTAAACAAGTGACCCCTGGGCAGGGCAAAGTTTGACCCCAGGGGTTCAATCTGAACAATCTTGGCAGAGGCCCAATATGATTGCTACAAACCAGATTAGGAGAAGACTTTCCAAGTTTTCATTTTGGTTGCCATGGCAATCAAATCTGTTAAGGAATTCTTTTAACAACTTTGACAGATAAAATGCAAGAAACGTTTCTGTTGTTTGGTTGAAATTTGAGCCGACAGTTTTCAAGAAACTGGTGGACAGACAACAGTACAACCTACAATGGATGCTGGACAGAGAGTGGTCACAATAGCTGAAGCATTGCACTTTATGCCAGGTGAGCTAAAAAAAAACAAGTATGGAAAATCAGAATGTAAATCTAGAAATTAAGGCGTCCTGAAAACGGCCAGCCTTAGGAACTCTTCATTTCACACAGTTCCGCTGTTTAGATTTTGGGAGCATCCCTTTGAAGTAAATACTGGAACAGCCAAAGGAAAGTGGCAGTTCAATGATCCAGTTAATACACTTCATTCAGTAAGAATATCTGTGACCCATCATACACACTACATATATTTTGTTTCAGAGAAAAACTTGCACACTAGAAACTAAATCAGTAATCTCTTATCCATGTATTGCTTACCTGTAAATCTCTTACAACCCTAATACCAAATGTCAGAAATAACTGTAATGCCTACTTATATATGATAATGGTCCCCATACCATTTAATCTAACAAGTGCTATATTTTACAAGTGCAAGTTGATAATAATACCAAACGAAAGTGAAATAACATTAAAACAATGTTATCTACAAGAACAGTGTATCAAGCAGGAGAAAGTAAACAAGATACCAGCCTGTGACATAATTCTTATATGTAAGGACAAACAGCACTTGAAGTTTACTCATCCATTTCAAGATTATCTTGTGTGATGATGATATATTTATATATGATTATGTACCAAATAAATAGCACACAAAGATCTACTATACAAATATTCTGTTTGTCCAATGATAAATAATAAAAGAATATACGCAATGAACAGTTTGGTCCATTTTCAGGATGACTTGGTTCAAGAAGTGACCTATGGAGTAATTGCCCTTTCATTTGACTGTGCGACCTAGCTTTTGAACATGTGTGACCTAGTTTAGAATTCAGACTTAATTATCAATTGCCATGATTGGGTACAAAATATAGGTTATGTGTGGATTTGACCCAGTTTACTCTGTTTTTACACCTGATCTGGACAAGCATTCTGATCAATTTTCATGTTTGTATTCAAAAAGTGGCCCCAAGTGCTAAAAAGATTGGTGATCTTGTTGTATATCCAATGTAACCCACTTTCAAATTTTACCAAGAAGACCTAAAGACATACATTTAAATCAATTTTCATGTGGAGTCAAGACAAAAAGTTGCTATAAGCAAATTACCAAGGTGTTCCTTTTGTTTTACATCCTTAGCACATGACCCACTTCTTCATCAGACTTTGAAACCACCAAGACAACCATTCAAAGCAATTTTCATCAGGACTGGATACTTTATGTGGACTTTTGAGTGTTTACAAGCTAAATATGGACAGACTGACATTAGGGGAACACAAAAACTCATCTTGAGCTCTCCATGTTTCGTTAAACTAGCTAAGTTACATGTAGTTATGATTCTTGTACTTTAGACTTTCCCGTAATGTTGAAAGTTTCAACACAATATGTGTAATAGTTTGGGAAAAAGTGTTGCAGACAGACTGGTGACCGATGACTGAAACAAGATGTCACTTACGGTAGCATATAAAATTTTCAGATAAATGCACTACTGTACATCTACTATTTACAATGCCATTAGGAGGTTATCAAAATACCTCACCATACAATCATAACATGAAATAAAAACATTCTAATAAACAAGAGTAAAACTAGTGTATATGTACAACATACTAACATCATTTTACAAATATCAGTTCATAAAATATACAACTATAATTAGAATCATAGCAACAAAAACATTCTATATATTCCTGTTAACAATTAGCAACTTAACAATCATAGTAACAGTTTGTACTAACCATACCATATAACAATAATTTCTTATCAATCTAATCAGTGAAAAAAAAAGATCACAAGTACAAAATACAGTCCTGCCGAGCAAAAACCAACCATGGTAAAGGTCTGGCCATTTTTATATACTGGACCCTGTTGTTTAAAACTTTAACTAGGCGTTATACGAACAGTCGGTTAAATTTGAGGGTCATACTCCTGCAGTTATAAAGACTTACTAAAACAAATGCATTGATTCATGAGAATAAAGACTAAAAACTCTTCAAAGCAAAGTAAATATATTATAAAAATAGTGTTCTCCACTAAAAATAAATTTTTCATTCCAAAGTTAATCTACTGTTAGCTTAACAGTCGATTAAGTTTTCTAACAACGGAGTCCTGGGTCAAATACTGTAAACACACATGTTAAAGGCTTGTAACAAAAATGGTAATACCCATGGCATGGTGGAGTGGATGGTTTTTGCACAGCAGTACTTATTTATGAGCTTTAAAAAAAGTCTATCTTCAGCTACTGTACAAAATTAATATGGAATGTATACAGGACTTCCATTATATTCTACATGCTATTTGATTGTACAATTATATATTACAATGTACATAATTATCATGCAAATACAGTTTAAAACAGTAAAATATGTAAGAAATATACATAAACAATTTCTAAAAAGTGACAAAAAAATAAGCTGATGAAAATTTTCTGTCTCAGTTCATTGAGATGCTAAAAATTAAAACATGGTTTGTTCATGCAAAAACCTGTTTGTGCAAGTCATTTTAAAGTAACCCCGAGTGAGGAAGCAACCTTAAATATAACTATACATTGTTTTTTTTTTGTAACAAAATTGTGACTGTCACATAGAAAATAGACATGTTTCCGCAGTTTAACCTCAAAACTAACCTAAAATTGTATCAATGATCTAATTCAAATTCATTTTTGTACGAAAATTACAGTTCTGTTCAAATGAAATTAATCAATATAATTATTATGCAATAGTTACTATATCAGCATTTAAGACTGTATAATTATAGCCATGTATTTTTCATAGAAATGGTAATGTGTGAATGTTTATTGTTTGGATCTTAAATATGTGAATCAACTCACCCATGAAATCCACCAGTGAACAAAGACCTCTGGTTTGTTTAAGAAGCCAAGATGGTCTTTGTTGACAGGTGTTTCTACTAGACAAAAGGCTGGTTTTTATTCTGAGGTGGGTTTAAACACAGGTTTCATTGTACATGCTGAAACTTTCTGAATATTTAACTATATCTGAATGTTTAACTATGTCTGATTGTTTGGCCAAGCTCCAAACTTACAACTCCTGGGCATGCAGTTGGATTCTGTACAGAGTAATCTTAGGTATGCATTACATCAGTGATATTTTATCAACAATATAACCAGCCTGGCTCACCAAGGGGTGATATAATATTATACTTACTAAAGAGGGATTTTCTATTATTACAAGACAGTAGACTTAAGAGGGATTTCCTATTATTACAAGACAGTAGACTTAATCATTCAACTCAAGGACTATACAAATAGACCTCCTCAGACAGCGTATCTGTATTAATCGAAGTTACCCTAGCCACTCTTCCACTCTTAACAAAAGGTAATTACATACTTTACGTTCCCTGCTATGTGCATGCCTTTAAGATGCCAAGTAATGACTTGCAAAATGATTCAACTATTTATCAAGGCAGCAGCCAAGATTTAAACCTACACTGTGTGCCCTTTATAAAATTCTGAATTGTATAAAGCAACACTTTACAAGAGCCATGTTGAAATGGCCAATCCCCCTGCCCAGGCAAGGTTTTTGTGTTGAAAGATAGCCATATGAAAGGGCCTAAATATGGTAAGTCATTAAACGAGAACATGCTGTTGATATGCACATCTCTTCTTGCTAGTGAAGCTTCCCTTGAAGATTTGTAGAAATCAAGCTTTAGGTTAATTGGAAATAGTGCGGACACAAATGTAGATGAAAAAGTAATCAACGGGCAATAACCCCTTGAACAAGAGCTGTCAGTAGGACAGCGTGCTCGACTTTTTTAGTGCTTGCCAATAAAACAAAACTTTGCAGTTAAGGGCACACAAGACTTTACTAGGAATTTTCTAAGTACAAATCAAGAAAAATTTTCACAGAGTTATCTTCTTTGCTTACAGATAGGTCTTACGATGGTACATAAGTACTCCAACTTTCAAAGTAATATCTCAAATGGTTAGTTAACAAGTGGACAAGAATGAAACTTTAACTGAGTTTCTAAGTCAAAAAGGGCCATAATTCAAATAAAACCTTGACAGAATTACCTTCTCCGCCCTGTTTGGGAATCATGATGGTAACAAGTATTCCAACTTTCAAATTAATATCTCAAACAGTTCAGTCAAAAAGTGGACTGGTACGAAAAACTAACCAAGAGGGGGGGGGGGGGGGGGGGGTTCTAACTCGATAAAAGGCCTTAATTTTTAAAACAAATCCCTGACAGAGTTACCTTCTCTTGCGTACAGATGGGGTAATGATCTGAAATAGCATTAAAAGTTTCAAAGCAAATCTCAAAGGGTTCAGGCAATAAGTGGATTTTACCCATATTCAATGTATTTTCTAAGTAAAAAGGGGCATAATTCTGTCAAAAACCTTGACAGAGTTTGTCCCTTGTCTGTTGATGAAGGTCATGATGGTAAACAAGTATGGTTAGTTTCAAAGCAATACCTCCAATGGTTTTGAAATAAAGTGAGGTGGAGAAAACTTAACCAAGCTCAATACACTTTCTAAGTAAAAAAAGGCCATAATTCTGTCAAAAACCTTGACAGAGTTTGTACTCTTGTCTGTAGATGGAGGTTATGATGGTAAAGAAGTATGGTAAGTTTCAAAGCCATACCTGTAATACTTCTGAAATAAAAGTGGGGTGGTACGAAAAACTTAACCAAGGTGTGACGCCAACGCCGACGCCGACGCAGACGCCGACGCCGGGGCGAGTAGGATAGCTCCCCTTTTCATAGAAAAGTCGAGCTAAAAATCATTGCACTGGAACATGCTGAAAAATGCACATCTCCTTTTGATAATAAAGCAGTACATTTAGTTTCACAGAATTCAAGTCAGTAGTTTCTGAGAAATAGCCCAGACAAAATGCACAAAAGTACAAATGTACTATATATACCATACCCGTATGTATGTACATACAATGAAAGGACCATAATTCAGTTAGAGAGGCATAAAACCGAAGCATGCATGCAATATGGGCATCTCCTGATGTTATGAAAGCATCTCATAAAGATTTGTTGAATTTCAGTCTTCGGTTGCTGAGAAATGGCGCAGAAACAAACGTACATGAAAATATTTGGTATAAAGGGGTCTAACTCTATGACAAATCATTTAAGTGAAACATGCTGATAATATGCACATGTTATCTTGATAGTGAAACAGTGTATGAAGTTCAGATAAATTCCAGTCAGTGCTTCTTGAGAAATAGCCAGGAAAAGAATATTCCATCCCGTCCCCCCATGGGGGAAAACAATCTATATCAATCAAATATGAAAAGTAGTTAGTGATGAATATATACTTCACAAATATGATTTGATGGACTAAAACTTTATCTGTGTAGTTATGATGCTGTACATACTACTGAACAATCAATTTGTCATGTCGTTCACAACTATGTACTGATTCTACAAAATGAACAGTTAAAGTAACCTGTAACTTTGTACTGTCAATATTTACTGCTATACTAAAATCAATACCAAATTGTTACATACTAAACAAAGTATAGTAAAACCTGCCAATCCGCCAGTCAAGGGTTGCACCAAAATTGGCCACCTGAAGCATGTGGCTACTCAATACTTATGTATTTGATATAAAAATGGCCAGTTGTCATACATTGGTAGAGACTGCTTAACACAATTGGCTGCTTAACAGAGGTGAACATTTAACACGCGTTCTGCTGTATTTCCTCTTTCCTAAACAGCTTTACAGGACTTGAAAGCTGTCACAGCATAAGTGTGAGCAGCATTGCAGGTTATGAAACTCTTGAATGGGAATGCTATACCTGAAAATTGAAAAACAGTATGTTGGAAAGATATCCACAACTCAATATTTCCTGAATCTGAAAAGGAAATCAAATTTCCTAACACATATATTCAAAGACATTATGATTAATTTGATTCATTTCATTAACATATCAAAATCATCCACAAGAAAAATAATCACTATGTATAGTGGATTAGTGGGCAGCAAACAGGTCTGGAGCTTTACATGTAAATACGGCGAGATGTAACAGTTTTCTCAGACTTGACTCTATCAGAGTTACCACTACATCAATATGCAATACCTTAACTATCTACATCCTCCACATCCACCTCCTGTAGTTCTGTTTTGACGATAGATAGATCTATGTCTAACCCGTTTTCTGAACTAGGCGAGTCTGGTAAACCCATCTCTGGGCACATCAGTTCTAAGTCCTCACCCGACGGAAACTCTTCTGACTCCACTGTGTCCTTTGGTAAATCCGGAAGGTCACAAATATTGTTTCTAGCAAATGGTCCTAAAAATAATACATTTAAGGACTATTTAAAATACACATAATTCTTCAATCACTTTTACTCAAACGTGGTCTAATACTGACACTTCCAAGAAAAAGTTACTACATAGATATCCAGTTATATAGGTTGCAGATAAAATTGCTAATATATGTAAATTACAGTGGTATTCAGAATACTCTAGATACCCTTGCTATATATTCTGCTTCCAATGATATAAACTAGTAGTGCTTGCTGTCCTTTATGTAAGAGTGGATCCTTTGCTGTAAATAACAAAAACCTGTCTTGCTCAAATAATTATTATGGATGCCTTGGCAGCAACTGTTCGGACATGTATATAGAAAATAACTTAACAACAAAAGTACTAACTTTGAGACGGAATTTCAATTTTATGTATTGTTTTACAATGTCTGTTCATGGTCCCTTGATGGCTGAACGACTTCACACACACTGGACACTTGTATGGTTGTTCACCTGGGGAAACAATGTTTAAACATTTATATGAATTCAATCCAGTTTCATACGGTAGTTCATAGGGGTGTCACGAGAAACCGGTATACCGGTATATTGCAATACACAACAAAAAAATACAGTATCGCGATACGATATCCCCATACCGTTTTTTTCTTCAAATATTTACTTTTTGTTGCTTCAAGTTTCGTCTTCCATGTTTGACAGCATGTACGGGTTAAAATTATTAAAGAATAATGTTCTACGATTTAACTGAGTAAACGGCGTTTAATCGAGTAAATTGATGATAGGTCGGGGTCCCTCCAGACGCTTTGAAAATGGATTCTCATGCTTGACAACGGGACGCTGTTTTTGGAAACAAACTAAAATGGCAGAATTCGACACAATTCCAAACAAGAAGGCAAAAAGCGATATATGGGGTAATTTTTGGGTTAAATGCAAAAAAGAAACAAAAGAAATTGTTGAAGGTGTGTTACTTTTGTTTAAAAATAAAGTGTTTTACAGATACCTAGAATCTTTACAATGAATCCTAAAGGCGAATATAGATTCTGCAATATATCGCAATATGTATTGCAATACACCATGGCCGTATCGCGATATATCGTGATATGCCCAAGGCGTATCGTGACACCCCTAGTAGTTCAATACTTTCATAATTTTTCTTGATCCAACCCTAGCATATGACCTTAATTTAAGTTGAAAAACATTGTAACTGAATGCAAAAAAAAAATGAAAAGTTACAGAAAATGTTCAGTGCAAATAATATCAATGTGCCAACAATTTTATTGTGACAATACACAATGTTTCTAGAATTAATTGAGAAAGATTTTACCAAGGGCAAACCACCTTCATTTTAATTTTGTTCATAGGGCATGGTAGTAAGGTATTTGTGATATTCTACGGCAATGTCACTTATAAGATGCCATATATACCAAGGTTTCAAGGAAACAGACATATGAGGACAGAGGTACTCTGGAAAGCTTTCCTTCTTTCTGTTATTTTAAACTGTTCCGTACTTAACCCATCACTGCTGACTTTACTGACATCAATTTCTTTCTTACCCTGCTAAAGACAGCTTAGAGTAACCAAGTATTTCTTACAATTTCCCTTCTCTGTGGTCAAGTGGTTAGTCACTGACTTGAAGTAACTGTAATGTCATAGATTGAGGGTCATGGGTTTGAGCCCTGCTACTGGCCATGTCTCTGTGTGAGGAAGTTGGCAGTTTCTTACTGAGGATAAGGATCTAGTACTAGTTCTTGCCAGGAACAATGGTTAAGTAAACTGCCTGCATGCAGAAAGAACTGAAATACCATTGGATTAAGTCCACTTAGAAAGTTTGCATGTTGAGTTAAACCTGGGAATTATTTGGCTGAAGTATAACAATAAGTGATAGAAAAGCCAATTTGTAAAACATACAATCATCTTTCCAAAACCTAAGTGAAAAGTGTTGGATTTTTTTGCCATTCTTATATTACACAAGCAGTAACAGTTTAACAATGAATCAGATGAAAAGACCATTATTGGACCTGTCCTGATGTAATGAAATAGATGAAACCAACGTAATTTCTTTTAAATGCCAAACTTCCACAAAGAGACAGGCATCCTTCAAATTTTTAAGTGACATATCCTTGCCAAAAAGACTGCAGGTATAAAGATGAAGTTAATAAAAGACAAATAAAGTGAAAAGAAAACCTGTGTGTCGGCGGTAATGTTCCTTCAGATGCCACTTGTTTGATGCCGCATAATCACACAACTCACACTGGAATGGTCGGGGCTTAACATCTGAGTGAATGTTATCAATGTGCCGTCGCAGCACATGTACCGACGAGTAAACCTTCCCACACAGTTTACAGACACTCCGTAATTCGCCAGTATGCTTTTTAGTGTGACTGACCAACTCACTTCCAGAATGGTAATTGTTGAAGCATATTGGGCACTGGTACTTGTTTCCAGTTATGTACAGATACAGTGGCTCGTCATCTTTGTCCTTTGCATGTTGGCGCAGAAAATGATCCTTCAAAGTCTTCCGTGCTCTGTAAAACTTTCCACATTGTTCACATACATATACTGGTTCAACCAATCCATCCTCTGTGATTGGTGGCCTTTTATCAAATGAATATGCCTTTGCCTTAAAGCTATCTTTAGCGTTAAGAATGTCCTTTGCTAGCACGCCATGGTGCTGATTGTCCTGTGTAAACAATGATCGTTTGTTCTTGTCAGCTGGCTCAAGGAGATCCATAAGCTTATCGTCGGCAAGTAACGTCTGAATTTCTCTATCTTCAGAATCGGAGACCGGTTCAGTTTTTACAGTGACCTCATCAAACTCCGTAATATTATCGGACATTTCATCACCAATAGTTCCATCAAGTTTTTCTCCCTCATTAGCTACATTTTCATCTTTTTGAGGAATACAGTTTGAACTTCCAAATGTGCTTTTACTTGGAGTTGCTAACAGATCTTCAATTGTTTTTGTGTTGTCAGATTCAAACAACGTATCCTTTAATGTTACCGTTTGTTTTGTTTTCTGTGCTGCTTGCTTTGAACTACTGTGCACACGTATTTTGTGTCTATTCAGATACCTCTGCTGTTTAAATGTCTTTGTGCACTGATCACACTGCACTTCTTCAATACTTTCATTACAGTTTTCATCAGTTACGACAGAGTCATTGATCACAAGATTTCTCTCTCCTAAATCTTCTTCATCAGGGCCATGCTTCCTTTTAGAGGCCAACCAATTTTCTGCAGGAGTACTATTACTATCAGTATCACTGTCACTATTTTGAGACTGTAACTCTTTCAACAGGGTATTTAACTTTTCATCAGGAATGCGCTTAGTCTTTGTCCTGTTTGAACCAAGCCTTGCTAAGCTTTCATTTGCAATTCGTCTATTTCTATCTAAAATTGCCTTAATATCTCCAATCGTTGGTACATTGCTACCTGTGAGACCTAGATTCTGGTTCAACTGTCTGGATATATAAGTAGGATTGTGAGATAATATATCACTGAAGGTAGTTACTGATTCTACTGGCATCTTAAGAAGCTTTTCAGTCACATCTGTGCTTAAACCTGGCGGAGAAGAGACCTTGGGAGCCTTTGGAGTTGGAGAACTTCCAATCAGAGTCGTCGGTGCTCCTGCTTTAGCATTACTTCTAACAGAAAACGACTGAATTGGTTTGTTATTGCAAAATATGACAATTTTCACATCATTGTCCTCTCCTTCTTTTAGTTTACTCTCCAGGGTCTTTGTTAATGCCTTAGTAAGAACTGAATAATCAATTAAATTTTTCTCAACATTTTGATTCACTGGTGGACCTGGTTTCTGCAGTTTCGCCTGTTGAGGAGCAAAAGGTATGCCTTCTATAGAATTCAGTAAATTCTTGACTGTTACTCTTGGTCTATAAACAGGCTGAGGGGTTGGTGAAAGATTTGGGGGTGTAGGTGTCCTATGTGGGTTCTTCCTTCTTACGTAAGTCTTTTCTGGCTGCACAACTGTAACTAAATTGCCTAATGGTAAACTTCCAAGATTTCGAATATTCTTCACATTAGTAAAGTCAATAACCTTCTCTGGTTCTACTCTACGCTTCTTTGAGGTTTCCCTTTCACAATCTGCTACTATGTGCTCTTTTTCTATTGGTGTTTTCCTTTTCAGTAAGTTTATTATTGCTTTATTCTGATTAATTTCACTAATAGCGCCAACAAAATTGTCTTCCAACTTTTCTTTATCTGCTAGGCATTCATCCGATGTTTCTTGATCAGGCTTTTTTCCAGAAAAGATCAAATTACAAACTTTGCCAGAATCACCCTGCATAGCTGCTTCATACAGTTGATCAAGGACTTCTTCTGCATCAGGACTGGAACTTCCATCTCTATTACTGGATGGGGCCTTCTTAATTGGAGAAAATTCAAATTCTATAAAGTCATTAGATTCTGGAGTGACCTCTCTCTTATCTGCAGCTTCAGATGTTTCTTCTGGTTTTCTTTCTACATTTTCTTGACTTTCTTCTTGAACTTTACCTGTACCATCCAAGTTTCCACTTGGTGTGTTATTTTCCACTCCTGTAGTTGCACCATTGTCTGTCTTCTCAGCTGTACTTTCCTCTCTTGCTGCTGTGCCATCTAGTGTATTCAGTTGGCTATCTGCCACTACAGTAGTTGTTCCATCTTCTGTGTTCTGAAATTAATAAGGAAGTATTAAAGGCTACATTCATTTGAAATTTATAGATATACCACATTATATATGTGAACAAAGACCACTGGTTGGAAGAAACAATAGCAGTCTCTGATGACAGATAGTCTTTAATTCTTTATTTCAATGGAGACTGCACATTTTTCTACAGGCTGTTCTGCATTGCAGGGTAGACAAATGTTTTAACTGTTTAGAACAAGTCAGCATTTCTATCTGCCTAAAACACTAATGCAAAGTTTCATTCCAGTATCTACATTTATAATTTGGTACGCAGAACTGTAAGCAAGAATTTCTAAATTCAAGGATGTTTGATTTCCCATACTTCATGTGCTAGACTTCTTTCTATGTCAGACTTTACTAAGGTGCTAGCCTTACTGAAAATGTGTGAAGTTAAACCCAATAAACATCTGCATTATATGTGGAAATAGTAATTTGCTGGCAAAACCAGAATTTGCTAAGTCAAAAAAGGGGGTATGATTTTGACAAAATTTATGCAAGAGTTACAGCGCTTGACTAAAAGACACCCAAAAAAGGACATTGTATGGTTTAAATAAAATACATGATTACCTGTAACAATTTTGGAGACAGGAATTTGAACACAAGTCTGAAACCAATCTGTGATTTGAACAGAAACTAGAGCTATCACTGGAAGTGATTAATACACCCCCTTCCAAGGGCTGGTCACAAAAACAAAAGAAATACTAGTGTAAAATTACATGAAAAGACAAGTATGTTTTACTACACATATCAAACACAGCTTGAACCGTGCCATGAATTAATGATAAATGTGCAAACACAACATTTGGCTTTGCATGCATAGATATCTGCTAAATTCAAAAGGGTAATAACTTTTTTAAAATGTGAAAAATAGTCACATAGCTTGTCATTGTAGCTTTGCATGCATAGATATCACAGGGTATACCATCTGTGGAGTTTTAACGCAGTACCACCATTAATACTTCATGCATTACATTTTCTACTTTAAAATTTGCAGAAGGGCAATAAAAATGTAAAACACAGTTACCCAACTTGTCACTGTGATATATCTTGTCAATGAATTTGTTGAGTAGGACTATTTGTTAAATTATGACTAAAAATATGTTTTGTTTTTTTTTGGTTTTATACATTATTCAGTTGTATCTTAAATATATAAAGCAGTCACAAGAATTGGCCAAGACGAAGACTTTGGGAAAATTTATCTCTGAAAGTTGCCAAATTTGTCTACATTTGTTGATCTTTCTACGAAGTATCTACATGAACATAATAATGTTCTCCCTTCCAAGGCAAAAACTCAACATTTCTGAAGTCAAAGTTTTAGACTAAGACTTGTTGCTCTAAGTGTAATTTCCTAAAAATTGTTTTGCATGCCTTAATAGCTCAGTGGTTTGGGTGTCGCTTGTGTGCCTCCAAAACACAGATTCCAGGTTGGAGTCCCAGGCAGATTACATGGTGTGTCCTTGGGTAGACACTGATGTCACCCCTGTCTCAGTGTACCCAACTGTGTGTAGCAGTGATGAAAAACTTGCTGCCTCTCTCATGTGTGAGCATGATAATCTCAGAGAGCAATTATAGCTATGGAAGCTCTCTTTGTATCAACCCAGTTTTCTACATTCCTATTACCATTATTTCTCCGACAGCTTTCTGATTTACCTCAACTCTTATGACAGCTTTCTGATTTACCTCAACTTTCATGTCAGCTTTCTGATTTACCTCAACTTTAATGTCAGTTTTCTGATTTACCTCAACTTTAATACATGTCAGCTGTCTAATTTACCTCAACTTTAATGTCAGCTTTCTGATTTACCTCAACTTTAATGTCAGCTTTCTGATTTAACTCAACTTTTAAATGTCAGCTTTCTGATTTACCTCAACTTTAATGCCAGCTTGCTCTGTTTGTACGTCTTCATCCTGACCCTTGCCTTCAGTGACTGTTTCCTTCTCTGTTTCCATGTAAACCTTGGTGATGTACCACAGATCCTCACGCTCTACAGTCTACCAATCACACCACAGCCTTAACAAGTCTGTAATGGGGAAACATCACTCAATAACCAAGTCACAAAACGTAATACTACTAGGTAATATTTTACAGTTGTAGTTTTCATTACATGAAAGCAAAAGTCCTCTACACATTCTTTAACTCTTTTCATAAAATTTCTGAAAACAGGCCAGTCTATTTTTCAGTATTACCATTAAATATTCACATGGATGCCCACTATCTATAGTCTATTGACAGAACAGTGAACGGTGCAGAACAAGATCTGACCACATGGACGATGGATGGGCGGACAAACGTCCACACTGACTGCCTAGGCAGAATCCTTTACTCTAAGCAGGTTAAGAGTATTAACTCTTTACTTATTTTAGCTTGATTGCAAATAAGATTTCTCAACTAATATTAATCACTCATGAGACGTCCATCCATGATGGAAGATATTGTGCTATTACTGCAGGTGTCTGATGATGCAAATGTTAATTTTCTCTGTCTGTTGATTTCAAATTTCATCACATCCATTTTCAGCACATAATATTGATATTTTATATTGAGTGGTTAATTGTTTACTTGACATTGTTTCTAACCCATTTTGCAATTAATTAATGCCATTTATATTAAACACATAGCTAGACTATGTAAACTCCTCTTTCCATTGTTTTCTTCACCAGGTGCTGCATGCTGTATTGTAAGTTAAAATGAAAGTAAAATATTACTTATGAAGCTATCAAAATCAGTAAAAAGACAGAACTGGTTTAAAGTCTTTAATCATTAATGTGTTACAAACATAATGAGTGGGTATACACGAAAGTTAAAAAGATACATGTACTAAATACAATTTGGCGTCTGTGGCAAAAGACTTGAAGTCTCTAACCTATGAAACTGAGAGGGTGCTAAGAGCCGCAGCTCTAGATATATAAATTGTTATTAATGACTATTTACTAGTGTTGGACAATCAGAGAAATTGTGTAATCGGTCATCGAATCGAACAGAACAATCAAAATTGATAATCCATCAGAAAATAATCAAAATTATATCTGTCCGTACAAATTGTTAAAAAAAAAAATTTACAAGTTTGATTTTTGATAAAACTCATAGAATAATGTTCAAGAACTTGGTGCCCTACATACCGAGTCATATATCGTTTATAAATATATTAGGGATGGCAACGAATACCAAAATTGATATTCGAGTACTCGGCCCTTCTTCCGATTGAGTCCTCGAGTACTCGAAAAAAGGTCATTCACGTGTTCGAAATATAGCAGTACATACCAAGGTATGTAAGTTCTATACTACAGAGAGTACATTTCAGTTTTGTCATCACTACACCGCTTAAAATATTTCAAAGAAGACGATTTCGACGGAGGCACATTTCAAATTTGCCTTATAAGTTGACAGGCAAGTGTACAGATTACTGAGATATTCAGAAAAGAGACTTTGAAAGACTGCTATATTCTATATATAAGATTAAGGAATCTGTGAGCGCTGAAGGCCTGGGGGCTAAACAACTTTTGACCTACGTGTTTTGCGCTGAACTTTACCTAAAGCGCGGGTCGAAATGTGCAGAGGACGAAATTCAATATATGACACAGAATGAATGATTCACAAATATATGGGTGGCAGGGAAGTTTGTTTTATTATAAAACGTACGTTAAATGAAAAATAATCACATAGTCAACATTATAAATTGTTTAATCCAGTAAAAATAATTCGACCTGCGCTTCGTACAACTTCAATCGATATGATCTGATGATGTGGATCGAAAACTGTTGTGTACCAAGGACAAGACCTTGAAACAGAATTAAACTAGAGCTATCACTAAATGTGATTAATACCCCCAAAAGGATTGCTTTATAAACTGAAGAAGTTCGTAGTAACATAATACCTTGCAAACAAACTAAAAAGAGAAAACTTAAAATGCTCTCATTGTGCTTGACCATTGTATAGTTGTATTGAATTCCAACTGTAGTTTTCAAGTTATCGCTCCGACAAGGAAAAGTAACAAAGGGTAATTACTCTGTAATGAGTCAAGATGGAGTTATGGTTCCTGTGCACTGCAGCTTCCTCTAAATATACTGACCATGTATGAGTTGTACTGAATCAACTGTAGTTTTCAGTTATGCTTCGACAAGGAAAAGTAACAAAGGGCAATAACTCAGTAAATACTCAAATCGAGTTTTAGTCTTTACAGCACTTCCTCTATTGTGCTTTATATTGTATACGTTATATTGAATATCAACTAGTAGTTTTCAAGTTAAGCTACGGACAAGGAAAAGTAACAAAGGGCAATAAAACTGTAATTATCAAATGGATTTAATTCTTGTGAAAATCAAATCCTCTCAAAGTGCTTGATCATTGTATGAAGTTGTATTGAATTCCAACCAGTAGTTTTCAAGTTATGCTTTGACAAGGAAAACTAACAAAGGGCAGTAACTCGTAAATACCAAGATAGAGTTATAGTTCTTGTACACTGCACTTCCTCAGTGTCTTGATCATTGTATGAAGTTGTATTAATTCCAACTAGTAGATTTCAAGTTATGCTCCGGACAAGGAAAAGTAACAAAGGGCAATTACTCTGTAATTAGTCAAGATGGAGTTATAGTTCTTGTGCACTACTTCCTCTCAATGTGCTTGACCATTGTATGAAGTTGTATTGAATTAACAAGTATTTTCAAGTTATTCACAGGAAGAACAAAGGGCAATAACTCTGTAATTCATGGTATAGTTCTTGTGCACTACTTCCTCTCAATGTGCTGACCATTGTATAAAGTTGTATTAATTCCAACTAGTAGTTTTCAAGTTATGCCCGGACAAGGAAAATGCAACAGACCGACCGACCACCTTTAGTGTTTGCCCTACATTTCTGTCCAATGAAAATATCTAAAAACTTGTAAAAAGTTACCGCAATGAATATAAATACATACTTACAATTATAACAGAGAAAACCAAAATATTCTGGGGTTCTAGTTGTAATCGGTGAAACCTTCACTCTTGACTGCAGCCTCTATAAATGGCGGGTGATTTTGATCCGTGAGTTGCTTCATGGGATGTAGTCAATTAAATCTTTTTTTAGAAAAATTTATTTTTAGGTAAATATATATGTAATGTTAGTAAATAACAAAGTTGTCAATGAAATAACATGTAAAATTGAGAAATCAAACTACAAACCATAGAAACTCCGTACGTTTCCGTTAATTACGTAAATATCCTACTTTTTGGTGTATATTGCATAAGATTATCTTCCGTAATCAGCCAACAGTAATTTCTAAAACAAAAAAATGGTAAGCAGCCCTAAGCAATCCTTCCTGCAGTCGTTTGAATTGTATGTACCTTTTCATTTGTAATATGTTCTTATCATATGCGGCATTCAAACAGATGATTGATCTGGTCGTCGCACTACTTTCGCATATGCATGTTACAGTGTTATTCGCACATAGCACAGTTAAATTTCTTTTAGTGTTTGAAATGTGGTATGCTAACTTAGGCCTAGGAGACTTTCAGTCCCCAGGCCAAAAATTAGTTATATTTCTTGAATTTTTTTCTGGTGAGCCAAAATAATAATTTTTTCTCTGCACACTTCTGCTTACAAGACCCGCATTTACATTTTATGCACTTAATTTTAATTTCTAAACAAACTTTGAAAACTACAACCCAATATCTTACGTCTATATTGTTTTGTTAAGATCATAAGCGGCACAGAATCATAACAATACCTGCATGTCAAACTGTCAACTCGTATATTGCATTTAGGGGCCTACCTAGCGGATTAAACAATAGAATTTTCGCACATCACCTGGCGTGTTTTGATAACGATTCCAAATTAGAATAATGACAAATTAAGGCTGTTAGTTGGAGGAACCAAAAAGCGATAATTTATGATTTTAAATCATATTATGTATGATGCGATTTTTGCCAAAAAAAAATTTTTTTTTCGAGTACTCGAATACCGTTTTGCTGATCGAGTATTCGGACGTTCGAGCGAGTACTCGAATATTCGAGTACTCGTTGCCATCCCTAAAATATATGGTTATAAATTCAGATGCATTTGTCGCACTTAAATTAAGCATGTTTATTTTTATGTATTTATGGGGCTCAACACCCATTATAACACCCATTATAACAGGGCTTTTACTAAACTTTAAAAGTCAAGAGTCAAAACTGATGCCTAAATTAGCCCAAATTTAGACAGTGAGATTTTATGATTTTTTTCTTACATTGTTTTCTTAGGATTCTGGCATTTGCTGTGTAAGTTTGAACAATCTACTTCTGATATAATTTACAATAAATTTTATTTTGAGTCAGCAAGAAATATAATAACAAATCAAGACAGGCTCTCTAGGAGCTTTTAAACCACTGGGCAGTTTACATTTCTTGAGGCAACTAGATCTTGTGTGTCCAATAATTAGAAGAAACTACCTACTTTCTTATTGATCAGTTTCCATAGAAAATTTACTTCAGAAAGGTGTGTAAATAATTGTTAATTATGTAGCACTTATTCTTGAGAAATGTGGATGACTATGAAGTGTTACCTACTCTTATTTTCCTAATCTAAAACTCACAGGTGGTAATCCACCAACATGTTAAGCTTTAAGACACAACACTGTACAGGACTTGTTAACATACGATTTGTGTATATTTATAGAGCAATAAAAAATAAATAGAACTAATTTGTGGTGATCTTACAAACTTACTGTCTCCGGCATGCCACACCTTCACGCTTCGTGGTTTTCCCCCGTAGCGCCTCTGTTGACGTGCGCTCGATAACTGGTGACCCGACAAATAAATTTGTACAAGTTTACACGACTTTACTGATGTCCATGAAGGCTTAAACATAAGATTAAAGTTATTTCGTGTACACAAGAAATGAAAGACGAAACAACAAACTTACCCAGATAAATGTGCTATATCAATAATACACGAAAAATCGTGCAAGGCTGTCTTGGAAACCTGCAAGTCTGGGCTCACCGTGTTATTCACTTCCCCGTGTAACTGACCATGCGCGTGCTCTCGCACGATGATAACACACTTCTGCAACTGTTACGCAGGTTTAGTAATACGGCCGTGATACGTCCGTTCACGAGCATTTGAAATGTTAAGGTTTCCGTCTTTTTGATAAGTTCATACTTGATATTAATCTAATTAGAAGCAACGGATATCTTAAACACAGCATTCGGTTCAGTATTTCATTCAAAATGTCCAAAGAAGAGCTATAAAAATGTTGAGACATATATCAAACTTACCATATTCGGTAAGACTCCGGTATTTAGGTGCCCCTACTCTAGAATAAAGAAGGTTATGGGCAGATTTAATACAGGTCAACAAATTTATCAAAATAAAACAAATAGCAATATATTTGAAATTTAAAAAAAACAGTAAAAAAGTAACGCTCCAATCATGAGGCGAGCACGCTACCACTGCACTAATGTAGCCCCACAGTACCTTCAGCAATAGAAAAGTGGAACAACCTACCGAATGATATTATTAATGCAACAAACCTAAACATATTTAAATCAAGATTAAATTAGCTGGAGTTGGGCAAAAGTTCCTGGCCAAATGTTATGATTATAGTCATATGTGAAATCTGGAAAAGTGGGGCAAATACAGACAGTATGAAACAAGAGCTGTCCCTCAGAAGTGACGAATGCCCTTGAAAGAGCTGTCTCACAGTCTGTAACCTCCCCATGTGCTACACAATTGTGCTATGTAATTTTAAAATCCCTCAATGCATAACAAAGTTACAGCCTGGACACGAATGTGTGCATATATACAGAATTCTATTACATTTGAACTCTACGTATGACCTTGAGCTTTGAGGTATGGGCGTGGGTCTTACACACGACACGTCGTCTTGATGTGCTGAACATCTGTGCCAAGTTATTTTAAAATCCTTCAATGCATGACAAACTTACAGCCCGGAAACGAATGTGTGCATAAATGCAGGATTCTATTACTTTCAAACTCAAAGTATGACGTTGACCTTTGAGGTAGGGCCATGGGTATTGCATGCGATACGTCTTGATGTGCTAAACATTTGTGCCAAGTAATTCTAAAATCCTTCGATGCACGACAAAGTACGAATTTGTGCATATATTCAGGATTCTCTTACGTTTGAACGGTGGACGCACGGACACACGGACGGTGCGATTTTAATATGCCACCCATCGGGGGTATTAAAAGTCACGTGAAGAAAAATCCCTACAAGAGAAAACAATTTCTAACAAATTAGCTGTGTCAGGTTCATTCAACCGAAACTCTACCAATCCTAGAATAATCTGATCACGAAATTGTGTTTGACGATATTAAAATATCAGTTGGAAGACCACGTCAATTAAGACAAAAGTGAAGTTATACAAAAAAAGCAAACCGGGATGCATTTCAATCAGATCTATCACAGTACCTTGAAAATGGTGTTGAAAAATTACTTTGTCATTACCAAATAACTATGAAAATATTTAAAAACAAATTAAGTGAACTCTCAAAAAGCATATATACCAGTCAAAATTACTGAACTAAAATATGATCTCCCATGGGTAACAAAAAAATAATAAAATGATCCATCAATGAGACAAATTTTACAAAATAATGTTAAAAGTCAAAGGGAAGTACACTAGTAAATTGAGACAAAAATTCAGCACTCTAAAGTCATGCATACAAAAGGAAATAAGAAAATCATATAAATCAGAAAATGACATAAAAAAGAAATTGCACTCTTTCATAAAAATAATAAAATTGATAATCTTAGTGTCACACCCTTAATATTAAAACAACCCAAAAAGCAAAAATCTTACATAATCGATCCCAATTAGAGTTTACTAAACCAAGACCTGTCAGCCTGAGACAATTGTACGAATAAAATAATTCTGTTTGAAAATGGAACTTTTCAAGAAAATAAGATCATGTGTGATATCAAAATCTCTGTAGAGTGTGTCATAAAACTACTAAATACCTAAATCCTAATAAAGCATCTGGTCCTGACAAGCTTTCTCCAAGATTTCTAATATAATTATGTTTTTAAATTTCTATTTTTCGTATTAAAGTATTACAGGCCTCCTTACAAACTGGCATTGTCCCTGATGCCTGTTGTACCAGTGTACAAAAAGGTCCTAAATGCAATGCTAATAATTATCGCCAATCAATGTTTGACCGACCTTTTTGTAAATGTGTGTTACGTGGAACACTTAACTGAAAATGTTGACGTCTTTATCGATCTCTCTTTTAGTTCTCTCACATGCATTGCCTCAATACTAATAATGGAGCACATCTTAATATCTAACACCATAACTCATCTTAACTGTAAACGTTTACTAACTCCATTCTGGGACGAATATATACTAATATTATTGCTCCAGCTCCATTCCAACATGGTTTTCGCTCTAAACATAATTGTGAAACTCAACTTCTTTCTTTCACTTAAGAGAGTTTTGATAATTTAGAGGCAGGCAAACAAACAGATATAATCGTAATAAAATAAAGCTGATCATCAGCTCCTTCTTTATAAACAAGCTTATGAAACTTGGTGTAAACAAGCACGCTATTCCCTGGATTCGATCATTTCTTATCCTCTATAATTTCGTTTGCATTGTAGACTTTTTTATCTGTATTATACCAGAACATACAATCCAAGAAAGCTTAAATCTAATTTTGTCTCATGTACTTTTGCGAGGAAAATATTCTATTCAATTCTGCTATTATCGCCGGGTATGGATTAGGGGCTTTAAGTACTCGAAATCATCGCACGCTCTAATAAAGTTCACATGTTCTTCAAAAAACCAAATTGTAAATCAAAACAATGTATAAAGTGTAAAAAGGAAGCTTTACTAAACCATGTTGACACTCATCTTCATACTTTCGGAAACCTATTACCGCGAACGGAAAAGAAAGTTTGAAACTTCTACCATTTTTTCGCCACAATAGTGCTTCTGCCAGCTTTCTTTTTCTAAACATTTTATGAAAGAATGTCGGACACTTTTTCAAATGTTGCTTTGAGGTCATTTCCAGACCACGTCCTCACATTATCATTCTATCTAAAAATTTAAAGTTTATCTATTGCTTGCCAAAATGAACACAAACCTAAAAATAAGATATTTTTCAGATAGTTTTGAAATAGGAAAAATTTAAAATACGGCAAATGAGAAAGAAAACTACACTCAAGTATTTAATGATAATTCGCGGTAATAGGTATATCGTGGTAATTGGTATATTGACCATAGAACCTAACGCTTTTTGAGTTTTACTTCCAGTACAGTGATAGCTAAAACGCTTGCTTTTATCGAAATACTGCAAGCGTCTGAAATTCAGATTGACCTTCATTTTCAGACCGTCAGGATGGGACTGATGAGAAAAGTGAGCAAGTTTTTTACAGGTAAAAACGCAACATCTTGAAATAACCAGTAAATTAAAAACATCAATGAGTTCCACTGTATTTTAACTCAACAGGTCCACTGATTATGTTGTACCAGGGGACTGGCCAACTATGCTATAGTTTCGTACTTAATTCGTTCGTACTGAAGGCTAAGGATTTTCGGACCACGGTTTATTCTGCGAGATATTAAGAAGCCTATCTATAATATGTAGATACGCATTGACTGTCCTGTCGGGTATGGATGTGCATCAGTACAAGTGTTTAATAAGTTTGGAAAACCAGTGAGACTAAAGGATAAAGATGAAGAAGCCTTAAAATTTTTAAGGTCACCAAATAATTAACCAAATTAACAAGAGACATTTGCTACAAAGTTATTGTGAGACAAACAGTCATATTGATATTGCCCTATTTTATGCAGAGAGACAAGCAAAGGAGCTATCACTGCCAATCAGTAACGTTTTTCATGTTATTTGGTATGACTTGGCAGGATGTTCGATTAAACCAAGACCATGGGTCCTGACCCGTGAAAATTGAGAAATACCCGTATTTGAATCGCAATAAAAATGTTCTGTGCGTCAACTTGACCTGCGAGAATTTTCATCATGCGTCATGAGTCTCGTCAATTTCGCTATGTCTATCAAAATCCGACCGTCCTCTATTGGATAACATATGTGGGTGTCGTTACAAGTCTCGGCGATTAAACAGTCAGTTAAAAATTAGTTTAAACATTATTTATTCATATATAAACGCATTTACAAATACAATATATAATAACAATATACAGGATTGAGCAATAAGCTAAACGGAGTCAGTTAAAAATTGATTGTCGTCTGTAATCATATGTCATTACTGACATTCGCACATGCTGACATGTTTTAAAAATTGACCAGCACTGTTGTCGAAGAGTAACGAAGGACAATAAAATCATTGTTTTTTTTTTAGAACTTTCAAAATTGTTACGGACATAATTTTTTCTCTACTCTGATTATCGGCAAGCAATATCTGGCGCCTTCAGTTAGCAACCCCAGCTGATTTTTAAACATGTTTTTATTTAGATATTAACTTCACAGCTGTAGAGAGCTCTTTAAGAGCTTTTCAGAACAGTTTTTCTTTTGAAGATATCTTTTAAAATAAAAAAGTTATGAACATTTGAACTTTGGCTAAAAACACGAAATTTAGGAATTTTTCCACTATATAAAATTAAGCTGCGCAAGTCGTGTTCGCGGCACCGAGAAATCGATATATAACATTTCAATATTAGTAAAAGTGTCATAACTTTTTTATCTTTTGAGATATTTTCATGAAATTTGGAATAGTTGCAGATCAATATCTGCTGCATATACTGCGTTTATTTAATATTAAAAAGCTACTACTACACTCAAGAAATCAAACAACATATTAAGGCAGTATACATATAATTTTATTAACAAAAACATTTCATTCCGTTCTTAATTCATCAACTCAAAATATAATAAAATAATGCATTACATTTTAACTCAGATAATCATTCACACTTCATCTGTAACAATTATGCTTTCAATTTTTTGAATAGTTTCATTCAAACTGGGTGTGTCTCTGTTTTGATGAACTTTTCTTTCGTAAACATTTGTACTTGCTGACTGACAAAACACAGCATTAAGTAATTCATCGATACTTTTTACGCCTGGATCCTTTTTCTTGTGAGTCAGTTTCTTCTCTTTGATCATATACTTTGGACACCTCGGTTTTAAGACTTTTTATTGACACTGTTTAAAAAGCTGGCTCTAGCTGCACCAAGATATTAAATAAATAATTTGAATGGAAAGATATTAAAAAAATCATTTGAACCGAAATGTCTCGGAGTAATGATTGATTTCTATCACAATGCCATTTATAAGAATGGTTGCATATGTGTCTTAGTGTGTCCTTGCTCTAAGTTAGACTTGGTGATGCTGTGAAGTCCACAAAATTGGCCTGGAAATTTCTCAGCCATGCCTGGTCTGAAAGAGAAAACAATGATTTCCATTCATTAATATTAAATTATAATGAAACCAATTATATTTTTTCAATGATTCAGTTTTTGAAACAAAAAAAAATTTCATACTGTAAATCACTGTAATAATATTTATTTCATGTAAAATACATTAAATTATAACATTTAACACTAATTTGTCCCGTTAATCTCATATCTGAAAATGATTTACAAGCAGCACGCAAAGGTACGAATCGGAAGGGGACGAAACGCCTCGGCAGAAAAACGGCCAGCAAACAACTTTTAATTGTAAAAAACTAAGTATTGGACTTTCTTTTATACGTGTTTTATATTACAATTAACAAAAAATAGAATTACAAAAGAATTGTTTTCTTAACGTAAGAAATGAGCACATTTTCTTTACGATTCCGACGACGTATTTTCGACCTTTCGTACCCTCCGAAGTAGATTGGTATATTTCTCGCCAAAATTGTTATGGATCATTTCAAATAACGTAAAATAAACTTACCAAATGTAAAGGCTATACATTCATTTCATTTTGGATTCTTTTCCTGTTGTATAAATGTGCCGATTATTGATTTAGGATGATTTATCGTATGTCAAATTGGTAAACATAAAATTTCAATATGGCGGTATATCTGACGCGTGCGTGACCTCTGGATTTTCCGAAAATTACTATTTTCGGCAGAAAATGCGGCCGGGTTAATGGCACTTCCGAAAAATGATATTGGTATCAAAAAAAACTTTAGAACTTATATTTTTCGTTTGTATATGATGCATTTCTGAAAATTTCGTATTTCGTGAGAAAAATTCGATCAACTTTGGGGGACTATATCTTTGAGTAGAAATTACGTACGAATATGCAGCAAGCGCTGATGCATTCAGTAATCCTTTTTTCAGATTGGATAATTTAAGTTCATTAATATTCATAGCTTTAACCCTGTTGCATTTTAATCCAAAACACATGATACCCTGCGGCCGTTGCATTTATATTGTTTATCTCCGACCGCCCGAAAATTACAGATACCTGCTGGTTTACAAGGTCATAAATCTGATAATATGGCAACTAAATAAAAGATAAAATATGCAAATTGTAGATAATTTTATTAGCTTTTAATTGATTAATAGCTTGTTTCAATCGGATAACAAATAAAGATTTCGCATGGAAATGTTTACGACTGATACCAGTTTTCTGCAATTTTCTAGATAATCTTGATGCTTATCAGAGATAAGCTGGGGTTGCTACTTCAGTATTTGTAAATGCTTACCAAGTTGAACAAATTTTTTTTGACATTTTTTGTATTAAAAATGTTAAAATTGGAATGGGGGGGATGAAAATGCCAACTGATGATTCCTCGGGATGCACATTTTTTTGTGCACGTGTTTCACCCAGAGGTGATTAAATTTTCCCGTAATTGCTACTGAACAAATTACACGCCAGACTAAATATAAACTATTTGTCACCTGCAGCCGAATCAACAGACTGAAGGCAGAGTCAAAACGCACTTCAATGACACTTTACCAATCAACGTTGCCAGTCAAATGATTTTTGGCGGGGAAAATCCCCTCAACCAATTAGATCGCGAGGTTTTCCAATAATTAATGCGCAGGTAGGCGGTCGTAACACCTGATAATAAATCTGACAGGATTAAATCATACTTTAATTTGCAGTTTTTCTGCTGTGAAGTGTTTGCCAATTAATTACTGGCTTATTACAGTTGTTTTTCAGAACCGTCTACAAACTTAATGCCTAGTTTTAAATTATTATTTTTTATTGTTTAACAGTGATATCAATTAGTGGCATCTATGCAGAGAAGTATCTGATTGGCGTGTTTTAAGATAAATTAGCGCTGTTTTTCGGGACCGTTTACGAAATGAAAGCGACACAATCACTGCTCATGTGTTAACTGTTTAATATGCATATGAAAAAACCGGCGTGTTTGCATTGAAGTGACTAAAAAATTTTGTGTTTGCAGACTAATGACCGCTAATTTTCGCCACTGTTTATCAAGTTAAAGAGAAATAACAACGATTCAATTTTCAATTGTTTAAACTAACTTTCAGAGAAATTACTAAAAAAGGCTTGTTTGCAATGAAACGTACAGCCTTTTTTCCAACCTGTTCATGACTCGCATCCATAGTTATTTTTTGTTTAAATAAAAACAATGTGCTTGTTTTGCTTAAAAATAAGGAGGGGAGCGGCGATGTAGAGGTTAAGGTGTTGGCTGCTCATCCCGGAGGTTGCGGGTTCGAGCCCCACCGGAGTCACGACCGTACTTCCTCATATGACACCAGTACTTGTTTTTCAAAGAAGCGGACTTGAGAGTGACTTGATAAGCTACAAGATTTTCTTCACAATCAAGCTAAAATAAATAAGTTTTTAAAGTTAAGGAATTTCACTTTCCAATTTCATTTTTTTTGAGGGATTTCTAATTTCAAAAGTAGAAGTCCCGTTAGGATTTCTGGTTGTAAAGTTAGTGTCTAACCCTGAATCTTGGCCATAAAACATTCCCTTGGATTGAGAAAGTTAATGTAGATGGCAGTCTGCATTGTTCATTTATTGCCCTATGATTGCTGCAGAAAGTGCAGCTATGCTTTTCATAGCCAAAGATTCATTACAAGGCTGGAGCAACTATGCCCCTAGTACACCATACTGGAACAAGGTTTATGAAAAAGTTAACCAGGGTTGGCATAAAACCCTGGTTTTATCATATTGCCCAGCACAGCGGGTAATACTGGGAAAACCCGGGTTTTACTGGGTAATACTGGGCAATAAAAATGTGTGGCTGACATCTTGATCCCTACTTTAAGACACAATTAAAGTTACCTGTACCTGTAGAATTCACACCTGAAATATCACATATCAAGTGCACAGGATATGTTGCAGGAACAAAAGCCAAAACTTGTTCCTGAACTATTGGCATTCATGTGCAATGAAGTCAACTTATCAAAGGCTTTGACCAGTGAAGTGACAGTTAAGAACACACCAAATCTGTATGGTGGTCCAGTGTAGAGAAATTTAGTGCTGTTGATCAAATGCTATGTCTTTTTGTAAGGCAGCTGTTGAAAATGCCTGCAAGTTCTGCCTCAATTGAAAGGATCTTTTCAAACTTTGGTTTGATCCAGAACAATCTCAGAAACAAATTGGGCATTCAGAAATGTGCAAAGTTAAGTGTTTTGTTACAGAATGCTGAGGGGAAAAGAGGAATTAGACTGGTAATCACTGTTTAATAATGTACAATATTACTTGATATGAATCAGAGACAGTGATTATGTAGTTAATAACGTCAGTTTGTGGTTTAGTCTGCTTTAAATTGACATTTTGACATGGGAAATGTACACATGATGTAAATAAAGTTTCATAGTTAAGAATAAAAAAAAAAAAAGAATTTGTAGTTGTTATCAGATTCTTACATCCAAACATATTCATTATACACTATATATCATCTATGTACTCATTCTAATGTAATATAAGGCAATTAAACACCAGTAAAGCTGAAAAAAATCATGTTTTAATCATGTTTTAGTTTAAAAAAATTTATATTACCCAGTATTGCCCAGGACTGCCCATTTTAGGGATATTGCCCAGCCCGGGTTTTCCCAGGCGGGAAAACCTGTGCGGGCAATACTCTGCCAACCCTGAAGTTAACACTAATGAATGTTGAAAAATTGCTATAAATGAATAGCACAGAATTTCCCTCAAGAACCCACTAGATTGCAGGATTTATAAGTCTTAATAAAAAAAAACTACTCGTAAGCACTCATTGGGTCTCCTACTTTTTGGGTAACAGGAGTCCTAGGACTCCTACTTTAAATTTCTAGTGAGACTGAGACCCCTGCACTAGGCAGGGCTTTTTCTTCCTATAACCAGGGGCCGAAATCCGGCGATATTCCCAATCCAAAATAGCCTTCATTTTTCCCAATTCCCTTTTATACTTTAATTCATACTTAAAGTCTTAATATGTGCAAGGCACAGTCATGCACATATCTCAGTAACCACTTAGATATAGAATTGATTTGAAAATTTGCTGTAGTATTCAGGGGTATCAAACAAGAAATACATAGAACTTTGTTTTGCATTTTACTGACAAAATTATTTTTTTTGCCAAGTGCTAAGATAGTTGACCTTTAGGCACTCTTGTACAATGTGCAATTCACGGACAAGACACCTTTCTTAGTAATAGATTGAGTACAATGTGCAATTATAACTTAACTCTATCATTACAGGAATACCTGGAGTGAGGAATTGGGCATACTATACCTCAAGATTTCCAAAATTAGGTAAGTGTACCTTAACTCAAATGCAGGTCTATCAGTTTTTGTATTGCTTCGGAAAACAAATTCATCTTGTTGTTTAATGTATTAAAGTGATTCTCTTTACTTGAAGAGAGTTAAATCAGTTTATAATTACAGATTTTGTTTAATTCTAAGAATAATAAAATATATCATCTTTACTTTACGAGGCTACACATTTTGATGACCCAATCTTCCATGTGGGCCTCAAAAGATACATGATAAAGTACAATATTTTCAAGGAAACTACATTACAAACAATTGAAAATTCAACAAACTACATGATCAATTCTGATGAACAATTAAGAGATACTAATATAAGTTGACTAATATAATTTACATTGAAGACATGATATTACATAATGTATTTTACAGCAATATTAGATACCACAAGAGAACTTCCATGTTAATAGAATTGGTTTATAGAATTTAAAAAAAAAGAAGTTATGGGACAGTCTTAATGGACCCTTGTTGGTCCCC
Organism: Saxidomus purpurata; assembly: GCA_022818135.1. Classification (NCBI taxonomy): domain Eukaryota; kingdom Metazoa; phylum Mollusca; class Bivalvia; order Venerida; family Veneridae; genus Saxidomus; species Saxidomus purpurata. The sequence goes on from JAFMSR010000017.1 coordinate 3,210,822, forward strand.
ATATAATGATTAGATACACGTTTGCTTGTAGGCATAAAATGCAATTTTGTGGGCACTTGAATGCATGGAATTCAATGTTTTAAAGGAAATATTCATGTTGAATAATACCTCTTTTTGATCTTAAATATTTGGACAGCCCATACACAAAATCAACCAAGGTTAAAGTGCCAGAACAACAATATTTCATGGTAAATGTATTTGAATCTTACCCAAAACACTTTGAGAATGTATACAGAATATTCCTCTTACTTCAGGCTTAATGAGTCATGACACAATACGTATGGATGACCCAGTGACAAGAGAGGCTCGAGCAAGACTCCCAAAAGATCTTGCTGCGGAACGACAGTTTAGAATATCACGTGCTTTATATCTTGATGCCAGAAATCAACTTCTGCCTAAAGAAGAATGGATGACCCCAGAAAAGGTAATGTTCACAGTTACAAACATAAAGTTCACATTTGGTGCTTACTGTCATACTTGAGCAACATGTAAAAGTACATGTATAACAATTACAACGGTTTCCCGATTATTCCGATAGGACAAGTCTTACATGTATATATAAGAAAAATTATGTTCTTACTTTTGTTCTTAATTTCCCTATGTAGTTTTGAGGAAAGCATTGAAAATATTCTGGTCTGAAAGTGCCGGCATCATTTCAGTATACAATGTATACTACACATGTATATGTAATTTGGCAAAAAAATCTTCCTTGAGTGACCTACCTGTTCTGTTTGAGCAATCATGACTTAACTAATTGTAATTTATCCACTTTAGCTTGGTTTATTGGCCATTAAACCAATGCTTTGGAGTTCTGATGCACAGTTCTTAACCACAATTCCTTCACAGGATTTACAATGTATCCCTTGTCCTAATTCTTTTTCAACTTACTCGAGTACAAAGTGCTCATGGTAAGCGATTGTGACAGCTAAGTGCCCATTATTGTGTGCAGTGAACACATTCAGCTCAGTTGAGCTTCTAGCTCAGACTGAGCTTTTAGGATCAGTGAATGTCATGGAATTTATTGAAACTTGGCCAGAAGCATCCTAGTTCTGAGCTCTCGTTTATTATCCTCTGGCAAAGGTGGAGGGAATATGGTAATGGGCTTCGTCCGTGCATACGTCCGTCACACTTTTGTACGGAGCATAACTATGAAAGTATTCAACGGAATTTATCTTATTTTAATACCCGTTTTAACACTCAAAATTGGGTAGAATGTTCATCTTGATAGTTTTACAAATCTTCATCATCTGGTGTCAAGAACTAGATCATACGGTCAAATCAATACAAGGCATAAGGTGTCTTATTTCTATTTTCTGGACATGCTATACAAGGCATAAACTGTCTTATTTCTACTTTCAGGATGTACCATATCTATTCCCATACATAAACGAGGTAAAACAGGAAAGACAAGAACAGTCAGAGTATGAAACTCAGTTATATACATACAAATCTAAAAAATAGAATCTAAGACATTTTTGGAGGATCATTAAATGAACAGCTTTTGATTTTGAACATCACAGAAGAGCAAGCACAGTGGGCTACATGTTTTATTATGTTATAGAAGAATTAAGTTTGTGAATTTCAAGCAAAACTAAACAAAACAAACTTAAACTTGTAGGATTAAACAGAAGTTATTTATTTGTAGCAAAGTGTTTGTAAGTTTGCTTTTATGTTGATAAATTTGACATTGTAAGTTATATATGAAAATAAATCATTGAATTTTCATTTTCTGTTGCTATCTGCTGGCTCAGAATAAGCTTTTAAGATCAATGAATGTCTATCGTCCATAATTATTTAAAGGGACTTCTAAATATCATCAAACTTTGCCAGAAACATCCAAGTTTTATGCTTGTCAACATTCAAGTGGTCATCCTAGCTACCACAGCTAAAATTAGGCAAAATCTTTGAAAATTTTCTCGGAAAACCACAAGGTGGGAGAGCTATTAGGATCCCACACCTTTCAGCGTACATCTTTTCACCATTTCCTTTAAACAACATCAACATTTGCCCAGTGATCACAGAAGAGATGTCGTTTGAAGGAAAATACGGACAGACGGTGTACTTAGATGGTGAGCGATCGCAATAGCCCAGGTGAGCTAAAAAGGTAGAGCATGCATGGAAGGAAAGATTTAGACTCTTGTGTTAAGTCACCGCCATATCATCCCACATCCTACTATTGAACATGTGTTAGAGATCACCCGAGTTAAGCAGCCACTGCTGATGCATTTTGATTGGTCAACTTTTGGCTGGTTGCTGATGACAGGATTCCTTGTGCAGCATGAAAATGATGGCAATAAACAACAAGATTTCAATCTGTTCATAATAATTTATCTTTTAACATATCAACAATGATTTTACAGAATTTTATATGCAACTATAGGCCTGCTTTAGTAAGCAGTAACAAACATAACAAAGCCAGCTAACCAAACTGAAGCGCCATGATGCTCCTAGACGACTCACCCGAGTCCTGCAACACTAAAAATGCCAGTTGTTAGAAAGGCTAACAGTAAACATTTCATGTGTCAAAAATTTTCAATTAAGCTTTTAACAGGATTAAGGTAGATAAGATAAAGCCCTTCTCCTGAACTTTTAACTCAGTTATAACCTTGTCTTCATGATGACTGTTCGAGGCGACCATGTATTCTATCAAATCTGAGACTGACCCAGGCTTAAAGTGTGCTAAAACTATTCTGACACCATCAAAATACTTGCAATGAAGTATTTCTTCCATGCACAAAGTTTACCTGGAACTAAAGTACATGTACAGTATTTTAGATCACAAAAACTATAGTGGCATTAGTTTTCTCTCCTCCTTTTTAAACCCATGACAAAATATCGGCCATCACAGTAAAATATTTAACAACAGACGGACAAGGTTGGCTAGGACCATTACATGAACAACAGTTGGTCACTCGGTGAGTTATGCGGACAGATAGCTTGTTAGACTGATCAAAGTGCGACAGCTTAAGCACCATGTGCCAAGCTGAACTACTAGCCTGACCATTTACAGTTAAACCTATGTTGGTGGTCACCTCAGGTAAGCAGCCAGAACATTAAAACATGTACCCCAATACACAATATATAAAACACAGCTGTACCAGACATTCACCTGGTTGGATGTATCAGACAGGTTTGCCATAGACCAGTTTGTACACTCTGGCTACACTGAATGTTAGAGTACTGTAGAAAGGAAGACATTAATGAATTTCTCTAACTTATAGGGCATAAATTAAAGTAATACAGAATATGTTGTTTTACAAACAGACTAAACTGCGTAGAATGTGCATGTATTGGAGAATAATTATACGTGTACATTCTTGATAATATAAATCTTGATAGCTTAAAAATCCAGACATTTTGGTGACACAAAAACTGATGGTCAGTATCATAATTTGCACTAGTCACAAAGGCAGAATCACTTAAACCAGCAGAAATGAGTTAATACACAAAACAAATCTGTCTGTTAGATGACGGAAACTACATGTACATTGTATTAAAACGTTTGCGATAGAGCGTGAAGTTTGTCACAGTTTCTACCACCAGGGATATATATGTCAGTACACTGTATTGCACAAGTGAGTAATAAGGCTGTCGGAAAGAATTTCACTAAATGTTTAAAACCAATAATCGCATAAAACAGAAAAATGTACAGAAATACGAGTGCATGAACAGCGGTTTCATGAGAAAGAAACCTCCTTTGGTAAATCTATTACAAATCAGTTTATTTTCTGCAACTTTAGAGTCTTCTGAATACTGGTTAATTAATGACATGGTGCCAGATCAGATCATTTGTCAATGCTTATCACATTTTACAATGACTGAATATAAAATCAATGTGATATATAGTATAGATCTTGGAGTTAACATATAAATTCTTCATCTACTCAGTCTTGCACAAAAGCAATTTATTCATCTCTTGTTTAAATTGGTAGAAAAAAAAATCCATTTCTTGATTATGCATAATACTCAATCCAATACTGTGGAATTCTTTTGAAAATCAAACAAAATTATGCAAGTGAAACAAATGTTTGAACAAAACATACAAACTCTCTAAGAACTAAAGTTACATAAAATATGATTTGAAACTTAAAATAAAAACATTCCAGGTTCGTACATACCAGTATATAAACTCAATGCTGAATTATATGTGCTAAGTAAACACTGATATCAAGACTCGCTAAGAAAAAACTTACATTTTGACATTTCTGGAGCTAGCATCCTACTAACTGTATTTAGTTAAACGATGAAACTAAACTTTGTGAGAGCTACATGTGAATGAAATGGAGCTAGAACGTTTCTCCATCTATTTACCAATCAAATATTAAACATCTACAGTGTTTCTAAAGTTCTCTTGGATTAGAAAAGTCATTAACAGGAATATTGGCCATACAAGCTGTGCTTAAAGTCCCAGGATCACAATTACAAGTAGCTCTTATTTTACCAAGAAAGATGTCTTACTGGCGGAAATGATCTTTATTTGTACCAAAAACATTCCTAACTTTTTAAATCGATGTACATGTAAGAAATATAGTGCAGTATTTTTTTCAAGGATATTGCCAAAAATAAGAAAAGCTGTCTGGCAACTCTATTTTATGAATTAACGACTTGAATATGAAGGAAAGGAATATGTCAACATTGTTTTAGAGTGAATAGAACATGGTTCTATCATTATCCTATCAGTAAATTGATTTTTCTATATTACTAAGTCAATGTTATCCTGGGACTTTAAAGCCAACGTTGAGGACTTTAATGTACAAATTGAAAGTGCATAAAGGTAGATGAGTACTCCAGTTGCGGAGTGTTTCTACTACTGTGATTACAGTCTTGCTGATATCAAACATTGTGCTAGTTGAATGTAAAGGAAACATCCTTTTATCATAGTCTTTAATCATACTAAGACAAGCATTATATTTCAATTACTATAAAATCTAAATTATATGTCAATTTTTATAGGCTTCATTACCATTATTATTTTTGAACAAGAGGGCCATGATGGCCCTATATCGCTCACCTGAATACAAGTCCACTTGCCTAATGGGTGTGGTCAATTTTAACCCAAGAGGCATGATTTGAACAAAGTAGGTGGAAGACCACAAGACAAAGTTACATACCAAATAGGTTTTCCTATATACATCTTTGTAAAACAAGTGACCCCCTTGGGTGGCCTATATTGACCCCAGGGGTATGATTTGAACAAACTGAAGAAGTCTACTAGGCAATGCTTCATGCTAAATATCTAAGATCTAGGCCTTGTGGTTTCAGAGAAGAAGATTTTTAAAGTTTTTCCTGTATAAGCTTATATAAAGTCAAGTGACCCCCTGGAGGGGTCAGTTTTGACCTGGGGATCATAATTTGAACAATCTTAGTAGAGGTTTACTAGGCATTTCTACACATTAAATATCTAATCTCTGAGTCTTGTGGTTTCAGAGAAGAAGATTTTTAAAGTTTTTCCAATTTAAGGGGGATTAAGCCTATGTAAAACCAAGTGAACCCCCGGGCAGTGTCAATTTTGACCCAGGGGGTCATAATTTGCACAATCTTCGTAGAGGTCTACTAGACAATGCCACATGCTAGATATCTAAGCTCTAGGTCTTGTGGCTTTAGAGAAGAAGATTTTTTGATTTTTTCCTATTTGTTGCCATAGCAACCAGAGTTCTGAATTGAATGGAATTCTTTTAACAACTTTGATGGAGCTTCATGCAAGGAACATCCCTGTAAAGTTTCATCAACATTGACCCAATGGTTTCAGAGGAGATGTTGTTTGAAGGAAATGGTGGACGGACGGAGGTACAGACGGACGGACCCCGGACGGAATTCGATCCTAATAGCTCACTCTGGCACTTTGTGCCAGGTGAGCTAAAAATGTTACCAAAATTGTACTAATGTTTAGTAAATTAAAATTAAATCTCAAGAGCAAAAAGCCAAAGGGATGGGTGGGGGTTAACAAAGCTTGATTGACAAAAGTATTGCACATAGTTTAGTTACCATATCTTAAAATTCTTAAACCTCCTGACAAGGTGACGGAGTATACTAGTAACTGGCCATTATATAAAACCTTTTATTGTTTTAACTATTCCGGCAGTAATTTGGCCTATTATTGCAATAAAACTATAATATATGTCATCTATATATGTATATATTCTATGTACTATAATTTGTTGAAACATTCTGTAACTGCTTTACATATATAAAACTGAAAATCATTACAACTACCGTAAGTCTGTGTAACCAGTCGAAAGCCAACAATTTAAAGGAAATTTCTCATAAACGTAAATGCATTTGAAACAAGAGGGCCATAATGGCCCTATATCGCTCACCTGAATACAAGTCCACTTGCCTAATGGGTGTGGTCAATTTTGACCCAAGAGGCATGATTTGAACAAAGTAGGTGGAAGACCACAAGACAATGTTACATACCAAATAGGTTTTCCTATATACATCTTTGTAAAACAAGTGACCCCCTTGGCGGGGCCAATATTGACCCCAGGGGTATGATTTGAAAATAATTTTGCTATAAGATTTTTTAAGTTTTTCCTATATAAGCCTATATAAAACCAAGTGACCCCCCCGGGCAGGGTCAATTTTGACCTGGGGCTCATTATTTGAACAATCTTGGTAGAGGTCCACTAGACAATGCCACATGCCAAATATCTAAGCTCTAGGCTTTGTGGTTTCAGAGAAGATTTTTAAAGTTTTTCCTATTTGTTGCCATAGCAACCAGAGTTCTGCATTGAATGGAATTCTTTGAACTTTGCGCCAGGTGAGCTAAAAACACTCTTTATGTTTAAAAATGCTGTTTTTTAACTGAAAATGTTTGATATATTTGTAAAGAATCATTTCATTGCAAAGGGAATTTTCTATATTGTGCAAATACACATTTAACCTTATTAACTGCTTTGATGTAAATGTTGGGTAAACATGAAATAAACATGAAATAAACACCATGCAAAGTTCTTCAATTTTACCCTTATGTTATACTCCATGAAATTCAAGAGAATCTGCATTGCAATTTTTAAAAATGTACTAAGTACACAGTGGCTGGAGCAGTAAATGTGTTTGCAAAATGGATTTTAATTTAACAGTTTGAAATAACAAAAGTCCACTGCATTTAAGTCTACGACTAACTGCAGCATTATTTCACTATGTCATGAGTAGCTATTGCACATCCCGTAAAAATATACTAACATCTTAAAGTAAACATGAAGCATATCAACTCCCATGTAGCTTACAATCATTCTTCACAAAACTCTTAACTTGCTCAATCCATAACATACTCATATTGTTCCAGTTTTTAATCTGACATAACAATTAACTGCTAATCGTGCTGCTCAATAAAACTTTACGAACTGAACTGTGTACATCCTAGCTTAAGTACTTTCATAATCATTAACACATTACAAATTCTTATTACTAAACAATGTCACTGTAAATTAGGTAAGTTTCGTTTCTTTTTTTATATAATTTGCTACGTTTTCACATCAAAAAGCAAAAATCAAAATCTCACAAATAAAGTCAAGTTCACATATAATATTATAGTGTTTGCATGTACCAGTAATACTTAGTTTCACTTGTCATGATTGCTAAGCACAGGTTGGCTACTGATATTGGAAACAATAAACAGTGTACATTGTCTAAAAGCCAGCATTCAATAGCTCACTAACACTGGTATGTTACGGGAAAAGGGGCCTTTGGACGTTTGTTACATTATTCGGCAAATACTTATGAAATTACATCCGTTCCAACGGTGTTTGTCGTTTAATAAACAATGATTTGGAGTACTGATATGCAGTAATGAGCCACGAAGGCCAAAGGCCTGAGTGGTTTATAAATGATAAGTACGACAAATTATTGTTTATAAAACGATAACAACGCTAAAAAGGATGTTATTTCGATTCTAACATGACCAGATATTACAAAAGGTGAATAAATGCAATTTTTTGAAAGCTTTATTTTCTACGAGAACGCTCATTTAACGTCATGTGGCGCAATATGACGTCATGTTTACAGCATATCGGTTCCCGCGTTGTTTATGGTTAAATATAGCATAATTTTTCTCTCTTTGTATATAGAGACAAAATCGTGAGTCATGTTAGAATGTACGGTAATTGATTGAAAACATCAAATTTACATTTCTGTCAAAGTGGTTCTCAGTGAAAAATATTTCTGACTAGCAACAGTGCAGATCAAAATCAAACCATAGGGACATGCAGACCGATCATGATCGGCACTGGTTGCAAAGATAGAAGCTGCCGGCAGGGCAAGGGTAAACAATCCTAACACGTTCAGCAAAACTTGTACATCAACTACAGTATTAGTTCCATTAAAAAAATGCCCAGACAATCTTGCTGTTACAATGAATGGAACACAGCCACCATTTCCACACATAGCATAAAAGTACAATATATAGCTGTGTGTTTTAAACTTGACCGATTCTAAAAGCGTAGCAAAATGGAACACAAAGTATGGCAGAATTGAGTTACAGACAGAATTAATTGTTACTTTGTTAATGTATATCATAAACTGTTAAAGTGAACATGTATCTTTTTCATATGTTGAAACTGGGAAGCATTAAATTAAAGGTCCACTACTTAGTGAAAATTAAGTGACAGTTATTTCAATGGCAGGTACATTACCTTATGCAAGACACTAAATAATGAAGATTGTCAGGTTAAAATTTACAGAAAGTGTTTGGAACATGAAGAAAAGTAAGACGTATTATGTTGAAATCTCAGTGATTCAACAAAATGACCACCCAGGTCTTTTTAACTTTCTTCATAATGCATAGAAAAATAATTGTACATATACTGTGGTTTATTTAGAATTTCTACATACCAACTTTCATTTTTTATTAAAAATAACTTATTTCTCTGTTTTTTTAAAGTATATTTGAATTTTCCCTTTCCTTAGTATTGGACCTTTAAAATATCAGTGTTGTTCACATAAAGATTAAGTTTCAGACAATTTTGTGTACTATTGTAAATATAAAGTTACAATGATGGAGGTAATTCAAAGTATGTTAACACATGAACAAAGCTGTAGAATATTGATTAGTCTGGTATAATACTGATGGCTGATTGCAGAACCACTGAACATGCATGTAAATAAAATAGGCAATTATAGGCAATATAATAGCATTGCATTCAACACTAAACATGTTCTCTCTTGTGTATATGCATTCTTTTAACATAGTTAAATAACATAATGAGACCCATATTATATATTTCAGGAAATGTTGGTACATTACTGGAGCTTTGATCATTCTGAGAGTTGTCACATATACAAATGTTCATCAGTGCAGTGTATTTATTTCTTGGTACGAAGATAAAAATGATTTAACAGCATGCTGTTTTAGTGTGTTATGGCTATGTTTTGCACTTTACCTTCATGTTTTCATTTCTGGAATTATTTTAGGGAGTTTGTGGAAGATATAGAAAACATTTTAAATTTTTTTGAAAAGCGCCTTACAGCACTTTGAACAAATGTTTTTTTTCCTTTTACACAGCTGTTACATCAATTGTTTATGCAAAAGTTGTGATCAATCATACAGAAAGTGCCCTGACCCCAGCACACTGCTTCCTGTCCTTCTTTTAGACACTCTTCATGTCAGCCAAGAAAAAAATTAAAAATATTAAATACTGGAAATATGAACTGCACACTGTGCTGAGAAAAAAAATCCTGGTTACAATGAATACTGACCTGAGAGTTTTCAATTATTGAAAAATGCAGTTTAATTTTGCTACTACATTTCTTCTAACTGGTTGAACAAAAATAGTTTAAACGGAGCTTAGATTTGAGACAGTTGACGAGTTTAAAACAGTATTTCAGTTCTGATCCCGACCAATTTTGTTATGTCTTAAAACTTATCAGATGGGTGTATTCTCTGAGGTTTTAACTTTTAAGAATGTTAAGTGTCCTTTGACCGGTAACAGTTTATAAAATTTCAGTCAAAATAAAAAGGTTAACAACAAATTAATCCACTATGTTAACTTCTATCACAGATGAGCATTTGAATGTGCGAGAATCTGTCGATGATTGATCCATGACCTTTTTTTGAACTTGACCCTCCTCACTTGTTTGACCTTTGACCTGCATCGTGATTTCAAATTTGTAGAACCCACTACAGGTGAACATAAACATACAGGAATGTGAAATAGAGTCATCTACACATATCTGAAATACAGTAAGGGTTAAGACATTAAAGTGTGACAAATATCTTTCTAAATAAGAAATTTCTCCTATCTTTTAACAACTTATTCAAAAGTTTCTAACACCAGCCTGGCAGCTAACTGACTGCCCCCTATAATAAAGTGGATAGAATTCATTCTAAGGTATCAAAGGACAGACTTTAATTCCAGTTACCAGAAAGGAATCTAGTTACAATTCACCTGGACTCTGCTCCACTTCTAGTTTGGACAGTTTCATTAATTGTTCGCAGGCTGTGGAGTGAAATGTACAGACAGATTAGTGGATAGTGCAAATCACAATCAGCATGCAAAGGTACTGTTATTGGTCAGACTGCTGAAAGATATGAAAGCTGACCATGATCTGCACTGGTAACAAAGTCACCTGTCCATAGCAGGGTAAAGGTTACAGTCATGTACCTTGTAACAATACTCAATAATCAGTCTTCAAAGATGCTGAAATCATCAGTGAGTCTTCACATAGCACAGCTTGTGTGAAAAGCATTCTTCTTAATGAAATCGTTCAGGCCGTTTGCTTATAAAAGTTTGTTAAGCACAATCTTGTGCTCAGCATGAAATCATGCTCACATACTATGAAGTAAATTAAAGTTATTTCTTTTTACAACCTTAGGTTCCATAACAACAATCAAAAGGTCTGTTCTTGAACTCATGTATACATGATTTTATATTAAACTCGACTTTGTAAATAAATATAACTTGACTTGACTTCATAATACATGAGCATGATTTCGTGCTGAGCATGAGGTTGTGGTCAAGAAACTTTTATAAGCACAAGCCAGCTGTTACAATAGTACATTAGAAGGAAATGGTCAAGAATTAAAACCTACCTTAGGAATGACTAGAGCTTGAGAACCTATAGTACAAACGTGACCGCCTGTGTCGTAATTTATCGCTCCATTATCACAGTGTTGACAACAATACACATTTAACACACCTTCAGCATCATCCAACTTTGATTCTGCAATACAACATGGAACAGTAAAAGGCAGGTGGCTTTAGGTCACCATTTTTTAGCTGAACATAGTACAGATACAGTTATCAAAAATAGGAAACATTTTTTAGGGTTTAACACTCATTTTAACAGCACCTTAGTTATTTACAGGCAGGCATTCTACCAAACCTTTGTTCCTCAGAAAAACCAGTACTAGTACCACCTGTCCCCTGAAACAAACCGCCAGCTTTCTCACATAAAGAGAAATGGTTGGTTGTAGGACTTGGGACATATGACTAACAATCTGTAAGAGGTTACATTGATTTCAAGTCAGCAACTCCAACCACTGGACCACATAGGTGGTCCAACAAACGGTCCAATCAATAGCTTAGCTGAAGTTACTTGTACACATACACAATTGACTTACCTGACTTTATGTTAACGTCAACATCCACCTTGACAACATGTCCTATCTTATACTCTAGAGACCCTATATGTAATGGAGATATCAACTGGCCATTCAACTTTACATCTGAAAACATACATTTACATGTATGTTAGTGTATGTCAGTTATGAAATGTATTGGTAACAAACTGTACAGGTCAGGATAACTTGACATTTCTTTGTTGTATCGCAAATTCTGAGAATCTGTCCCCTTATCCAAAATTATGAAAACTCTTCCTTTAGGTAAGATTATTTGGTCATTTAAATAGTACAGTAAGTACCAATACTTATCCACAGCTAGGTTAGATATGTATACTTGAGTCACACTAAATAAGAAATGATTTTACTTTTCTACTGAAGCTGTTAAGATTTCTGAGCTAATCTCATGAGTATGAGAGAGTTTAAGGCTTACCCAATGAGTCAGACAATCTCATGAGTATGAGAGAGTTTAAGGCTTACCAATGTGCAACCCCATGAGGGGAGTTTAAGGCTTACCAATTACTCATGAGTATGAGAGAGTTTAAGGCTTACCCCATGAGTCAGACAATCTCATGAGTATGAGAGAGTTTAAGGCTTACCCAATGAGTCAGACAATCTCATGAGTATGAGAGAGTTTAAGGCTTACCCAATGAGTCAGACAATCTCATGAGTATGAGAGAGTTTAAGACTTACCCCATGAGACTGGTGATATATACACCAATTGCTGTTGTTCAGGTGTCCATAACAAACTATCAATGCCAACTTTTCCACTAACATTTAACGATGGCTAAAAGGTGTTAAAGAAAGTCTGCTTTGATCGTTTAACATTAAATTACAGGATAGGCATCACTGTTACATACACCTCCAGTCTCCATACTCGAAACATGATAAAGTTACAACAACGACAACATTGTGGTACAATATAAAAGGAATATTATAACAGTTGGTCTGCGGGGTTGTATCTTTTGAGTTGGCTGTATAGTTCCGGATCACACGAGAGTTCGTATTTGAGGGCCTAAGTTAAGTTTTATTTGAGGGTCTAAGTTAAGCTCATATTTGAGGGCCTAAGTTAAGCTATGCATGGAATAATACCATTGTAACTAAGAAACTGCCCTTTAAATAACATTAACTTAGCTAAGGTTCTTTTCCTATCTTTTATAATTCCCACTGATCATAAAAGGATACAATCTTCCATCTGATGTCAACAAACGTGGCAAGAAATTGACTAAACTGTACATTGGTATTCTCGTCTCCAATAAACAACTTTGGTTCACTTCTCTCAACTTCTACACATATCCTGCAACACAACACATGGCAGACATTTCTAACAGTACTTAACATAATACAGACGTCTAAAACTGTATAAACAGTTATGTTAAATAACAGCCATCTGCATAAGGCATCACAAATTAATTTATACATTATGTTAACAGTATAGTTACTGTACATGTATTATCAGCATTTGTACAAAGGTATAGACCCCTTAGCATGACTTTGACCTTGAACATCCATTGCTGAAACATGCATTCTGCATATCATCCTAATATGGTGAACATTGATGCTGTGTTATTTCAAAACCCAATAAGAGCCATGTTACATATGGTTAATCCCCCCGCTGGGAAGAAGTTACCTGAAGGTTGTACTTTCGTACATTTTACTTGGTGAGAGGAAATCCTTAAAAAGCCGTATAGTTATGGTCATGCTGAGTACAGTTTTCAAGTAAGTGGAAAAAGAATAAGGCAATGAAGAGAAGGTTTGCAAAATTATATTAATGTTCATTATCAGTATAGGTATGATATTTTTCTATTTGACTAAAAGTAGGCAAGGTAGAGTTATTGTTCTTGCACACTGCACTTCCTACCAATGTGCTATGTCAGTGTATTAAGTTTGAAGAAAATCCCTCAAGTACTTTTGGAGTTATGCTCTGGAATTTTTTTTCAAGTAAATCTGATAAAGGGGAATAACTCTAAAAGTAGGCAAGGTAGAGTTATTGTTCTTGCACACTGTACTTCCTACCAATGTGCTCTGTCAGTGTATGAAGTTTGAAGTAAATCTCTCAAGTACTTTTGGAGTTATGCTCTGGACAAAACTTTTAAAGTAAATCTGATAAAGGGGAATAACTCTACTAGTAGGCAAGGTAGAGTTATTGTTCTTGCACATTGCACTTCCTATCAACGTGCTATGTCAGTGTATTAAATTTGAAGAAAATCCCTCAAGTACTTTTGGAGTTATGCTTCGGACAAGTAAATCTGATAAAGGGGAATAACTCTAAAAGTAGGCAAGGTAGAGTTATTGTTCTTGCACACTGCACTTCCTACCAATGTGCTATGTCAGTGTATTAAGTTTGAAGTAAATCCCTCAAGTACTTTTGGAGTTATGCTCTGGACAAAACTTTTAAAGTAAATCTGATAAAGGGGAATAACTCTAAAAGTAGGCAAGGTAGAGTTATTGTTCTTGCACACTGCACTTCCTACCAATGTGCTATGTCAGTGTATTAAGTTTGAATAAAATCCCTCAAGTACTTTTGGAGTTATGCTTCGGACAAAGTTTTTCAAGTAAATCTGATAAAGGGGAATAACTCTAAAAGTAGGCAAGGTAGAGTTATTGTTCTTACACACTGCACTTCCTCCCAATATGCTCTGTCAGTGTATGAAGTTTGAAGAAAATCACTCAAGTACTTTTGGAGTTATGCTCCGGACAAAATTGGGACAGACGCACGGATGGACGGATACCATTTCTTATATCCCCTTCGCCTTCGTAGGGGGGATAAACAAGCCTTTCCGAAGTCAAAATATAGTCTAATGACCTTTGCTCATAGGACGGTGTGGTTGGAAGATGGGTTCTGTATGCTGTCTTAATGTCATGAACATCTGATCAAAGTTTACATGAAACCCTTCAAAGGGGCAGACTCAAAATATTCAAATCAACCCATGAAGTGACTCATATAAACCCCTTCAAATTTGTTGGGAAACAAGCAGTTTGTTAAAACAGCCCTGAATCTTTCTTTAATTTTCTAACTGTTACCACAGCTGTCTAGAAGATGCCCTTAGTAAAACAATGTTCACAACTGCATTACTTTACCTTCTAATTTGTTCATGTTTGAGGTGCACACATTGGTTTGAATGATGAATTTCCATATCATGGTTGGAGATGTTTTGTAAATCAAACAGCAGGTAGCAGTGATCAGAACTGAAATATAAGACAACTATACATGAGTCTCTGTGCCTCACTCTGGAAACACCAACATCTCTATAGTTACAGTACACACAGATCAAACACTAGTACATTCACAGTTTGAATAAAGGTCAGTTTTTTAACAAAATTATTGGTTTTCCTTGGCAATCAAAATGTCACGCTGTACCTGTTGCTAATGTTTTCCTTTTTAGGCATGTGAATACAACACTTGTTATATATTAGTATTCTGTGCACAATAATACTAACTCTTGGCATGCACTGAAAGCATTTTTCTTTATTACTGTCAACTGATAAAATTCATTGAAATTTTGAGATGAGTCTAATTTGTTTCCTCTTGTTATACAGGATTTTACAATTATCTACGTAAACAAAGAAATAGTGCAGCATATAAGTTCTCTCCCCTAGAGAATTAAAAAGCAACAATTTTTTTACAGCAGTCTACAACAAATATAAACATCAAACACACATGGTTTTTGAACATCATCTCTATTTATTTCCATGACGCCAGGCTAGTCAGTTATGCTATATATGACGAAAAATCAACATATGGTAGATATTGTTGTAAATACCTTTCTGAGAGCATTACATCCCATTTATGGAACACAACAGATGGTAGAATGTCTATACTAAATGCTATTGAGCAACATCGGCAGTAGTTCTCCTCCAGTCCAGCACCGCCGGAGTACTCTACCTTCAATATGGCCTCCACAACCTGTGAATAACATTATAACAACCTGACTTAGACCATTAGTGGTTATTTGCTTGACCTTTTTTGGGGGTTGTTGCATTGACACACAAGTCTATGGTTTGCTTACTTTGCATTGCTAGGCCAGGTTGCCATACAGTCCAGTTTTGAATCCTGCTTCTGCTATGTCATAAATTTACAAGGGATGAGATCTTACTAGAGCCAATTGTGAACTGAATAAATCAGCCTTGCTAAGCATGATTCACCCAACCATTGTTCCTGAATTGAAACTGCCAACTTTCTCACATAATGAGACTTGGTCAGCAGCGAGGCTCTAACCTGTCACCCTAAATCAGTGAATTGTTAGTGATTTCAAGTCGGGCAACCTTAACCACTTGACCATTGTGGTGGTTCTTGGTTTTATACTGCATGGCTAAAAGCAGATCCGGTGTGAAGGTCATTTTGATTCCTTGGCAGACTCATTGACAAGCATATCATCAATCGTCTAAAGAATGTACCATTTACTGCACTTTTCTCCATCCTGATCTACAAGTTTTATTAAACCAAACTTTTGCTATAGACCACCTATCAAAAAAAAATCCCCTTGCTCGAATACCACAATAATCTTTCCAAATAAACTTCTTTCCTTCTATTTAACCCCATATTTAAGACAAATTCTTGACTACTCAATACATGATTTTCATCTACAGGATTTCACATTTCTATTTAGGAACACTTGCACTTGCCTTGCCTTCGGGATTTACAGCCTTGTTCAAACTGTCTATGGAAGATTTCACACCACCTGAAATACAGGAAAATAAATTCTCTATGGATATTCAGACATGCAAAAATATTTTCATTAAAAATGCTATGTAAGTGACAGTAGACAGATATATTCATAGGTGAGTCAATACTCTGTTTCACCTGAACAATAGTATATTAATCTATGCATTATACAAAATATTTCATTAAAGATCTTTTTCAAATCTCTTTCCTCATTGTTTCAATATGTTAATGCAGCACATGATATATTTTTCTGCAAGCATATGCTAAAAGTGATAAACTTTTGTGATTTTCATGACTTGATTGACCTATGTATCTATCATATCCAAACTGATCTAATGTAGAATCCCTTAAAGGCAGGTATTATGTAAAATTACATTTGGTAATCTTTTTTCACAAATTCAATCAAGAAAGTTGCTGATTTCACAACTATTTACTTGCATATTACATGCATATGACCAATACATAAGCACATACATGTATTGCAGTTAACTACATTGGTCAGTGCTTTCACAAATATGTGACACCTTCATTGTAGTGGTGTCACCTTTTGACTATCCATACCATACAGATATGCTGTCACAGTTATCCTTACCTTTTGATATAAGCAAGAAGTCACCTATTGCATTTATGGCCAAATTAAAGCACAGCATACTAGCAACATGTAGGGGCAGCTGGGACTCTATATTCTCCTGATTCCACTGGAACACTTCACATACAAAATCTGAAAACAACAACATGTTTATAATTAAACTGGTAAATCCTTAATACAAGCTTAATTTCTTTTAAAACTCACTGACTGACAGAAAATTACACAAGCAGCCTGCTGAGTCCTGTACATCCTGGTAAAACATTCCTTTTGTCAAATACACAAAGGGATACAAATTATAACTGAAAATTTTACCACTTATCAAATTATTCATGAAAGTGAGCCTAGAGCTACAGTAGTTAACATGATGTTTATATAAACTGTTACCTTTATTATCGCGAGTAGATTCTAGACTAACATTCACCAATTCCACAGCAAGTTTACCATTGTTCTGTAATGTGACGGTGCATTCAGAGCTGAAAGAAGAGTGAACAAAATATTACACTGCTTCAAACAGAGCAGGGGTGCCAGCTTAATCAATGTTTATATCGTGCATGCATAACATTTCATAACTCAGCTATAACAATCAATCTGACCTACAACTAATATGTTTGACCTCTGACCTACTTTAACTTAAATCAGCAAGAAGGCTATAAATCATCATTTCTATGTGGAAAGTTTTATGACCATGGGTTAAAACATTTTCACATTACTGTACACTTTTTTCTATGTCAAAACCACCGCTCAAAACCATTAACAGTAAAAAGCGCCACCTTTTGGCCTTCAATAAAGTTGAACTAACTAGAACTGTCACAAGAGTGACGAATTATACCCCCACAATACAGCTTTGTCACAGAAGTATGGCAACCATAAGAAAGGAATGGCCACAAGGACATAGAGTTGAGTTATTATACAATAACTTGTGTAAATGAGACCGTGACCTTTGACCTACTGACCCCAAAGTCGAACTTGACCTGTATTTGATGATGTTACAGCTGTGTACCGAAAATTATTTAAATCGGTCAAGCCTTTCATGAGTTATCACCTGGAAACTGTTTTACAGTTCTGAGTCACTGTGACCTTGACCTTTGACCTACTGACCCAAAAGTCGAACTTGACCTGTATTTCATAAAGTTGCACGTGTGTACCAAAAATTATTCAAAAGGGTAAAGTCGTTCATGAGTTATCATCCGGAAACCATGAGAACGAACAGACCAATGGACAAACCGACAAGCTCACTCCTATATACTCCCCCCCCCCAACTTCGTTTTGTGGAGGTATAATGACACAAAGCGGTGTTTATTTCATATTTCAGGACCATAGACCAGTGATTTTCCCTATACCGGGACATTTTTAAACTTAAGATGCAGGGGTACTAGGGTGACCTTTGATCGACTGACCCTGTAATCATGTGACCAATTTACCAAGTGACCTTAACCAAATTATCTGTTAAGTCAAAGGACACTTGACCAAAGTATTCACTAGTGATTGAATTCACTGAAGTATGAATATAGCTTCTACATATTTTCATATTGAGATGAATATCTGACAAAAGTTTCATGAAAATCCTTCACAAATTTGTGAGATACTTGAAAACTAATTACTAATTAAGTGTGACCTTGACTTTGGCCCAAAATGCATATAGAGTTCCTCCTCATATAAGCTACTTATTTACCATGTTTGGTTATGATAGCTCACACCTACCTATGTATACCAGTAATGGTATGTCATGCAATGGGAGGGGACGCCATGGGAAACCATGATTCCTTTATAGCCCAAACAACAAGTTTCATGGGGGTTACAAATTTTGGCACAAAGATGAAGTCTTAGTAATATTCTTATTCAAATATACAAGTTAAATGATGTTTAATGTACATAAATAACAGATTAATTTGTTTGCGATGCAATAAAACCCTAAAGCTATATACAATGTACAGTCAAACTTGTATTAAGAGACCGCCCAAGGGAAAGGCTAAAACCAGTCGCTTAATAAAATGGTCTCTTAATACAAAGTATCACCAGAGACTGCAACCGTTGTCCATGAATATCGTTATGTGATGTGGTTATTTTTCAAAAACAGCAAATAAGTCTGAATCTGAACTTGTACCGAAAAGTACCGAAAGTCTGTGAATACTTGATAATTAACACCTGCGGACGAAAGTATGGGACGATAATCCTTATGAGATCTGACACTTCCGTGCCAAATTTGGACGTAAAATGCAACATTACATTGGTCAGTTTTCACAGAAAGGATCTGTTTGCACATAAATGGTCGCCTCATACGAATAAAAGACTGATTATGGGGCGCTAATTACTGGTTGCATTAGACAAAAGTCGCTTAATGCAAAAGCAAAACAGTGTAAAACGCTCGATTCAAAAAAGGATTTAAAAGCGGTCGCTTCAGACAAAGGTCACTTAATACACGTGGTCGCATGGGCAAGTTCGACTGTATATGACTTCAAGTCAATATTTATAAACTTACCTTTGGCCTGTATACAAAACAGCAGTGGCACTTGTAACCATGTTAAACTCTTCCCCAAATGAGAGAAAGTTGGCAGATTTTGGCAGAGATGATGAAAGGTTAATCTGTGGTAAAGCTGACATGACATTGATGGTGAAAAATGTCTGTGGAATGGTTGAACAATCTCGTAACCTACAGTTACTCTTCACCCCGTATACCTTTGTACTATAACCTGTAACAGCAAAACAAGTAAATCTAAAAATTATAACAGAATCTTAATTGGCTCTCTGAAAAAATCAAAATTGCTTTACATTAACTCTGCTTATAAATTGCTAAATTCTCGTTGTATAAATATCTATCTCCTAATTTCTAAAATTGACATTGGTAGCTTTCAATTGTGACAGTATCATTATTTGTCTAATGGAGTAACCGCAGAAAACTCTGAGACTGAAATAACAAACGGTGCCGGTCGTGATCAGGTTTCATGGAGGTGGGCGTTGATTATGACTTACTACAGATGCTGTGGTAGAGTCACTTGCCTCCAGCAGGACAGCAGGAGTTAAATAATTTAGATTGTATCTGTCCGTTAGTTTGAAGTCAATGAAAAGTTTACAGGTTAAACAAAACACACACACTGGGACGAAGTTAGTGTTTTATGATTGCAGTTTCACTGAAAAAATATGTAAGATCATTAGTACTAAACAATAATTACCAGTAAATTGTCATAAATTAATCTAAACACAAACCTAATATTTTGAGATCACCGGTAGAAGTTGGCCGTATCAAAATTTTCACCAAGTACGAGCCAGTCTCCGCAGGTATACATGGTGTTGTCGGGACAGATTCAATCTCGACTCCCTCGGTTATCAAGGTGATTTGCGAGATTTTCAACTCGTCTGGCATTGGGTTATTGACCTGTAGCTGCACTTCAGCCATATCTCCTTCAACCCAACTGAAATCTGTAAAACATATTGACTATCTGAATCTATTTTAATCAATTTCTATTTTTTAGGGTTTAATGCCAATTACAAGAGCATTTTAGTTACATTCAAGTAGGCAGGTCCTGATGTAGGCCCAATACGAGACTCCCATCCTCTCTTAGCGCTGTCAACTTTCCTACATAGGAAGTGTGGTTGGCAGCAGACTTGAACCAATGATCCTGAATCAGTGAGAGGTCTGAAGATTACAAGTCTTCCACCTTAACCACTCCACCACAAAATTCTCTTCCGTGCTGCGTCAATAATCATGTATCATTATCAAAATTTATAATTGCAATGTACAAGAATTTATTTCATCATCAAATTCTTCAAACAAAACCCAACAACAAAACATAGTTTTCAGCGTGAAAAATCAAACATGTTCTGTTGCTTGAACAAGTATTGTCGTGGCACCAGCTCTACTTCTGTCCAAATTTGTTGTAACCATTTCATTCAATAAATAATATTCTCAAGGGTTGATAAAGAAACTATCTGCATTATTATAAACAACAAAGCAGATACAAGAAACAATAAATTCACGATCAACCCTCGATGTATGAATAAAAATTTGAACAACTTACCAACATCTGTCCTGATAGCATCAGTGTCTGTTGCACCTAGATTGAGCGGTGTAAATATAAATACATTATCCGGGGCCACCTGGGCCGACTGCAGCTTCTTTGGCTCAAGGTGGGTTTGAAGCGGCATAAGTTTGAATGATCTATAATGTAAGATAGGAATGTTTACCCTTACCCTGCAAAATGACTACAATGGACTTGTCCATTTTTCAATATAGACAGTACCATTAATTGTTCACTGGGGTGATAACTGAAAATTTTCTGATTGAAAATCAAGTACAGATATGCAACATGATCATGATCTGCACTGGTCATAAGGCAGAATCATTTGTCTTCAGCACTGGTCATAAGGCAGAATCATTTGTCATCAGCACTGGTCATAAGGCAGAATCATTTGTCATCAGCAGGTTCTACCTTTGATACAGCCATAAGCAAAATGATTCAAAAGACTTGTCACAACCCAAGGCAGTGTTTTTTGGGGGCCTTTTTGGGGCCGAAATTCGGCCCCATTCCCCTCAAAAATTAATATACATTTTTCCCCATTTTTGACAAAAATTCCCCTCAAAATGTTGAAAAAAGTCTTTGACTTATCTAAACAAGAGATGGCCAAAATTGATAAAACTAGAGCTATCACTAAATGTGATTAATACCCCCAAAAGGATTGCTTTATAAACTGAAGAAGTTCGTAGTAACATAATACCTTGCAAACAAACTAAAAAGAGATATTGTTCTTAGCAGTTCCTCTCATTGTGCTTGACCATTGTATGAAGTTAAATTGAATTCCAACTTGTAGTTTTCGAAAAATGCTCCAGACAGGGAAAAGTAACAAAGGGCAATAGCACTGTAATTAGTCAAGATGGAGTTATGGTTCCTGTGCACTGCACTCCCTCTCACTGTGCTTGACCATTGTATGAAGTTGTATTGAATTCCAACCAGAAGTTTTCAAGTTATGCTCCGGACAAGGAAAAGTAACAAAGGGTAATAACTCTGTAATGAGTCAAGATGGAGTTATAGTTCCTGTGCACTGCACTTCCTCTAAATGTACTTGACCATTGTATGAAGTTGTACTGAATTCCAACTAGTAGTTTTCAAGTTATGCTTCAGACAAGGAAAAGTAACAAAGGGCAATAACTCAGTAAATACTCAAGATAGAGTTATAGTTATTGTACACTGCACTTCCTCTGAGTGTGCTTGATCATTGTATGAAGTTGTATTGAATTCCAACCAGTAGTTTTCAAGTTATGCTCCGGACAAGGAAAAGTAACAAAGGGCAATAACTCTGTAATTAGTCAAGATGGAGTTATAGTTCTTGTGCACTGCACTTCCTCTCAATGTACTTGACCATTGTATGAAGTTGTATTGAATTCCAACCAGTAGTTTTCAAGTTATGCTCCGGACAAGTAAAAGTAACAAGGGCAATAACTCAGTAAATACTCAAGATAGCGTTATAGTTCTTGTACACTGCACTTCCTCTGAGTGTGCTTGATCATTGTATGAACTTGTATTGAATTCCAACTTGTAGTTTTCAAGTTATGCTCCGGACATGGAAAAGTAACAAAGGGCAATAACTCTGTAATTAGTCAAGATGGAGTTATGGTTCTTGTGCACTGCACTTCCTCTCAATGTGCTTGACCATTGTATGAAGTTGTATTTAATTCCAACTTGTAGTTTTCAAGTTATGCTCCGGACAAGGAAAAGTAACAAAGGGCAATAACTCTGTAATTAGTCAAGATGGAGTTATAGTTCTTGTGCACTGCACTTCCTCTCAATGTGCTTGACCATTGTATGAAGTTGTATTGAATTCCAACTAGTAGTTTTCAAGTTATGCTCCGGACAAGGAAAATGCAACAGACCGCCCGACCGACCGACCGACTGACCAACCACCGGGTGACTCCTATATACCCCCCTAAACTTCATTTTGGGGGTATAAAAACATAAGTTTTCAGAAATTCAGAATCATTTCTTGCAACTATCAGATAGCTTTCATGAGAAACAGACACCCGAAAATATTTTCGCGACCCCGATTTTTGTTATTTTTTCAAGGAAAACGGTGCTCCAAAGAATAAAAAAGATACTAATACAATGTTTTCAGTAAAAAATAGCAGTATTACTTATTATTTATGTGTGTTTTAACACCAATGCTCCTAAGCTGTGTTCCTGATACCAGTATTTTTATATAAAATTTTGTTGTGTTAAATTCTTATGTCATCTTTTTATATTTGGCTAAAGAATAATGTCATTATTACATACTTGATAGTTTTTATTCTTTCTTGCATTTTTAAACAGAATATTTTATACATTTTCTAAAAAATTCCCCTTTTCTGGCAAAATGACTAAAAATTCCCCTCCCGAGGGGCCCTGCCACCTTTACCCTCAGACTGAAAAAAAAACACTGCAAGGAGACCATTCAGATTGTCTGGAAAAAAATGTGTCATCGTAACAGAACATGACTGACATAAGAGCAGAAATTGTTTTTGATAGAGTTGTTTTGCTCTGGACATTAATTCTTTTTGGTCTATGTATTAAGAAAGCCAGACTGATATTTTAAACTTGTAGTCACATGTACAATGTATGTCAAATTTAATGTGAACTAACTCTGTGTGACTGGTAATGTAAACTTACCTGACTAGTGGAAGGTTCAGAAGAGGTACATGTGGAACGATATGCCCCGAGTCCAGCGCTAGGGGCTGGGTGGTCCCTTCATGCTGTGATGTAAAGTTCTCTAGACTTGTAACAAGTTCATGTTTCTCGTGGGGACTCAAGTAGTCTAGCTGGGTATGCAGTAAGATAGTCATATACCTAAAGTATACAGAAACATTACCTTTAATTATGAACTACATACAATGCTTATGACTGAAAATGACCCTCTTTAATTCTAAAATGAAAATGGAAAAAAATAATTATCTTTAATTAAAACGGCTTAAACTATCTGTCTTTAAATCTACACTGAAAATTGCTAGACGTTTCTATATTTATTCTAACATGAACACAGCTAAAAATGTCTATCCTTAATCATAAATGCTAATGGCTCAAAGTATATAGTAAATTTTGATGTTGTGGAATCACTTTTGAACAACTTTACCTATTTCATCACATTTGTCTTTAATCGATACTTTGTAAGAGAATGGCATACACTTTTTTACTGCGACAATTTTTTATTACTTCTTAAATATTTGGTAAAGGAATATAATATGCATACGAATATGTGAGCAGTAAACATGTGCGACATTAAAATTACAACCTCAGCATTATGGAAAAGTATGTACCGGTATATAGAAAAGAAAGTTCAGATAAATGTATGAGTATAGGAGTGATCGCCGTGACGTCACACCGCAATTTTGATAAGATTGCTGGTGGGCAATAACAGTTGTGTTTACAACGCTTGTGTTTCGGAAAGGAATTTTCGATTTTTTATAACTTTTTTGCTATATGAAGGATTTTTAAAATTCAAAAAGTTATGAAATGCTCTTGATACTCATATTTTCACATTAAAATATCTCTTTTGATAAAAATATCGTTTTTAATGACACTTGATTTTTCATAACAGCTTGTTGCTGCTATAACCATTTACGAAAACAGTGTAAGTTACGCGCTTGCGAATTTTTCATTTTGAATCTTAACAAAAATTGAAAATAATGAAGAAAATGTATATTTTATTAGCTTTCAAGTGATACAAAACATTTTAAAATATCTTTTGTTTTAACTAGAGCTATCACTAAATGTGATTAATACCCCCAAAAGACTTGCTTTATAAACTGAGAAAGTTCGTAGTAACAGAATACCTTGCAAACAAACTAAAAAGAGATATTGTTCTTGGCAATAACTTTGTAATTGGTCAAGATAGAGTTATGGTTCTTGTACACTGCACTTCCTCTCAATATGCTTGACCATTGTATGAAGTTGTATTGAATTCCAACCAATAGTTTTCGAATAATGCTCCAGACAAGTAAAAGTAACAAAGGGCAATAACTCTAAAATGAGTCAAGATAGAGTTATTGTTCTTTCGCACTGCACTTCCTGTCATTGTGCTTGACCATTGTATGCAGTTGTATTGAATTCCAACCAGAAGTTTTCGAATAATGCTTCGGACAAGGAAAAGTAACAAAGGGCAATAACTCTGTAATTAGTCAAGATTGAGTTATGGTTCCTGTGCACTGCACTTCCTCTCATTGTGCTTCATCATTGTATGAAGTTGTATTGAATTCCAACTGGTACTTTTCGAATTATGCTCTGGACAAGGAAAAGTAACAAAGGGCGATAACTCTGTAATGAGTCAAGATAGAGTTATGGTTCCTGTGCACTGCACTTCCTCTCAATGTACTTGACCATTGTATGAGGTTGTATTGAATTCCAACCAGTAGTTTTCAAGTAATGCTCCGGACAAGGAAAAGTAACAAAGGGCAATAACTCTGTAAATACTCTAGATAGAGTTATGGTTCTTGTACACTGCACTTCCTCTCATTGTGCTTCATCATTATATGAAATTGTATTGAATTCCAACCAGTAGTTTTCAAGTTATGCTCCGGACAAGGAAAAGTAACAAAGGGCAATAACTCCGTAATTAGTCAAGATGGAGTTATGGTTCTTGTGCACTGCACTTCCTCTCAATGTGCTTGACCATTGTATGAAGTTGTATCGAATTCCAACCAGTAGTTTTCAAGTTCTGCTCCGGACAAGGAAAAGTAACAAAGGGCAATAACTCTGTAATTATTCAAGATGGAGTTATGGTTCTTGTGCACTGCACTTCCTCTCAATGTGCTTGACCATTGTATGAAGTTGTATTGAATTCCAACCAGTAGTTTTCAAGTTATGCTCCGGACAAGGAAAATGCAACAGACCGCCCGACCGACCAACCGACCGACCGACCGACCAACCACCGGGTGACTCCTATATACCCCCCTAAACTTCGTTTTGGGGGTATAAAAAAGTTACTGCCGTTAAAACACACCCCTAACAATACAAAAACACTGACTACCTACCGCTGCCCACCGCATTTACCTCTTATCAGTAGAAAATATTGCATAATACTGGTTTTTGTTTGCAAACACGATCACTCCTATAGAAAAATGATGATTACCTGACAGCTAGTGGTAGATTACCCATTCTTCTGGCAGAGTAGATCAGTTCATGTAACACTCTCATCTGTAACACCGGCCAACCATTCATATGTCCTGTAAATACACATATATATTAAAACCTAAGGAGTGTTTGTTGGGTGTAAATGATTATGTTTGTTTCTCCTATGTGTTTTTATTTCTACTTGATAGTTTTGTATTTGCTTTATTTTATTTTTAGTTTTGTCGAAGGCCACATTGTAAATAAGAATATGTCATTTGTTACATAACTTAATGTGTTATACCTAAAATAAAGAAATTATTATTACCTGCAAACCACAGCTGAACACACAAGATGCCAAAGTGTTCTTTATTGACAGGTAGGGCTGTCACATTTACAGAATTTTGTAAAAGGTATATAATACAGGTTGGACTGTTCAACCTTTTGCAGCTCAACTCCTATCCTCTGTAAGAAACTGCCAACATTCTCACATAAATTGTCAGGTTGTAGTCACAAAAATTATGATGTTGTAGGATTCAAACCCATCACCAACAATCAGTGAGAGGTTTAATGTTATCAAGTAAGCAACCGTAACCATATGTCCATTAAGGGAGGCTCAACAAAAGAGTCAATTTCGACCCCTCGGTATTTAAATGTTTTTAGCTTAGTTAGTATTTACCTGGCTTCGCAGTGGAGTCAGACTGATCAAGGTAAATTTTGTATCCTTGCAAGGCTTGAACCAGTAACTGATGGCACAGGGCCCAGTTAGGTTTCGGGTTCTGTGGTGCCACACATTGCATGGCAGCAACCCTTTTGAAGAATGAAGCCTTTCTGTCAAAACCAATTTGAGCATATAGAGTAGACAGGGTACTGTACCGCTGTATCTGAAATACACAAAGAATAAGGAATGTTTTTCAATACATTTCTTGCGTGGTATAGAAAAAAACAAGTATATATCTTGGAAGAATTGGCTTGAGAGAATCTTCACTTTGTGTTGAGAGCTTAGAAAGGTACTCTATGTTCCAGTTTTCTCAAGATACATTTTTTCTCATCACCAAAATGCTCATGTGGTCTTTCATACTCATGGTTGAAAAAACTTTACAGCATAACTAAACATGATTAAAACTAGAGCTATCACTAAATGTGATTAATACCCCCAAAAGACTGCTTTATAAACTGAGAAAGTTCGTAGTAACAGAATACCTTGCAAACAAACTAAAAAGAGATATTGTTCTTGGCAATAACTCTGTAATTTGTCAAGATAGAGTTATGGTTCTTGTACACTGCACTTCCTCTCAATATGCTTGACCATTGTATGAAGTTGTATTACTATCAATGTACTTGACCATTGTATGAAGTTGTATTGAATTCCAACCAGTAGTTTTCAAGTTATGTTCCGGACAAGAAAAAAGTAACAAAGGGCAATAACTCTGTAAATACTAGATATAGTTATGGTTCTTGTACACTGCACTTCCTCTCATTGTGCTTCATCATTGTATGAAATTGTATTGAATTCCAACCAGTAGTTTTCAAGTTATGCTCCGGACAAGGAAAAGCAACAAAGGGCAATAACTCTGTAATTAGTCAAGATGGAGTTATGGTTCTTGTGCACTGCACTTCCTCTCAATGTGCTTGACCATTGTATGAAGTTGTTTTGAATTCCAACCAGTAGTTTTCAAGTTATACTCCGGACAAGGAAAAGTAACAAAGGGCAATAACTCTGTAATTAGTCAAGATGGAGTTATGGTTCTTAAGCACTGCACTTCCTCTCAATGTGCTTGACCATTGTATGAAGTTGTATTGAATTCCAACTAGTAGTTTTCAAGTTATGCTCCGGACAAGGAAAATGCAACGGACCGCCCGTCCGACCCACGGCCGACCACCGGGTGACTCCTATATACCCCCCTAAACTTCGTTTTGGGGGTATAATAACGCTCCTGTCTGGTGATTTATTTTCCTTCTGCAATCATATTTTTCATACATGTAATTACACTGTGTAGTTACTCAAAACTTATTATTATCTTAAGGTTTTACCATTATTTCAAGCACATTTCTTTAATGCACTGGTTTTACTTTAATGATTTAAAGTAGTTACATCAAAACGTGATAAAAAATATATCACAATGTTATATATACTGACCCTGTCCTCATCTGTAAGCTGCAAGTTTATATAGACCACATTCTGTAGAAAGTCAGCTGCCGCCAAGTATTTCTACAAGAGAAAAAAACAAGAATAACAATTACATACTTTATGAAGGCTATAGAACCTAAGTGACTATATACTAACAATAAATGTGTAATGAAATATATGTTTACTAAATGTTAAACATTTCATATGTGGAATTACAACCTTTTTCTGTAAATATGGAATGGATGAAAATCATTGTATGTTTTTCATACATTGTTTTTGTAACTTCACATAGGCATGTTTTTAGCTACACAGAAATTAAGGTAATGTCACACAAATACTGAAATTTAATTCACTAAAATCTTCAAAAGTTTTTATCTACATATATTTCATTACGCTTAGAAAATAAGTAAGCGTATACATTTTTGGAAAGGTCTTTTTGATCTCTAATCAAGAGGAAGAAAACACAATGTCTTATCAATCGCTTACAGCTAAGGGTAGCCTCCTATCCAAGAAAGTGTTGGGTTTTTTTTGAATGGGAACTGTCTCACAGATTTTGGATGTATGTCTTCAAGTTAATTTTCTGCTACTTATACGTGTTGTGATAAAAGGTTACCAGCAATCTCATACTAACAAATAATACCCAGTTACCCCATGATACGATAATATGCTCATTATCGATTTCCCTAAATATGGAACGAAATAGAGAAATTAGGAATTCAGAATGAAAGCCCGATGTAGAGACACTGGAATGGATATGTAACATGCATTGACAATCTTTGAAAAGTACTAGCTCTAGAAGATGTTAAATTGGTACATTTAATTTTAGTGAATTAAGATCTAATTTTTTATTTCTAGCTACAAGTAATGATGAAAACTGTCTCTTCAATGTGCCTCTTTGGATAAAAACAATGTGCCTCTTTGGATAAAAACTATTAAAAGCTATCTATTAAATCCCTATACTAGATCTTTTATCAGGTATCATTTCATCTTGATCCCCTCTCATCACACCTAGGCCCTTCTTATCCCTACAAACAGGAATTCCTAAACTGATTGCTAAAAGAAGGGGCCATAAGGCCATGTACTTAATATTTGATTACTTTCAAAAGGGATCAGCTGTTATTTGAGGACTTTCCAAACAAAGGGATCAGTTGTTATTCAACAGGAGCAAACCATGTAATTGATCTTAGTGTTAAATGGCTACCTGAGAGCCAGGCCAATTAATTTTCAATTAATGTAAGTGTTACAGTAATAAACATTTTACACCTGTTTGTTTGATGTCTATGTAAAATGTGTGACCAACTATGTACACTAGGCATGATCTCTTTAATTCTGCTATTGCAATAAAGTACAAGTATTAAATAACAGATTTTTTTCTACTGAAATTTTGATGAATCCAAAACAAGAACATATGGTGTTGAAACAAGGGTATTACAGCATGGATTCCATGTCTTAGAATAGAACTTTCTGTTACTGTTTGTTAATGTCCGTTCAAAAGCTCTTTAGAGCTTATGTTTGTACTATTGTATTACTGTTACGAAGGTAAAATAAAACTTATTGTATTGTAGTGTATGACTTCCGTCAACAAA
This sequence comes from Saxidomus purpurata, assembly GCA_022818135.1. Classification (NCBI taxonomy): domain Eukaryota; kingdom Metazoa; phylum Mollusca; class Bivalvia; order Venerida; family Veneridae; genus Saxidomus; species Saxidomus purpurata. Next base: position 3,240,419 of record JAFMSR010000017.1, read on the forward strand.
CAACAGGAAAGGTCATGAGGTTCTGAACCATCTTATCATTTTGACAAACAATTTTAAACTGAAACAAGTATACAGTAACAGACATTATAAAATATTCGTACAAATGACCCTCACATTTTAACCTTTAACATTTTTTTTTTTATTTATGAAGTCTTCCCTAAGAAATTGGATTCTGTAAACCGGATCTTGCAACAAGAGGTTTTAATGTATATCTCTGGTCCAAATTCAACTGTAGTCAGCCTCCCTTCCATCACATGTACACATAAGTTTTGACTTTGACTCCTTTCCCATGCTAGTTCTTGTTTAACACAGCCAGTAAAATTTGACATGATGTCTTTTCGATTTGTTTCAAAGCAGAAGCCAGGATTCCAACATGTATCATTTACTGATATCACCTGGCACACAAAGTAAAAATATTCATATTAGGCATATAACAACAGAGACCTGAAATATAGGTCATTATGTATTTGTGCTATATACATGGTATCTAAAAGACCTAGGCATGGTCTGGAATGGGGTACACAAGATAAAACTGTAAACATCACCTTTTCAAAAAATTCTTAACAATAAATACTTCAACTTTTTCTATACATAATGAATATCCCGAATTGATCGCTTTTGAAAACATGAATGTAGAAACAATTTTTATCATGTGCATGTTTCCTTTTCTGGGCATGTGGCTTCCTTCTCAGACTCTCTAGTCAAAGTAGACCATGATAAGGCTGCACAAAGTCTGACAATAGACTATAACTCCATTCACTCACACACACAATTGAAACTAAAAATTTTACAATTCTTTTTTTATTAAAGCTTCTTCAGATCTACTTCCTGCAGTTTCATGAAAACTTTTAATTCAATTTTATGCAAAAGGAGCTAAGTAAACTTGCATTTTGGGAATGATATACATTTCTTTCTGGAATTTAACAATTCAAGCTATCTTAACAAAATCCATACTCATTTAAAACTTTTTTTTCTTTTAACATAAATATTAAAATAACATGAATCAACTAATATTCTAACTATTTCCTCACTTTTTTATTGAGAAATTCTGTTAAATTTAGCACCTCTTTCAACAATTTACAAGTACTAAACCTTTGAGGAAGGGATTTCATATTTTGAGTCACAAGATCCCTAATCCTCCATTAATCCTTAATTTCCCTTAATCTTTTTCTGTGAAGGTCCACTAGGTTGAGAAGCTGGTCTCAATCCAAACAAAGCCTTTGAAGTTAGGGTACTACAAAAGGGACCAATTATTATCAGTTAAAGCACTACCTTTGATATATAATTTGATAATTACTTTGCTCTTTCACATGTTATCAAACTTTCTGATTAAAATTACTTAGCAATAACCTATAGTGCTGCTCCATTGTTTTTAAAGCAATCTGTGAACTGATTGGCCATATGTGATGAATGGAATAATTTTAATTCAATTAGAAAAACAATTTCTTTTCAAGTCTACCAAGTGTTTGTACAGCAATTTGAGAAGAGCCTGTCACCATTTTGAGTTGAGAAGACATGAGGTGGAGTGGAGAATTTCATGTTTTCTTATCATATATACTAGCCACCAACATGGAAGCATCATAAAACTCTCATTGTATTATTCACTTGATAATATTACAGAATACATTTTTGAGGAATACTTATTGTGCATTCAATCATTTATCGATCACTGACTGATTACTTTAGATTTACTGAGTGATAAGTGAACTTTGGCAGGACAAACCTGTGCAGCAAGTAGACCAGGAAGACTGCAGTTGCAGCATCCTCTAGCTGTACTCTCTAATATTGTAATTCATCTAGGATTATATTACAATATAAAGAATAATAAAAGTGTTATGATACTGTGATATAGTGTTAGTGTATGACAGTAAGTTCATATAACTTGATTAGACAGTTCACAATGGATCTTAGTGCATCACAATTTAGTGCTTTCCAGGATATAGGACGATCTGAAACGGCAGCAATGTATCCAACCTTCGCAGCTCCAACACCTATCAACCTTAGCAAGACGTATGCTGGAAATACACTCACACCAGGTAAGTTCGTGCATTTTTTGAAATTGCAACAGCTTTAATTTACTTAGTAACCATATTACATCTATGGATATATTCTCAGCAATCAAGTTCTGATAATTACCGATATTGTAATTTTAAATTAATCAAAATTGTGTTTTTCTTCTGTAAAAAAATGCTTAAAAAAATAAACTTTTGATTTCAGTTGTGTTTCTTTACTTATCTACGATAATTTCTCAGATGTTCAATATTAAGAAAGTTGAAAAATCTTCCCTTTCAAACCATGCTATAAGTCATTTTAACAGTACTAGAAATGTCTTTAAAGAATATTCTACAAGTCATACACTGTAAATTTTAAGTTTTTTTTTAATCAAAGTACATAGGATGTAACCATTTTATCTCATTTCCTGCATGTATCTGAGCTATACCCGACTAGATTTGTAGGGCTAGGTGCGTTTTATCCCTTTATTGGTTTCGTAATTATTAAATACTGAAATACATACAAAATATCTATTTTAATGTAGCTTGTTAAGAATGTTATTTCTGACAAAACATGTCCTTAAAATAGTGATTAACACATCTGATAATTGCAATTTTACTAGAAAATGCTTCATTTTCTTGACGGTTTTGACACAGTATTAGCATTTTAATTGAACCACAATAATTTTTTTCATCACAGAATTGCATTTATTAACTGTAAATAAACAATGAATATTTTCATTTTTACAGCACTTTAATATTTAGACCATGTATGTGTTAAAATGTACCCCCCCCCCCCCCCCCCTGACTACAGTCTGTATATTCAAAAGATAATGAACATAGCCTTTCTGCCAAAAAAAATACACAAATCTTTCAACAACAAAAAAAACCTGTCACTTTATGATATTCATAAAATATATCCAAATTACAGTGTTGTAAAAGTGTTTTATATTTAAATGATGACAAAATACAATTTTAATGTTCAATTTTTTCAGATTAAATATTTATTCTAATAGATCTGATACATCCTCCAAACAGTAGTTGTTGTTGTTGTTGTTGTCAACTTAAAATGATTCTGATGATTCTGATCTTTCTCTCAGTAATTTACAGAGCAAAATTTCTGAATGTATTTAACAATGTTTTGCATACAATTAGTAATACATGCTTATTAGTATATATTTTAAATGTGGACACACTTGCAGCTTGAATTCTCATGAAGTTGATGTTACTTTCATCAGATTTGGCACCATGCATCAACTATTTCTATTAACAATATGAATTAGATATATATCAGGCAAATTCAGTGAATTCATATCCCTCACTGACTGAAGCAAATCACTGATAAAGACCAACTCACTGGAGTGTATTGATTTTAAAAAAAAAAGACCAACCAACTGGGGCCACATCTTCGTGTGGATTAATTTTTCTTGCAGTTACAGTTATAAAAAACTTAATTGTTGTAAGTTAAATCTAATCAGTACTACCAGTTTCATATAAGTAATGATATAACAGGAATTTTTAAGTTTCTATACAGAATATGTAAGAAAAGTGCTACAATATTTAATAATTAATTAAAATGCAATTTAGATTGATTTTCTTACGTTATGTCTGAAACCCAATACTATAGAGATTTTCCGATGGAACCATCATGGAAGTTCATGTAACATTTTAGATTTTTCAGAAGTCTATAACCATTATAAGTTTGAATTCTTCAAAGACCATAACTCTCATTACAAAGTGATCTATATTTTTACAATCTTCTTTCAGGTTCAATCCCAAGTCCGCTGAACTTTCCAAGCATCACCCCACCAAGCAGCCCATATTTCTACGGCTTATACTCGCCAACCTCTACACCGAGACTCAGTCCTATGTATGACCCTTCCTACCTCAGCAGACTGAAGAGTAACCCAATGTTCAGAGATCTGCAGTCACTGCTAAGACAGGAATGTTTACAGGTAAGCATCTTTACTCTAAAGATAAAACCCTAGGTTGTTCTCATTCAGCTACCAATATTTTTCATTCTTACCACTTACATACTGACGTCTGCCTTTGTGACCAGTGCAGATCATGATCAACGTACAAATCTCTGCAGTCTGAGCATGATCTGAGCTACTTGCTATTCAGCTAGTAACCCCTTTGAACAATAATTGGCACAATCCAAAATACTGGTAAAAGATGGACAAGTTCCTTTTAGCATTTTAGTAGCTAAGGGTTAAAACAAAATTATGGAAGAATTTGATTACTAGCTGCAATACATGATGTGATATGGTTTAACAGAATAAATATTGAACTAGCAAGTAGGCAACCTAGTAAATCATTCTTTTTGCAGTCCGTTTAACAAGAGTGTGTGTCAAAGCTACCCGATAATAAGAAAGTATCTGTGTTGTAAAGTGATACTGTTTGAAAATGATATTATAATTATTATTATTGCTGTGGAGTTATCTATTCCTTAAAATTGACCGTGGTATTATTTTCGACCATCAAAAAACATTTATACCTTTACATAAATATAATTACTATACATGTACTGTAAACCCATTTCTAATGCATTTTGTGCTACAATACAACAGAAATATTTTGATTTTCAAGTTGTATAATACTGTACTGTTTTTAAATGGTGGCTAGAATTTCTGTAACAATGGAAGTGCATTATAATAACCAATCAGTGGTAACAGCCTTTGTTTCAATGATCAGTCTAGACGAATGCAACCAGTGTCCAGAGCTAAGCTAATATGAGTTACATCACAAGCTTAAATTTATTGAGGCAACTGAGCTTATGAGCTTAAATAAGCTAATTCAGACTGATTAAATCAAATTGTGAATGACAGATCAAAATAGCAAAGGCCAACTCTTAATATGATCACTTTAATCAAGAAACAGCTTTCAGCAAAATAATTTAACTAGCTATTATTAATCATTTTTTTCGTTATTACAGATGCAAGTGCCAGCAAATCTCATCACAACCAGCTGGAATCTGATGGAACTTCAAAAGAACACACCCACTAATGACCTGGCTCCTCCTTGCAGTAAAACAGCCAATCAGAACTCTTCAATTATGCCTCCACCAACATCACTTGGATTTTCCAATCAGAATACACTATCAACATCTGCCAATCACAAAACAGGAAGTAGCGGACAGCAAGTTTACATGTGTCATATGAAATTACAAGATAAACTTCTCAAAGTGAGAATAGATCCTGCTATCAGCGCTGATGGACTCTCTGTTGAAAATGACTACAGCAAAGAAGTTGGTAACATCGAAATGGAACGCTACCATGCCCTTCATTCATGCCCTGATAACAAAGTAAAAGAAACTATCAACTCTTACTATGATAAACTGAGACTTAAACTTGCAGATAAAACTGAAGTGAGCCTCGACAAACTGATTGAAAAGGCTGAAGAAATACGAAGAGCTGTACAGATAAACAACTTCAACAGATCTTATCAGAATACAGCAGTAAAACAAGATGATAACACATCTGCCCAGCAGCTTCCTGCAGCCAAAGAAGGTGCATCTCTGCTATTAGCTCCTGTTGATGAAAGAGATAAAATGAACGCTGTTCGTAAACTGAAATTCAACACCAGTGATGACAACTGTAATGCTGAAGATGATGATTACTTGAACTGTAGTGTGAATTCTGAGGACTTTGAAATTGACGAAATTGATGTGGAAACTGTTGACAAGAAAAGCAATAGTGGTGACAGTAGTGGTTCTCATTTAACAAATATCAACAACTCTCAGGAGCAGTACAATAAAGACCTACTGAAACAATGCATTGAACAAAGTGGTCTAGATTCTTTGAAGACTGAGATACCAGAAGACCTTTCTGGCAAGGAATCAAATGCTCCTGATTCAAGAGATAATAGTGCAGATATTCTCAGTGACCTGAGTGCCAGTGAAGTTACACTTCCTGACAGCAGTACAAGTGATTCACCAATCAGCATGAGCTCTCCAGCGGAATCAACCAATCAGAATCACATGACAGATGGCAGTTTTACCAATACTAATTCTTCCTTCAGCAGAGAAGAGCATAAGAGCAAAATGTGCCCTCCAATGAACTTTGACTTTACACAGCTCTTCAGCACTCCACAGCATGGAAACTTTAAATTCATTGATCCAGAGAACTTGAATATTGCCCTCTCTGAAATGCAGAAACTGTGTGGTGGTCCAACTGTAAGCTTCACACCGGAACTAAGAAAAGACATCACTAATTCCTTCACACCCGAGATTACTAGATCGTCTCCCTTTGGTGAACTTTCCAACAAAATGAATGGGAATTATGTGAAACAGTTGGCAAAAACTAGTGAATGTGTGAACCAAGTTAATTCTACCCAACAGACATTGAAGAACACAAACGATCAGATCATAAATCAACAGACTGTGAAAGATTATAGTTCAGATAACAGGAACAATAACGTAAACATGAACAATAACAATGCAATGAAAACCAATGTGTCTAGTGCTACAGGTCATAAGACAGATGATGAGTTTCAGTTTGAAAACACTCCAGTGTTTAGAACACATCGCATGCTAACAGCAGACGCAACAAATATCCTCTCTCAGTGGTATCATGCCCATGTTAACTACCCATACCCAAACGACGAAGAAGTAGAGGTGTTATCAAAAGCAACGGGTATCACTGGTCGGCAAGTGAAAAAGTGGATGGCTAACAAACGTGTTCGCTGTTTCAACACACTGTCAATCACTGGAAATCATCACCCAATCAAATACAAATACAACGGTAAAGGTCGTAAGCGAAAAGCACCAACAGACGAAAAGGAGAACTGCGATTCAACAACTGATGAAAAGAAAGGAAACTATTCAATGTTAACTGATGCTGCTAAAAATGTTCTGAATCAATGGTACGAGGAACATGTAATAAACCCGTACCCCAGCGATGAGGAGAAACAACTGCTTGCAAAGCATTGTGGGATATCCGTCAGTCAAGTGAAATCATGGTTTGCTAATAAAAGAAATAGAACAAATAACACTAAAAGACAGGTGCCAAATTACTTTATAGAGAAATTTCCAGAATATTCACACATCGTGCATATGGTTGGACAGAAACGCGAGGAAGAAAGACTGCTAAAGAGACGCAAGGTGAATGAATATATGTACATACAACCACCATTCTATATATAGACTGCATGGACTGTGTTACTTGTTTGATGCAAATATATGTCTTAAAAGTGTAACTTTATATACACAGTCAGTCACTACTGCAGTGTGATGAATTGTGTAGTGTGAAATGAGTACACAGAAAAGTTATTGGGCATACTGCTCCTGATGATTTTATGGCATATATATCTATGTAATATTGCATCCAGCAGGATGTAAATTATTGTATATATTGATCACATACATGTGCTATTTAAGTTACTGACTACTATTACCGTATATATCATGTTATGATTTTCTTTTTTGTATAGTAAACACAAATAGTTTGTATATATAGACTAAGTGTGAAAATTATGATCATGCATTGTTACTATAATAAAGATTGGGAGTTTTATGTATATAAGTAAATTAATAAATAAACATGTCTTCATACATTCTTGGTTTTTTCTTCAACTGTAGAAACAGTTTTGGTTAATTAGTAACCTCAATTAGCCTGATGAAGTTCTGAACAACTTATATTCAAGAATAGTTTTCTACAATCATCTGACAACCTATGTAAAGAGGGGAAGGTTGAATGTCTTGCACATGACCTGAGGCTTGCAAGTGTTCTAAGGTATACAGGTTTGTTATTGCTAGGCAATGGATAAATACAGCACATATTAAAACCCTGGCTTCTGCCTTACAGTTAATTAAACAATGTCCAAGATGGCCACCCTGAGCTTGAACAGCCCTCATATACAATATCTAATCACACCTTGGACAGATAAAAAAAAATGCACAAAGTCTTTCAGTAATGGAGGATGAGTTTAATTTAGTCTGTTCAGTCTGTATGCTTGCTTTCATATATCAGAGAATACAAACCCTGACCACCTGAGCCAAGAGAGAACCTCAGGACTGCTTCTACACTTACCCTATGTAAGATGAGGACACGACACGCCTTAAAGCTTGCCTCTATCTCAATAACTGCTGCATTCTTGTACTGTAAAATAACAATCAATACTGATATATAAGGCACACATTCATGTGATATTTGCTGTGAAATGTATATAACTAGTGGGTCAGATCAATCAAATGCAGCTCAGATGCCTTACACCCCACTGGGATGTCATCTTTTAACAAACTTCATTATATAAAGAAAATCAATGCACAATCTAACCACTGATTTTTTAAAGGAATTGTTATTTCTTCATACTATTACCTATCATTAAAACATTCCTATTCAAATTAACCAGCAATCATGATTCAATAAGTCAGTATAAATTAAACTAGAACTGTCACAAGAGTGACGAATTATACCCCCACAATACAGCTTTGTCACAGAAGTATGGCAACCATAAGAAAGGAATGGCCACAAGGACATACATTTCAGTTATTATACAATAAGTTGTGTAAATGTATTGTTTTAATAGCACACAAAATATGTAAGGTTGGAAAGTATGGATTATTATTAAATTTAATAGGTTTATTTCAAACATGTTAATATCACTAACCTCCCTATCAAATTTCATGATCCTAGCCCCAAACGTTCTTAAGTTATCATCTGGAAACCGTTTAACTGTTCCGAGTCATGTGACCTTGACCTACAGACCTCAGTCAAACCTGACCTGTATTTCATGATGTTACAGCTGTGTACCGAAAATTATATAAATCGGTCAAGTCGTTCAAGAGTTATCATCCGGAAACCGTTTTACTATTCCGAGCGTCACTGTGACCTTGACCTTTGGCCTACTGACCCCAAAGTCAAACTTGACCTGTATTTCATGATGTAACACCTTTGTACCAAAAATTATTTAAATCGGTCAAGTCTTTCATGAGTTATCATCCGGAAACCGTTTTACTGTTCAGGGTCACTGTGACCTTGACCTTTGACCTACTGACCCCAAAGTCGAACTGGACCTGTATTTTCTGATGATGCACCTGTGTACCAAAAATTATTTAAATAGGTCAAGTCGTTCATGAGTTACCATCCGGAAACCGTTTTACTGTTCAAGGTCACTGTGACCTTGACCTTTGGCCTACTGACCCCAAAGTCAAACTGGACCTGTATTTTCTGATGTTGCAGCTGTGTACCAAAAATTATTTAAATTGGTCAAGTCGTTCATGAGTTATCATCCGGAAACTGTTTTACTGTTCAGGGTCACTGTGACCTTGACCTTTGACCTACTGACCCCAAAGGCAAACTTGACCTGTATTTTATGATGTTGCAGCTGTGTACCAAATAATTATTTAAATTGGTCAAGTCGTTCATGAGTTATCATCCGGAAACCATAAAACCAACAGACCGACCAACCGACAAGCTCACTCCTATATACCCCCCCCAAACTTCGTTTTGTGGGGGTATAATTAGTTTTGTAAACAAGGTGAGGCTTTAAGAAACAAAGGTAGAAACTGGCAGCATGTTGTAATTTAATGGACTAGTAAAATGGCTTACAAGTTAATATTTATTAGAAGAAAAAACACCTAACAACAATGTGCTCCGAGAGTGATAATAAATACCTTGCTGTAATACATCAGTGTATCCTTGTATTTCTCAATCATATCATCAGAGTTGAGACCAGATTTGCTTGATATGTCGGGCAGTTCTTGCAAACCATTTGAGTAACTGTGAACTTTACTACCTGTTCAAATTAAATAGTAATCAAAATAAAGGTAATACAAATCAACAGAAAACTAGTGTTACTAAGTACATGTATCTTTGTCATAAAATCATCTAGGTATTCTGAGATGGGATATTAGTGTGAATGCACGAGTAACTACAAAAGTTCTAATGAGAAGAAGTGTTGCGAAGTGTTGATCTGACAAAAAAGAAAGAAAAACTTTTTCAATTCTAGTTAAATGCTGGCACCTGTCTGATGCATATGACTTTGAGCAAAACTATGTTTACAATTTTAACACAGTATGAACCTGGTTTTTGTTTATCGAGACTTGCAACTCCGCGCTTGACGGAGAATGACTGGTTTCTGCGTATTGTTGTCATCTGAGATCCTCTATGTGAGGTAATCACCGACGATGCACACAGACCTTCGTAACATGCTGAAAAATAACAATTTCACACAGTTACATTTCTATTACAGCAAAATTAGATCAAGTAAGAAATTCAGGAAATTTATTGAGAATTGGTTCAGGGGAATTTATAAGAAAAAAATTGCTTCAACCACTCAAGGCCTCAGTTCAGAATGGGTTAACTATTTTTCAGCAAAGGGGGGGTGCATATTTATCAACAATTGTCTAGGCACTTGTTTCAAAGCACAATGTAACTTTAGATTGAACATTCTGTATGGGTTAAACATGGAAAATCCTATTGCGGCACATATTTTCCATGGGACATTAAAGAATGACATAAATTGAAAGAAACAACACACTGTCACTCTGAATGCTTTAAACATGGTCCTGTGCTTATAAAACTTTTTTTTGTGCTCATATGTGTTTCATTATTAGACTTTTGACCAATACATATTGTAACATTTTATAAATTTTTCATGAAAGTGTGTCAAGCAAGTTGTTGGTGACTATTCAAACTAATTCTTTTATCTACAAGTACATCTCTTTTGTTTCAGATAATGCATCATCTCAGCATGGTGCTTGAAGGTTAAATTAGTTTGTGCTCAAAGTCCGCTCACACTCACTTGAGCATGAACGAAGTTTTATAAGCATGGGACCTGAACTCACCAGCCATCCAAAGCCAGTCATTGACTGGCTTCAGTATGTCTATAGCTGTGCTGTAGTGAAGCATCGCCTCCCCTGGTAACCCAGCCAACAGGCAAAGGTCAGCCAGATGCTTTCTTAAACGACCTTGGCATTTCTTCTTGTAAGACCTTTGTGAGAAAAAAACAGTAGAGAAAGATTCGTATTTTCTGTATGTATTTAACTATTAACATAAATACATTCTAGTCAACTTTCTATATGAACAGAATACACTAATCCAAAATAGAAGCATGTTTATTTAATAGGTAAAACAGATTTGATTTTAACTGCATGGATTGTACATGTTACAGTGTTACAGAATAGAAAAAGGTAGTATTCTAGTGCAGCTTAAAACATTGAAATAAGCATCATCAGGTTTAACATTTTGTTATACTTCAGTAATGTATTCCATGATGGAACCAGTAACTTCAGAGAGAAAGAGCTTTTTACAGGAAAGGTTTCTTCTATTAAATAATTTCATATGAATATTGTAGAAACAAAATTTGTCTTCACTTACTTTGTATCTGGATCTACACCAACAAAGTCTTTCTTCTCAAATGGTGCACACAGCAACTGTGACTTGTCACTTCTTTCAAAGGACCTGTCCAATCTTTTACCTGTATTAGTTGGAAAAAAATCTTCATGTTCAATACTTGAAATTAGTACATGTATGCGTGAAACATCGACTTTCTCACTTCAGTAAAACAGACTGATGGTAAGCGTACAGTTGTATTTGAAACATTTACTTAGAATTAAAAAAGTTTTAAGAGGCAAGTTAACAAATTTTACAAAGTCTGCAAAATATATCAGAAAACAAGTCTACCAGTGTAACTCTCCTCAAATGCCAAGAACTTGATATAGAACAAAAGATGTTCATAAAACATCTGAAAATTCCTTAATTTTGTGTTATAAAAGACCCATTAAAAAGACATTTCATGTGTTACAACCTATGCATAGCCAGTGACAGAGACTGGCATGTACATTCTGTTCACAATGTATGCACAAAGCTGAATACTCAGGGCTTTCAAAAACGACAATCTATGACAAATTTACATGGTAACTGGGTACTGTGACATAGTGACCTAATTTTTGACCCTATGCAACCTAGTTTCAATCATGTCATTCATGACATAGAATTTAGAAATCACCAAGACAAACATGCTGCCTTTTTATCATGACGACTGGGTACTACATGGACCAAAATAATGCTAGCAAAGTAAATGTGAACAGATGTCAAGGTGAGCTAACAAAAAACTACCCTGTATCAGGACATTTTTAGACCTCCGATTACTCACTACTTGGTCTCCTGTTTTGGGCTATGGACTCACAATTTTTGAAAGAGGTAATAGATTTAATCCCTCCAGGTGGAGCAGGCCGCACTGCTTACCTTCAAGGACAAAGAAAAGAGACGTCACAAATTCCCGTACACTCTCTTCAAGACCATCGCACATGTCAACACTAGGATAAAACACAACCTCTGACCCTGGCTTGTCTCTTAAACTATTGTTACTAGCTGTTCTTTTCACAGACTGCTTCACAGACTCAACAGCTTTATCAACTTTTTCATTTTTCTGCCTTATAAAAGTTATCTGGGAACCAGTCTCTTCTACTAAACTTGGTGTAGACTTCAAACTATTCTCTTTCTTGGGTGTATCTGCTTTTCCTTCTAAGCTTTTTCTCAAAGGGTCACTTGGTTCAACTATCATCTCTCCATTTCTATTTTTATCCTCTGCTGATATGACATCTTCTTTATCACAGCTTGGTTTGACAGTGGTATCTTCACTATTTGCAGAATCAATTTTGAAAGTTAAAGGTGGCGATGACCCTTCTGGCAATAATGTTTTTTTCTGTTCATCAGTTATTTCACTACCATCAGTGTTCATGCCAAACACAACCAACTTAGAATTATATAACGTATCTGAGTAACATTCCTTTTCTTTTTTATAACTTTCAAATAATTCTTGGAACTCTGCCTCATTTGAGCACTTTCCGATCGAGATTAAGCCCATGGCTTTACGGTGGGCTTGAAAATCACCCCATTCGTTGCTATCTTTGGAGTATGATCGTTTGTAGCGTATGTACATATCTCGTTTCTGGCCAGGAACCGCCACACAGTTCAGCTGACAGATCCTTTCCCAACATCTGGAGAAATGTTTCCATGTTAACAACTTCCCTAAAATACACAAAAGCATAAAACTTAACTGTACATGATGTAATTAAGTGTTAACAACTACAATGTACCCTGAATCACACACTGTTATCTATCTGTGCTCCGAGGTAAATATCAATCTTAGGAGGGTTACATTGTTACAGCCAATGTTAAAGCAGAGGTTCCAACAGCTGCTGAAACTCAAGGGTCATGTGTAATATGACTGGTTCAGATTTGTCCTTCTGATCTTGATAAAAAGTGACCCTCCAATTGAAATTCTAGAAGTCAACACGAAAGCTTTTTTCAAACCGCTGCTACCAGCTCAACTGGAACACCTGGTTAAGGCAACAAACAGATGAGAGAAAAGTGTCCCCACTCCTACTTCACTTAAACGATACTGTAAAAACTGAAACATTGACATGTCCACATTAGCAATTAAACAGTACTCAAGTGATCATTGACTTGAAAAGTTCAAAACATGATGGATTACGGCCAATATTATATCTATACAGAAAGAATAAGCTTACCTGTAGGCCTAATAAGAACAAGGAAACTCTGATGGTCTTCTGCTGTCTGGTTATAATCAACGGTTTCCATGACAACACAATCTACCAACATGCAACTAGTGTCAGTAACGTCTCACTAACCACCACCAGAAAAGGGCATCAGCATTACACAATAAAAACTCATCTTCCTTTCTGAAATTGAAATTAAGTAAGCAAAATCTGATTAATGACCGTGACCAGTGACCAACTATGAAAGTGTTCATAGTTGTATTGAATTCCAAGCAGTAGTTTTTCAAATTATGCTCTGGACAAGGAAAAGTAAAAATGGGCAATCACTCTAATTAGTCATGATGGAGTTATGGTTCCTGTGCACTGCACTTCCTCTCAATTTATTTGAATAGTATGAAGTTGTATTGTATTCCAACCAGTAGTTCTTAAGTTATGCTCCGGACAAGGAAAAGTAACAAAGGGCAATAACTCTGTAATTAGTCAAGAGGGAGTTATGGTTCCTGTGCACTGCACTTCCTCTTAATGTGCTAGACCATCGTATGAAGTTGTATTGAATTCACACCAGTAGTTTTCAAGTTATGCTCTGGATAAGGAAAAGTACCAAAGGGCAATTACTCTGTAATTAGTCAAGACAAAGTTATGGTTCTTGTGCACTGCACTTCCTCTTAATGTGCTAGACCATCGTATGAAGTTGTATTGAATTCCAACCAGTTGTTTTCGAATTATGCTCTGGACAAGGAAAAGTAACAAAGGGCAATAACTCTGTAATGAGTCAAGAGAGAGTTATTATATCTGTGCACTGCACTTTCTCTCAATGTACTTGACCATTGAATGAAGTTATATTGCATTCCAAGTAGTAGTTTTCAAGTTATGCTCTGGACAAGGAAAATGAACAAAATGCAATAACTCTGTAATTAGTCAAGATAGAGTAACGGTTCTTGTACACTGCACTTCCTTTCATTGTGCTAGACCATTGTATGAAGTTGTATTGAATTCCAACCAGTAGTTCTTAAGTAATGCTCCGGACAAGGAAAAGTAACAAAGGGCAATAACTCTGTAATTAGTCAAGATGGAGTTATGGTTCTTGTGCACTGTACTTCCTCTTCTAAATGTGCTTGACCATTGTATGAAGTTGTATTGAATTCCAACAAGTAATTTTAAAGTTATGCTCCGGACAAGGAAAATGCAACGGACTGTCCGCCCGCCCGACCAACCAACCACTGGGTGACTCCTATATACCCCCCTAAACTTCGTTTCGGGGGTATAAAGATGCATAGAGACAAGCAATAAAAACTGACCTGTAAATAATATATCAGTACCCAGATGTGCGAAGCCAAGAATATAGGCATGCTTCATATGCTGAAAGGCGTGCATGAAAATAAATTGAGTCATACCACAAAGAAAATGGAACAATTTTTCTATATTGTTCAGCCAGTGATAATGTTCGTTGTGAATGTAATACATGGTATTTTTTAAAATGTGGGAGCAATTTGACATACACATTTTACATAGAGGATAATTGTTGGTTTCGGTGTAAGATCACGTTATAATTTCACCAAGTGGGCACCAAAAGTGATATTTTCAGGAGTGGCGCAGCCACTAATGAAAATAACAACTTTTGGTATTCAAGAGTGAAATTAACGTGATATGACACCGATACCAACCATTTTTCTGTTTATTTTATGGATAAAACTCTACTTTTATTGAGTTTGTTTCTATACATATCAAAAATCGCGGGAAACGTCGCGCAAATGACGTCATTTTATTGACGTCATCGTCGCAAGGTTTCCAGCATTAATTACGCTCGGTATACTTTTTGACGTCAATCCGGGTCAAAGATTGCAAAAACAGTGAAAGATAAAAAATGGTAATCCACTGTTTCAAAACTGTGGATTATCACTTTTATTTCACTGAGAAAACTCTATAATTCACTGGAAACATTAAATAAAATAAATTTATATACGAGAGAATGGTGTGTTTTCACTTTAAAGGTAAGCCATTTTTGTTCTGAACTGTCCTCCAAAAGTCATACATTTTCCTTGATTCTTTCACGGGTCATTTGATGTCAAAAGCACCTCGCAGTGAATGTTCTAAAAAATATGCTCATTTTATACTGAGGTTTTAAAAAAGTATTGACACATTGCAGTGCGCATTATTTTTTAATTTTTATATAGTAAATGAATGACTGTCACAGTTTAGAATAGTCTCACTATTTCCACTTCGGAGGCAAATTGATTTTGCAGGTTGACATTTTACAGTTGTCTGTCAAATAGCTGGGAATACATCCCCAACGAAATTCTGCTGTGCTCTTATAGACGCAATAAAATCCAATATTTAAATGTATTTAGGATTTAACATGATAGGATTAAGTTTAAAAATGATACTAACTTAATTCCAAGTTACGTTTACCTATTTACACACCTCAGAGGCTGCATCAATCAGTGAAATATGAAAATAAACGGCATATTATGCTGTATACACACGTGTAAACTTGCATGTTTAGGTTTCAACATTCAGATTTTAATAAATTTCATTCAAAGACATATATAATTTTTCATTTTAGAGCAGAAAATTGATATTTGAACTATGTTAATTCACTTAATTGTGTATCATGCGCCGGTTGTACCTAATATTGAAACTACACTTTCCACCTATTATGGAGCACATTAAAATTAGGCGTAGAGGTGTGAAAGTTATAAAATATCAGATCTGTGAAAGGGGTCACACTGAAACGCCAAATTCATTAGGCTAAGTTTAGAACAACAAACCATATGTGGATTAGCTGAACACAGATACATCTCAATCAGGCTATTTACTTCAGGCTTTTAAATGTGATATAATTTCCTTGCTAACAGGCCCGTTTTAAGCAAGTTTCCAAAGGTTCGTAAGATACGTGTTTATCAGGTGTTTTACCTATCATTATTAACAAAGCTATGAAAAAGGGGAGTAAAAATTATTTTCAGAAGTCAAAATTCGTGGGTGGGGTAAGAGTTTTTTTTTATTTTGTTTGACTTTTCGTTGGAATTAAACGCTTACTTAGACTGATTTTGTAGTTCTATTGGCCGTTCTATTTTTAATTAATACAACTTACATATAGAAAAAAGGTCTGTGACGGTGGGAAATGTTTAAAACTGCATTATACTGCGATTTGTTTTCCTTGCAAAGTTGAATTCTCGTACAATATCTATGATGTCTCGTCATTAACGAGATTTTTGTGTTTAATGATTAAATCTTAGCTTGAACCCATTACGGTAGAAGTAGCAGAGTGGCGCAGTGGAAGCGTGCTGGGCCCATAACCCAGAGGTCCGAGGATCGAAACCTCGCTCTGCTAAATTTTTAAAATTGAAATCAATTTTTCATTTTCTTTCTTTCAAAGATCAGATTTAGCAGAGTTGTATAAATAACAGACTTTAGTAATTTAATATGGAACAATACTCTCAACGAGAAATTTCTGATCATTACCAAGCGGACGGTGACAAATATGTTAACGGTGAAAGCTTTGGATACTTACTTTAAAATAAAATTGACAAATTTTATAAAGGTCCGTCCATAATAGCAATTATATTAGCTTGTATTTGTGGATGAGACCTCTTTGGATACTTACACTGGTCTTGGTGTTACTATACGACAGGTCGTTCTAGAAGAAAGAAAGTTGGTTCTTGCACGGACCTATGTGTATGTATAGGGGATGATGCAGTTGAGATTTTTTGAGTGTGTAGGGTGGCTATGATCTACAGTGACAAGATTGTTTGCAATTTTATACAACATTATTACAGTAGTGATGTTTATTTATGTTCGAGTGTTTGACGTTTAAGTGTTTCTATCATTGATGCAACACTGCTCTAGTATGAATAGTCACTCTGCGGCTCTTCGCACCCTCTCGATTTCATAGGTTGGATTTTTTGCCATGGAACAACGTTCTAGCTGCGGGCGAACATAGGTAATATATGCTGTCTCTTTTGTGTTTCTATTATTACTAAGAGTGTTTCTAGCCATAGATCATATGTTTTCAATATTCCATTTCCAACCCCAATATATTTTGCGTTTTTTAATGTTTTAAGTTCGATATAATGTAGTTTATATGGCAACACGAACGTGTTTAATTTTTTATTAGTCTTATAACTTCGAATTTATCTGGATTGAATTCCAGTGACAAATTTTTTCCCCACTTTTCTAATTTTGGGGTCATTTTGAAGTTTTTTTAGTCGACTGCGGAATCACTTTTTAAGTATGCCATTGTGCCAGTCAGACTCTTCTTTGAACCGAGTTGGGCATGTCTTTTATGTAACAAAGAAACCTTGGGGAATCCCAGACACGGATGACACTGAATCTGAGTGGTACCCCTGTACCATATGTTTGAGTATGATAGAATCTAGGAAATAGCATTTTTTGTTTATGCTTAGTTTCATAAGTTGATAAAGAAGGATCCATTACGATAATGTCTGTCTGCTTGCCTGCCTCTAAGTTATGAAAATATCTCTTGAGTGACTGAAAGAAACTGGAAGTTGAGTTTTACAACTATGTTTAGAGCGAAAACCATTTTGGAATGGAGTTAGTAAATTTGTGGACTCAAGATGGGTCATGATGTTAGTATACCAAGATGTGCCTCATTAGTCTTGAGGCAATGCATGTGACGAATGCTCCGTCTCGAACACTCATTCCAGATGTCACACTCGCCAGAGAGAGGAAGCGAGGTTTTCATCGCTGCTACCCATTTGCAGCTGGGTGGGCTCAGGCACGTGTGGCATCAGTGTCTTTGGCCAAGAGCACACCTTGTTCTTGGGCTGGGATTCGAACCCTGGAACTCCCGTTCGTTGTGAATGTAATACATGGTATTTGTTATTGACACATTTAGATTCACGAGCAAAGTTGTAAAACAATAGTTTAACTAAATGTAGCCACAGACAGAAAATACCTGCCCATGCTATAAAATCATTTTAATCGAAAAGCTATATCTAGACTGGCATTTGAAAACACGCTCAGCCTGACGAAAATTATCATCATTACCCAGAATGCATCTGATGAAGCGATGCCATCTATGAAGACATGAAATGGCGTGTCGAAGGAAACGACAGTGGCACCATTGTTTGGCTGGTAATAACTGACGTTTTATCCATGTATAATGTGAACGAAGAAAATGGAAAGTGTACGACACTAGTAACATGTTCATGCAACGAAACACATTTTGGTTACCATTTCACAATTAACAAATTAATATACGGAATGTAATACGGTTGAACTGGTATCTATATTCGAATCATTGCTATACTTTATTTTTTATTGCAGAAGGGAAAAGAAGAACGCATGTCATTTTAAATGATTTGCTTTACAAACAACAGTAAAAAAGTGTTTAGAACTCGATTGATCATCCTAATTTTGTGGACAGATTGTATACTCGTCATGATTGAAATAGTAAATATATGCCTAGAAGTATCATCAGAGAACTATTTTCAGGAAATACCACTTGCAAGGCAGTGTATGTGAAAAAACAAATGGACTTAGGATAGATTCATCTGTTTCAAAATACCGCTCAAAATATGGATTATTTGAAGATCAGACATTTTGCTCCTGAACGGAAATTTAAGTTTATTATTTTAGTAGACAAAGCTGTTAAATGGACGTATTAGGGGTTCATGGAATGAAAGTTTAAGTTCCTCTTAGGAAAAGTAAGGACACAATTCTGACATACAATGATAACAAGCCAAAAATGTACATAAGAATTCCAACGTTTGGGGATCATCCCAAGTGTATGACGACACATTGTACAACCTTTCTTATCTATATTGGCTACAAATTGATGAACAAGCGATGAATCCAAATGGCAACTAATTATTAAAACGACTATGCATATTTGTAATAGTATGGTCCCGTAAACATTTGCGTAAATAGTATTGAAAGGCACAGTTTAATCGTCATATCAATGCTCCAGAAGCAGGGCGAATAGATTCATTCGACCTGCACAGTTATCAACGAAAGGTTGGGGGGGCATCCAGGTTATTCCGGTCCGATATGTTGAACGCAGGCACCATGTTTGGATATACCTTTTCATTTAAGGAATGGTGATGCAAAACATGCATGTACTGAAATACAAGAACCAAGGGAAATCTGGAAATATGAATGGTAAATCTTTATGTTTATGTCTAAAGGGAAAACTTCCGATTTTATATTTCGTGACAACCTTCAGTAAACAAGCTTTGAAGTATGGTCAATCAAATAAGAGCGTTGATTTTTTTCTGAAATACCTTGAGTTGTTGAGGAACAACGTCATTTTCAGAGGCAGTGTATGTGACAAATTGTACTATAGCGCATTCGTTCTAAAGAAATAATAGAAATCAGGGTACGTTTATTATTTAGTAGACGCTGTTAATTGTGTATGCGGGATTTGCTCGAAACAGTTCCTTTGTCAAATAATACGATTCGATAGCATGAGTTTGAAACAGACCTCGAAAACGGATCACGGTATGACTTTACCCTTCTTCTCTTTTTAAATTCATGAACAAGCGAGAATCCATCTGGCACTATTATTATAATAATAACGCCCTAAACATTTGAAATATATAACCTTTAATCGCATCTGGCTGGTCTGCGCGAATAAACTGCCAATATTAACAACATCGATATTCTCAGCATAAAACTTGAAGAAAAACCCTATTTAACGCAAGGAACATCTCGTAGATATTCGACGCTTCCATTTTATTGACGTCATTGTATAAACAATAGTAACACCCAGGTCGAAAGCACTTTAAGTCAAGTATATTACAGCCAATTGATGCATTTTTACAAATTTTCCGCGCTATTTGTATAGTACATACGATACGATTTTTTCGTAGGCCGTATTTGATGGTTGAATTTAGGCTGTATTTTTGGCAAAATAATTATAGATATATAATTAAAACGAGTATGATCATGGTATTTTGTAAAATGACGTTACCCACAGTGTCCAAGCGTACAGTAAGCCGAAACGGAAGTAGCTGATCTGTATGCTGACGATCTGTTTGTTGCTGGCACGAATTGATGCCACCAGGGACTAGATTTTGTATCGAAAGTTAATTTAAATCGTCTTCTTTGAATAAGATATTTCTGGGGTGAGTGCACCAGTAATTTATACCATTATTGTGATCATCTTTAAATTGCTTCATTTAAGGTGTAGTATAGTTGCAATTATCCCTCGTTCTCAGTTTGATCACTGTCAAATTGACGATACGACCAGAGAAAATTTGACTTTTTGTTCGCATATTTCATTGTCTATATAGTTTCTGGTCTATGATTTTGCCGGCGTGGAAGAAAAAAGTATTCATCTAACTCGTAGACTTCCTTGACTCGATATTGAATGGCTTGATACCGAAATATTTACTGTTTTGATGCGTCACTGACAGTGACGCGACTGTACCGTTCATTTCAATTTAAGGCTGTACAATTAATATAAGAATTCTAATGAATAGTTGAAACCAAATCATATGTTCGATTTACTAGCATTGAGTTTACAAGCCCAAATCACGCATTCACTGGTCACATGATTTTTGTGGATATTTTTTATTTTACTCGTAGAAGCTTAAAGTTTTTATTTTCTTGAATACTAGTACATACATTTCGCCGGGTCAAATGCTCATACCATATAATTGTCTAGTAAGATGCTTAAAATATATTAAACGAAACTTCTGACGCACCACCTGCCATTTTCCTTCTTTATTCAATTAACAACTCTTCCAATCTGCCAGCTTATTTTTAGCTTTCTGTGCAGGAAAATATTGTATTATATATTGTCTTGCATCTATGAAGACACAGGGTAGATACTTCCGTTACATGAAATTCAAAATGATCGAGTGATACATATTTCGCACGGAAGAGAATTTGAGGAGTCGGTTTCATAAGGAAGAGCATCAAGGCATTGAAGGTTAAACGTTAAATGAAAATTCTCTGTCATATGATTTGTACCACTCGATCATTTTGAAATTCATGTAACGGAAGTATCTACCCAGTGCCGACATGATAGCTTTCGTGCATCGATATCTGTAAATAAGCTTGCTTACAGTATAATTGAAATGATCCGTAATCAAATAAAGAAGGAAAAAGGCAGGTGGTACATTAGAAGTTTCGTTAAGTATACAATGGACGGATTTAAAACATATTAGAAATGATGTATAGTGAGTATACTGTTTGTTATTAGCAGAGGGATATAAAAATAAACCCCATAAAACTGGTGGATTATCATTCTTGACTATAATAGTGACAACTGATGTAAATTATATCCAATAAAAGTAAAACTGTTCGGTAAATTATTATATTTTAGTTATAACTTTTATAATATTATTTTTCTAAGAATATAAATTAGTGCTAAATGTCTTACTTAAAGGCATAACAGAGTCACTTTGATGGTATTATCAAGCAGCGCTACAGAGTCATTCCCAAAGAGCTTCTGACTTTTATTTTATACGAATATTTATTGTATAAAAAGAATCTAGAAAGTATGGAATCCTATACGTTTTTGGAAATGTATTTCTCAATCTCTACACAAATAAAACAAAACAATGGATGGAACTTACGATTACAGAGGGAAAGTGTCCAATAAATATAATAAAATGTCATGCTTAGAATTATATGTTTTACAATACTTGCAACTTGTTAGCCCCAGTTGTACTTTATACACCATTCCCTGTTTCCGGAGGGAACCGTATCACAGATTTCTGTTATGTGTCTTCAAATTAATTGTATGCTCTAACGTCTGTTGTGATAGATTGTTGTACCCCATAACCATACAATAATGGTCACAAGTTGTAACAAATGATGTTTAAACAAAATTTCACTGTTCTCTCAAACAGGTAACAATGTTTAAAATACGACGAAATTATTGGGTAACCGGTGTCGATGTATATTTTTGACCGGATGGAGCTAAATAAAACGTTAGAGTCATTACTGTTGCCTAATTGATGAACTATTCACATTTGTTACTTTTTGTTTGGACTCGCATCTTTAAAGGATTATTTGAAATTGCCTACAGTCATGCACGGGGGCTTTGATCAATATAAACCGAACTCAGGCTTGCTTCATCTATATAACAGTACCCATTGTAACATCCCAAAACCAAGCTAGCCACTTTATAGCTTTTTTAAAAAGCTATTCTTGTCATAGGTGTAAATAGCCCAGTTTAGAAGAAACAAAACAACGAACAAGGCAGTTTTTCTAAATAAATGGAACCACCAGCGATAATACGAAACGACACACTAAAGTCTCAAATTGTGTATCTTAAAAAGATACAAAATGTATTTCAAATAAAATGGCCACAAAATCGCACTGTTTTCAGACAAAAATTAATTATTTTATAACGATTAGCTACTTACTATGCATAGTCTTATGGAAATGATGTTTATGCTTACTCACATGTTGTAACAGAGGGATGTGAACTTTTTAGTGACTGTCAAACAAATTACATAATATTCAGACATTGCTGGATTGAAATGGTTGATTAGGAGTATATATGTTGACGAACACAACGTATGATGGAACAATTTCTTCTTGTATTAACCTACTACGAGAAGGCCATGGTGACCCTATATTGCTCACCTGAGTACAATTGCACTTCACGCTAAGAAGTTCTTTTTAAAGTGCTTTCTTTTAGCTCTATGCACAGACAATTGACCACTAGGGCGTTGATATGGTCTACTAGATAGTGATACATGCCAAATATCTTTAGCTCTAGGCCTTTTGGTTTTGGACAAGAAGATTTTTAAAGGTTTTTGTAATATACTGGATATGGGTGTCGTGAAAAAGATTCTGTTAGTTATTCCAAAGAAGAAATGAACACCAAATACTATAAAGTATAACTACAACTATTGACTATACGATCTCGAATCTGTATAATCTTACATACAAATTATTTAAGCAACAACGTCATATGGTGCAACATGTAGTGTATACTTCCGTGTATGGTGTAAACAGGGATATACTTAAACAATACAGATCTATTAACAAACAACTATATACAACAGTTTTCCTACATAAGCCTATGTGAAAATCACTGACCCCTTGAACCCAAGGGGTATTATTTCTACAAGCTTGGTAGGGTCCACTCAATGTGACACATCAAATATCTAAGCCTTAAACAATGTGGTTTGAAGAATAAGATTTAATTAAAACGATTTTCTCGTCTAAACATAGGTAAAATCAACTGACCCCCAGGGTGTGGTCAATTTTGACCGGGATGATAACTTGAACAATCTGGTACTAGTGGTCTACTATGTTATGCTACATACCAAATATCTAAGCTCAGGACCTTCCGTTTTTTGAGAAGTTTTTTCCTTGACCGCCTCGATAGCCTAGTGGTAGAGCGTCCGCTTCGAGTGCGGGAGGTCGTGGGTTCGCTCCCTGACCGCGTCATACCAAAGACTTTACAAAACGGTACCAGTAGTTCCTTGCTTGGCGCTCAGCATTAAAAGGGAAACTGGCTTCTCTTCTCTCATACCCTCACGGCGATGGATACCATCAGGAATGAGGTGTCGGGAGTGATTAATATAAGTTGTATACCTTATTTCACAATCGACCTCGCATAATAAGTACATTGTATATAAGCTATAGTAACCAGAGTTCTTCATTGAATACGTTTCTTTGAACAATCTTGGTATAGGACCATCTAAGGACTATTCCTGTGAAGTTTGCTCAAAATTGGCTAAGTGGTTTATAGGGGGTTAAGTAATTTGAAGCAAAATGTTGACGGACGCATCCACGGACGCACAGACGCGGGAGGAAAGACAACCGCTGACCTCACTTTGAGCTCTGCTGAGCTTAACTATCTATCTCGGTGCTAAACAGTGCAGTGTATATATACGTACAACAAGCTAAGGGTCAGGTGTAAACGGCGGATCCGGCGGATCCGGATCCAAATTAGATTATATAGGGAAAAAAGGAGGGTGTTACGGATCCACTCATAACTTTTTCATTTGTTAATATTTTGAAAAGATTTCAGCACTAAATAAAAGCTAAATGTTACAGCTTTGTGTACATATATAATTTTGATGTTTTTGGCGGATGATAATATGTATGTTTTAATATAAAAAAATGAACGATCGGTCCAGATTTCAGATCATCCAGGTTAAAAATGCGTATTTATTTGTAATACAACCGAATGTATAGATACTAGAAACATATCTTTTGTATTCAAATGAATGATATAGTACGTAGCTGTTAATAAAAAAAAATCGAGATATTGTTTTATACTTTTCCGTTGATCCTGAATTCGTGGTTTTTCCTTTACTAGGTTCAGAATCTTTGATTATCAGATTCATATGAAAACGTCATAATCTGACAGCGATTGAATAATGTGTATAGATATTTATTGAAAAAATTAGTATGTTACATGTGAATCCGTGACTATCTTTCTAATGTACATGTAATATGATACCACTTGAAATGTTAATCTTATAAATACTGGACTGATTTTATTGAGATTGGGCGGATCCGAAATCAGGACTGAATGTTCATTTTTTTAAGTTAACTTATCAAAGCATAAGCATGTTCTCCAGCACACCGTCAAATATGGCAAAATCAAACATTAACAAAAAGTTACAACTATCAGCTTTTATTTGTGACCCAAATTATTTCAATATGTCACGGACCTATATCTGTACACAGGAACGTAGAATATACTACGTTCCTGATGTACATAAAGCTGTAACATTCAGCTTTTATTTAGTGCTGTTATTTAGTTATGAGTAGATCCGTAACACCTTCATTTTTTTCCCTATTATAAACTATATTGGATCCTAATTCCATACTATTTTTTTCAATAAATATCTATACACAGTAGCCTCTCCGGAATTAGCACACCGTATATCGGTGTTTAGACCAGCAAAGTCAAAGCAACAACAACAACTATACTTATATCTGCTTATGTTTTTGTCGCGTATATTATGCTTGTAAGTGAATCTTGCTAGTAGTTTCACTTCTGTACGAAATTCTTCATTGGAGACATGCAATAAATTTCATATTTGGTGAGTTTTTATCTTTTTATCTTTTAATCATTAACATAATTGTTCCCCCTTTTCTCCTATTTTGACCTGTTTCTTTTTCTTTAATTCTTTTATTTTTATTTCTGCTAACAGTCTTTGTGGCTTGACGCGCACGAAATTGTCTAAGTCCCTGTAAAGGGTTCGACAGTACAGGAAGATAGATAGATTGGTGAAATTAAAATATACGGATTCAGGTGTTTTGGGCCATTTTTGGATCGATTGAATTTATTCAATCGTATCCAAAGTTAACAGAGTATTTCAGACCCTTACGGCCAAACTCTTAACACAAATATTTGTCGAATACGACCGACAAGTAGTTCTATATTACTGTCCTCTGTTTTAAAAATTATATAGTAACAGATCTAAATAATATCAAAACATTACAGAATAGCATAATATTATATTGTTGTTTTTCTTATAATTTGTAACGTAAATCAACGAGTATAGAACTATTTTCCTACGCGGTTTTTATCGTCAGACCGGTGTGACATGAGAAATGTAAGACCCGTGAAATACGTATC
The DNA here is from genome assembly GCA_022818135.1 of Saxidomus purpurata. NCBI lineage: Eukaryota > Metazoa > Mollusca > Bivalvia > Venerida > Veneridae > Saxidomus > Saxidomus purpurata. The sequence goes on from JAFMSR010000017.1 coordinate 3,266,400, forward strand.
GCTACACCGGATACACTAAATTCAGTGTTTCCGCAACAGCGCGTTTTCTTCGGTTTTGACGCACTCATTTTGTCAATGACGCAACAGAAATAGCAAAGAGCGTCTTCTATCATGCAATTAAAATGTGTATGATCAGATTACTACAAAAACAACATTTTAAAACCTCTCAAAACGCTTCGAAATACAAGAAGATAAATTGTTGATAAAATACGCTTCCGGTATGGGATATGTCTAATTTTGACCCTATTGCGTCGTCGTTGTCGTCTGATTTAGGATCGACCTGCATTTTGTACCATTGCGTTTTTGTGTGTTGATTCCTATGATACCGTCATCATAGATCGTAGACGAACAACAAGAGATGGTCGACGATACTTAATACTTAATACAAAAACGTCTTTCTGAGTGATTTTAATGATCATTTTGTAGTCATTTCGATCAGACTGTCACTATTGAAAGGGGTTTAAGTGTGCCAAATAATATGCAAGTTTAATGTCTATGGTTGAATGCACTTATGAAAAATTCGCTTTGTGGACAAATTTGACTTTTGAGATGCAGTGACAAAATGGAAAGCATCCAAAGAGAAACACCTGTTGTCTTGCCAACCCTTTGATTACCCACCATTTTGTGATGTATCACATGCAGTTTTACAGAAGTAAACTGAATAAAACTTCTTTAACACATACTCATGCCTTTTATTTTTTTACAATAAAGGGTATGACCCTTGGAGTTTCTAAATGACCCCCAAATTCTGATACAGGGTCTTCCTCCTCCATGAAAGCCGGAAGTTGCAATATGACCTTAGCTGTTGGGTGCGACGTTAAATCTGAATTAATTTCGCACAATACAATCAACCTTATGGGCATATCCCATAACTTTTGAATGACATTTTAAGTTGTTCAAACCATAAATTTTAAGTTCAGTTTTGTCAAAATCAATTTCTCAGTTATGATTCACAGCTTAATACTTCATAGGGTAGTTGAACATAGTCACTGAATGACATAATGTAAGCACATGGGTTCCTATCTCAAAAGTAAAGTTTACACAAATGGTGAAAGGTCAAAATTTGTGGACAGTTGTGTCTCCAGTTTATAACTTTACTCGTGCAAGGGTTGTCCTGATATTCACATATGTATGTGTACAGTCTATGTTGTCCCAATATTTACACATGTATGTGTGCAGACTGTGTTGTTCAGAGACAATCGATCCTCCAGCACTTTCAGTCCTTTGATTTTAAAGAGTTAATTGAGGCATATTTTAGCGTTGTATAACGTTTCTTTTTCAAGTAACAATAAATAAAAAAATTGGGATATTTATCCGTATGAGCGTGGCAGTTCTTGTACAGTGGGACCTAGCTAATCCGTACTCTTCTAATCCGAAATCCTGTCTAAACCGGACGAATTCCACGGTCCCAATTTTTCTTTTTCTTTATTTAATATAAATTTACTCTTGCAATCCTGACCCTTTCTACTACGAAAACTGGACACGTTTTTGAGGCCAATTTCATATAAATTAGTTAAAATTTACTTCTGGGATCCGAACCTTTACTGGACCTATAAATTTTGACAGTACACAATCATGTGTGATTAAAGCAAGTGTGAAAAATACGATTATGGAGAGGTATTGCCGACTTTGACTTATTATCTGATAATTGAGAAATCGTCCTTGATTGCTCATCAAATCGTAACTGTACATTAAAGAGCTCATTAGATGTATTTAAAAGTAATTTGTATCACAGTGTTATTGTTCGCTCTTGAATTCTTGAAGCACTCATTGCGAGTCTTGATATCAAAAGAAGGTTAGAAAACAGAACAATAAATGTTTGTTGCATTTGTTTCTGGTTTTTATTTGACCAAAAAAAGCTGTTTAAAAGTGAATCTCTGAAATCAGTCAGGGGTGTAACTTGTTTAAGTTATTTTAGTGTTACTTTAGATCACTTCTACAAGTTATATTTTTCTTTTATTCATCACTCACTTAATGACTTCTTTCAGTTATTTTTCAGTCATGATCACTTATTCAAGTTATTTTCGTCCAAACAGTACAAAGATTTAACATCATTTTTTCACAAGGATACAAATTTTCTCGGGAGTTACACAATTTTTTTCTATTTCTTTGATCATTGAACTTCAATATTATGAAATAAAATATGTTACCACCAACAAAACCTTTTTACTCAAGGGCTTTGAAGTAGGATATTTTTCAGGTCATATGTTAGACAATTTTGGCAATAAATCCATTATGTCTAATTGAAAAGTCATTACTGTCAGCTATAAAGATTGAACCTGCATTTCTTTCTCTTATCTAAAGGTATTTGCAGAGGTAATTTGCTAGTAATGAAGAAATTCAAGAAAAACTGAAATGTTGATTTGTAACCTGTATACGTTATTTTCAGATATTCTCATTATTTTGGTCACCTCAACTTTCAAGGGAGTTAATTCTTTCAGCAAAGGGAAGTAAGTTTATTAACAAATATCACTTACAGAAGTTTTTTCAAAATAACTTGTACAAGTTACACCCCAGACTGGAAATTGAAAGATAATTGTTTTCGTTATTTGAGTTATTTTTCAAACTATGTAAAATGTTGATTTCTCTTTCTTTAAATCATGAACAAAATCATGTCTCAGCCTACTTCTAAACGTCATACTAACTTTGGCCTCAGACATACATGTACATGTACGGTACTAGATCGCCATGGTAGTAAACCTTTCTAATCTGAACACCTTTGTAATCTGAACATTTCTTCTTGTCCGACCAGTTTCGGAAAAGACAGGTCCCACTGTACATATTATATACATGTAACGTTAATAAATGGGTAGACAATGTTACAAACCCCTTTGCTTCAGTCAGGAATGGGCCATGATAACTACATGGGGATATCAGGGTTGGCAGAGTATTGCCTGCCTTGGTTTTCCCGCCCGGGAAAACCAGGGAAATCCCGGGCTGGGCAATATCCCTAAAACAGGCAGTCCTGGGTAGTACAGGGTAATATAATTTTTTTGAAACTAAAACATGATTTTTTTCAACTGTTCTGGTGTTTAATTGCCTCATTTAACATTATATTACATGAGAATGAGTACATAGATGATATGATAGTGTATTAAGAATATGTTTGGATGTAAGGATCTGATAACAGCTAGATAAAATATATTTTTTTTATTCTGAACTTTGAAACCTTATTTACATCATGTGTATATTTCCCATGTCAATTTAAAGCAGACTAAACCACAAACTGACATGTATTATTAACTACAGTCACTGTCTCTGATTCATATCAAGTAATATTGTACATTATTAAACAGTGATTACCAGTCTAATTCCTCTTTTCCTCTCAGCATTCTGTAACAAAACACTAACTTTGCACATTTCTGAATGCCCAATTTGTTTCTGAGATTGTTCTGGATCAAACCAAAGTTTGAAAAGATCCTTTCAATTGAGGCAGAACTTGCAGGCATTTTCAAGAGCTGCCTTGCAAAAAGACATAGCATTGGATCAATAGCACTAGATTTCTCTACGCTTTTAAAAGGCAGTTTTGTGGTTGAATGTGAATCTAGTGTAAGTCAACTTAAAGTCTATAATAATATATGAAATACATTTGTAAGAAGCATTTATAATAGGTATTTGCACGAAATAAGAACCATTTACACAAAATAAGAAGCATTTACACGAAATAAGAACCATTTAAACAAAATAAAAAGCTTTTACACGAAATAAGAAGCATTTACACAAAATAAGAAGCATTTACACAAAATGAGAAGCATTTACACAAAATAAGCATTTACACAAAATAAGAAGCATTTAAAATAGTTCCACATTCAACCCTCTCTTTGCTCAACTTGTGACCAACAATATAATTATGAGTCAGTTGTTTGGTTTTATTCTGTTCTCTTCTTTTTTCTGTTACATCTATATATATATATATATATATATATATATATATATATATATATATATATATTGCAATACGTATTGCAAAATGGGTTCGCAATATGGCAATATATTGCCATATGGATTTGGCCTTATTGTTGCACCCCTATTTGTCCACATCTTGTTGTACAGTAGTTACATCATAGTTCCATAATTGTTACTGGTGCAGTTAATATTGCTATTGAAACACTAGGAAACAATTGTTTCTACTTAAATGCTCTAGTTAAGCATGATGAAAAGTTCATGTATATAATCATAGATTATACAAGATTTGTTCTATATTTATACTTAGTATTAAAGATGTTTTTCGTTTGAAGTCACTCTTGATTCTGCCATTCATGTCAAAAAATGTTACTGTTTCACAGTCTGGCAGCGTCTGCCTTGATTTACTTCAGTACTTAAAGAAATTACTGTAAATTGTGTGGATGAAAAAATGACATAATAGGAGCCTTATTATCCCGTTGTACAGCTTGATTTGCATACGAAATTGGACGTTAACACACACCAGGAAAATAGTATTTAATATGAACATTCATACACTCCTTTAAAAAAAGGTAGCATGGTTATCATGCAGTGTAAGTCAAAAATTGTTTTTCCTGGGCAGTCATCCTGAAAAGTCCAGTCAGGCAAAATTTTGTGTTTGTCCGGCCAAATGTCAGGCACTGTTAAAAACTTTTCAGGAAGACTGCTTTAAAAACAACCAGGCAATGTTTCGCACTCACAGTAAAACACAGTTTTACTTATGACTGGGTTGATGATGAGATCATCTATGACAATGTGACATCAACCAAGGCTGTCCACTCTATAACTTATAACAAAGTTTTTATGCATTTTTCTAACTCTAGCAACAATAGTTTTGAGCATAGTATTTTATCCAAGTAAGATAACCTGCTGAGATAATTGCTCTGAAATAATTGGGAGTTATAACCCTTGAATTTGTGCAATTTTGATAACCAAATAAGCTCTGTTTGCTCTCTAGCATAGAAAATATTTGTCCAGTCTTTACTAACTGTTGGTGACAACAGGTTGCAATGTTTCGTAGCAACCAGTTAAATTGCTCATGTCAGTATGGATTAAAAACATTTGATTTTTTCAAAATTTGACGAGATTAGAAGACTTCCATTACAATAAAATTTCATAGTTCCACTCAGCTGAATTTATCCTCAATTAAATCCTTGGGCCTGTACATAAATTAGCAATAGTTTTTAAATCAATCTCAATGGGTATTGCTTGTGAATGCCGACAGAGACATAGAATTATTAGAATATGTCTCTCATGCGTGTAAAGAATTTGTTTTCCAGAGATTCTGTCTTTGTCTGCCAAATTGCAAGATTTTAAGGCTTCATTTGACCAGGGTCCGTATATTACATGTATGTAATATACGGACCCTGATTTGACTAATTAATACTTAGTCAAAACTTGAAAACTGTGCACAATTCAGACTTTATAGGATGACATTGCTTAGATTGTAAATGATAGTTCCCTAAGATTGAAAAAAAAACACATCAAAGAATGGTCATATCTTGCAAGATACAGTGAACCTTTCATTTCTCAGATAGACAATACCTACATGTATATCAATGTGGCTCCAGGCATTACAGCATATTTGTGTGACAGCATAATTATTTGTCACAGTTCTGTGCTTTTCTCCTGTTTCATTTGCTGCAATTAATCTAGATAAATTAATAAGATATCTCTGTCATGGGTTGAAGATCTCTTAAGATGTCCTGATTTGTGGGAAATCTCTTGCTGGACATGTAATCTATATTTAGACTTCTGCGAACATTGTCTTGCTTACTATGTACTGTAGGGCACAGACTACCGTAGGTTGTCTCCCTTACTAATCAATGCCTAGATATAAACTGATGTTGAGAAAAGACTGGCATGCGTAAGAGAGCTATTGATTTTAGTGCAGGAAATTATCTGTGAAAGCCGTTGACAAGGATTCTTATATTGTCAGTGTTTTCAATTCCAGTGTATTTATCTGGATGTTTACAACTGTTATTAAAGGAAGGACTGATGTAGTTTTTAGTTACTGCTTTTGAAAAATGTAATCAGATAACATTATACGATTAAATTAATTGTATTTTAGTATGCAATGATTTCTTCTGTATGGAAACGAGATGTGAGATTGTAACATATGGTACAGTAAGTCAGCTTGTGCATTTAAAATACTATTCATTGCTTTACATTAATTTTTTCCTCTTGTTGTATGTAACAGAATGATAATTGGCAGTGTAAATTTACTTGATTGCTTTATGATGCAAATCTATTGGAAAATCCAATTATCATACGTTAACTGTCTTTCTGCCAATGACAAATGATTCTACCTTTGACACATTTGTACACTCTGGTCATGATCTCCATTGTTCACTGTTCTGCCAGCAAACTTTAAGTGACCAGCAACCTGTTGAATATGAAATGGTTTTGCATGAATGACGAATAAATCCATTAATTTTTTTTAAGAAAAGTAATGTTAAGGGTGTTACAAATTTGAAAATGCAGACTGAATCCATTATTTAAAATTTCCTTATTTATGGTTTGAAGGTCATCTTTTAAGTGGGATTATCTTGTTATATATAAGTTTGTTGAATATATTGCACAGAAATTTATAACTTGAGGGTTGAGCTTTGATTGTTCTTTACTTTCAAGTTGTAATAAATCAGTATATCAAATATAAATTAAAAAATATCTAGTACAGAGTGGAAACATGACATATTAATCAGCTATAGTTTTGTCGTAACCATTGACAACTCTGAATTTTTTCTCTTAACCCACTTATCTGAGGTCAAGTAAATTTTATAGAAGTTCTGTTTTCTTTGGATTTACAACCATTTCAAGAGTGTGTCAGTTATTTATAACCAAGGCTTAGTACTAGACTAAGAAAGTATGAGCTTTCTTATACAAAGTGCATATTCCTCAGTTGGTGAGGGGTTGAGTGATTATTTATAAGCGACAATATATATATATAACATGCAGGTCACAAATTTTCTAATTGTTCTTAATCTTAATTTACTGTACATATACCTTTACATGTGATCTTTAACATCCAATAACAGCATTGTCCACTATTTGGTAATTTTCAAAGTTCTAATTTTTGTATCTAGTGTTATATCGCTGTCGAGCAAAACGGAATCTTACGCGGCAAATCTTCATTCAGTTGCAAGAATAGACGTTGTTCTTGTCATTCAATACTTCAGGCATAGCAGTTTTATTTATGAATTGGTTGTTACTTTAAGAATAAATTAGAATTTATTACAAACATAGAGTTGGAAGCAAGTACTACATTATATACAATAAGTATGACAAAACTTTGGTATCAGTTAATTCAGTAACCACTTATAAAACTGATTTGAAACTTCTCTTTGGTGTTCAGGGGTATCGAACAAAGAAAGATTACATTGCTATAGAACATAAATTGTGACATAAGTAAGTTTTTAGAATAAATCTCATTGATCTTTAGTCTAGCACAATGTTATGTGTCAGCAGCTCTTGCGTTAAATATGATTATGTAAAACTTGCTTGTATATCTGACTTAATTGCGCTAACACTAATCCTGCGTAAGTTCTAAAATGGACGTCTTAATCTTCTAACTTGGGCAATACCAATAGTTGTTCAAAGGGGTGCTCATAGAACAGTTTAGAACATGATTAAGCTCATCCTCGGTAACCCAGGCTATTCATTACCACGGAGAGAAGCGGCAGGAATTAACAGTGAGTTCCGACGATGGATTAAGCTGTACATACATGATATACAGTAGTCACATAGGCGGAATCATTTGCCACAGGGTGAAGTTAAAAGGTGTAGAATAGGGAACCAGGCAAGTGTAAAATAGGGAACCAGGCAAGTGTAGAATAGGGAACCAGGCAAGTGTAGAATAGGGAACCAGGCAAGTGTAGAATAAGGAACCAGGCAAGTGTAGAATAAGGAACCAGGCAAGTGTAGAATTGGGAACCAGGCAAATACCGAGTGTTCTAGACACTGAAATGTTGGTGAGATAGTTCATGGAAAAAACGGCTGTCACACTTCCTGGTTATTGTGTGGTATTAAGCTATACACATTAGTATTGTTGCTGAAACAGTGTACATGTAACAACATAAAGATCAATAAATTTTATTGCCTCTTAGCTTATGCATGCTGTTGCCTTTTACATGTATGGTGCTCTAACTGTATTATGTTCTATGTAATTATATTATATTATCTTTCATATAGATCAATTTGTTTTCAGATAATAGATTGTCGCTGACTACATCAACTACCAAAGGACAGATTGCAACGCCTTTTGGCACAAATATTGATAAAACAATCCAGGAGTAGTTATGCCACCAGCAGTTAGACAATTAGTGAACTGTCAATGTATAGGAAATACTTGTTAACAAGACTGAGAAAGGCTTTGTGACAATATAAAGAGAGAAAAAACACTATCAGATATTTTAAGGGATTGGTCTATGGATTGTGAAAAGGGCAGCAACTAAATACAGGAGATACTTGCCTGTCAGATGCAGGTATCTGGGTTGGATTAATAGGGATTCACAGTGGACAGGATCATTTCTAGTACAGTTAAACAGGTAAGGCATTAGACAAGTACTAGTAAAGTTCTGTAATCTTTCAGCCATGCCAAAGTGTCCTAGTTGGAGAGGTGACCAGAAACATATTGCTTCAATTTCTCTCAGTTTAGGCAAAAGACTCAGCAAGGTTTGACTGTATTGTCAAAACTTTCACATTTATTTCACTACTACATTTATTTCAAAGACATAAATAAAAGACTTGTTTCAGAGTGGAAGAATTTTGATTTCTAAAAAGTGCAGACAAAAATAAGTTATAACACTTCTAGGGGTGCAGTGATACGGTAAATCCCGTATTGGCATATATTGCGATACAGCCAACCCATATTGCAATAATAAGTATGTTTTGTGATATATTGATGTAACAGAAAAACTAAGAAAATAGAATAAAACTAAATCACTTCCTGAAAACAGTGGCACAAGTTGGTCAAAAACGATCACGAAATTGCCCATTGAAAGCTAACTAGACACATGGGAAAGTTATATTATATTTTGTAACCAAACAATGGCAAAGATAGTCAAACATGATCTTCTTTTTTTCTGATTTATTCACATGAAAAGCAATGTATAACCTAAGTAGTTCAATAAACTCTAAATATCGCGTTACGGGAATTTGTACTGCGGTAAGTATGGGCCTGGCTCTGTATTGCAATATACTGGTATATTGTTGCACCACTAAACACTTCCTACTTAGTTCAAGATATGAACTTTGCAAATAAGAAATCACATGGGGAGATAATTTATTATTTTCTAAGGTAGAGTTGTTTTTTTTTGTTTATATTCAACTTTCACTAATTGCACTTAGTTAAAATACAGATTTTCACCGGAGTGTATTTCTTTATTATTGACTGAAAATTAAACTGGGGAAATAAATGTGACAAAGAGGAGATAATTCATTAATCATTATCAACTCTTACCTTGCTAGCAAAAAGGGATTTATAAATTTAGCAGGGTAATTGAATACAAAAAAGGGCAACACACACAAACAAGACAACCAAAAATAGAAGACAGTACTTCCTTATTCCAATACAACAAGGTATGAGCAGTCAACTATGGATTGCTGTTTCAGCTTAGATCTATATCAACAGGAGAAATTGTCACTTGCAGATGTCAAGTGTGTCCTGACAATGGTTACCATAGCAACAAACCTGAATAAAGAACATGACCATTGGAAAAAATATACAATAAATGAGTCTTGGAAATGACAGCAAGAAAAGCAGTGCAGGGCTGTAAATTCTAGTCTGACACACTCGGGAGTCTTGATTATCTGTTTTTGAACACATGGATAAATCTGCCACTTTGGTTACAGTGATGAAGTCAGTAATGTGTCATTAGATTATGTTGAGGTAGGTCTGTGGGAGCTGGGGAGGGAAAATGTGGTTGTGGTCAAGGTCAAAATGCAGAAATATACATTGTAATAATCTTTACAGAGGCATTTCAATGTCCAAAATTGATAAGTTTAATAGTACATAGTGTTAAATTTTGCACTATTTGCAAAAAAATAGGAAACATAATGGTAAATTGGTCAGTGTATAGTTAGTTTTAAAGGTGATCATGGGACTTTTTATAATTGAATTACATGTAGTAACCATTAGTACATTTGTATTATTATAACCATTGAAAAGGGAAATATTTGAAAGGAAAATACAAGGAAGCTCTACACATGTTTATATATTTCAATGTGCGCTACAATACAGACCCTTAAAGAAACAGTAAGTTGTACAATAGGAGAAAATTTTCAAATGTAGGAAATTTGTCAACTGTCAAACCAATATTGACAAAATCGTGAAAGCAATAATGTGCTTGCAATGGTTTGCTTTTGTTAAGCTATTAAAATGCCATATTTATAAAAATTTAAACTTCTAATTATTGCACTGGTACAAAATGTACTATGAAGATTAGAAACGCAGGAGTGATAGTAAGATTTCTATAGTGTTTTCACATGAATTTTGTAATTTCTTATTTTGCTATTGCTTATAGGTTCATGTTTATTTTATTTTTTGGTTATATAAGTATACTACAGAGACATTGTTTTCAGATAAATTTATAGATTATAATATTCAATATTTTTATTATTTTTTTCAGTGTAAGTGATAGCAGAGTGATGTGTGAAATAGATGACATGAAGTGATTGAGAAAAGCTTATGTGTTAGGATCTGTCAGAATGTCAGATTCAGAGCACACCAGTCTAATGTCAGAAACACAGGGAACTGGAAGTGGTCATGGGGGAACCAGTCGTAAGAAACCCCCACCCCCAGACTGGGGAAAGTACGGGCTGAGCCAGGAACCTGCAAAGGCTCCATACAGTGATAACATTGCAACTGGAGGGGAAGCCGGGTACCAGCACACTGATACAGGAAACAAAAACGAATTATTCCAGGAAGACCAGGCAAGTGAAGAAGCAGAGTTAATTAATGTTGATACATATGTTTGGACCATTCCTTAACCTGATCTTTATTCAGGTTTTACGTTTTTTACGACCATATTTAATATCAAGACATGCTAATCTAAAAGTTTTAGATGTTTTCTTTCATGGAAGCACATTTTGTTAGTTTTGTGAAATTTGTACTCCTTGCTTTTAGCAACTGAATCTAAGTCAGTCAGGTTGTGTAAATTATTTCAGAGTGGCTTTTATATTATTTGAAAATCTTACACAGTAGATCTATTTTATTGTAAAGTATTGTAAGTAGATGTATAAATACATACTATTTTAAGAATCTTACAAAATAAATGTATGTTATTTTAGAGACTTGCGCAGTAAAAACTTATTAAGTTAGAATCTTACGTAGGTAGTGTATAAAAAAAATATGCTATGTTAGGTCCTTACACAGTAAATTTAATGTAAATTAATATAGAATGTTACACAGTAAAAGTATGTGAAATTACAGTCCAACACAGTAAATGTTCATATTATTATATAATCATATACATTGAGTGTATATTTATGTAAGAACTTTACACACTACATGAATACCTTTTAAGAATCTTACTATAATTTGAAGCTTACACTTAAATGTATTTCACTATACAATATTGAGCAACATATGCTTATTCTTTTAGAATCTTCCATGGTGACCATTGATGTATATAATATATGTCATTTTAGACTCATACAAATAAATATTGATTATTTTAAAACTGTATGTAGTAAATTAATGTATATTTGTATATTTTAGAATCTTACACAGTGAATGTATATAATTTCAGAATCTCATTCAGAAGATGTGGTGGAAGGCAAACTTCTTCATCAATGAGCCGGTATTGTTTGGAACATGGGATGGTGTGTTCACCTCGTGTATGATCAACCTACTGGGTGTGGTCATATTTTTACGAATGGGATGGATTGTGGTAATTGTTATTCTGTTTTCAGTTTGACTATTCGAAGAATAAGGAGAACTATTCTACTCATTCTGTGAGGTTAGTGCATGAATGATGTATCTCATATACAATAAAGAAGGAGATGCAACGTTCATGCGCTAAGACATCGTTTAATACTATCCCTGGTGTTGTTGATTACAGTTTTATAGCAAGCTTCGTTTTCTTGTTATATCTTTGCGCTTACAGCTTCAATCTTACCGTGAAGAAGGCTTTGTAAAAGCCGAAACGTTGGTCTTAAAATAAAAGAGTCAAACTAAACCTGCTTTGATTGTGTGGTTACATTACACTTTTGTGTCGTTTATAGCTTCAATCTTATGGGGGATGGGACACGTGACCTCTAGGGTCAAGGTCATCATCAGTGCTATACTTCTTGGATTGTAAGGTTAAAGTTTTATAGCAAGCTTTGTTTCATTTATAAATCTTTGTAACTCAGGATTAATCTCCATAAACATGGTCTGAGGATAATTCTTAGAAATTCTTAGTTACAGTTGTGTGTGCAAGGCACAGTCACGCACATATCTCTGTAACTACTTATGACATTGATTTGAAACTTTGCTGAAGTGTACAGGGGTATCAAACTTTGTAAATAAACAGCTATCTGTTTTGCCTTTTACTGACAAAAGTTCTGTTTTTGTCGAGCCCACTTGCGGTGAGCTCGACATAGAGTGCGTCCGTGCGTGCGTCCGTCTGTCCGATTTTGTCCGGACCATATCTTTTTCATGCATGGAGGGATTTTGATGTTACTTGGCACAAACGTTCACCATCATGAGATGGAGGGTCATGCGTAAGAACCAGGTCCCTAGGTCTAAGGTCAAGGTCACACTTAGAGGTTAAAGTTCAAAGTTAAGAATATCTTTGTCTGGAGCATTTCTTCATCATGCATGGAGGGATTTTGATGTTACTTTCTACAAATGTTCACCACCATGGGCTACCCTTGTTTTTAGAATTACTTCCCTTTGTTGTTACTATAAATAGCGTATATTGTAACTTTTTTATTTCTGGCCGTAGAGAAAAATCGAGACCACTTTTCTTTGGTACAACATGCATGTTACATCCATTATTTTGTCCCATCTCTACTTGGTAAGGAGTTAGCCCTTTTGTTATATGGCGGGCTCGACATGTTGCACGTGGGCATCTATTATTGGCAAGCACTGAAAATAGTCAAGCACGCTGTCATTCAGACAGCTGTTGTTGTTTTTTTTTTTTTTATAGATTAAGACATTGACAGTATTGCTCCGTTAGGGCAAGTACAAAAATATTGATTGAAACTTGCAAGAATAAGGAATTTGTTATGCCAGTAAGACGTATCTTTCTTGATTAATCAAGTGATATTAGTAATTTAAACATCCAAACTGCTCTTGGGGAATTTCAATTTCTGTTGTAAAAACTTCATTGGTGAGTTGTGGGAAAAATTGCCAGAGTTGATGTTTATTGCATAATTTACAATGTTTTTTATCCTTTTTATCTCGACTTTTCGAAGAACAGGGGTGCTATCCTACTCGCGTCGGTGTTGGCGTCGGCGTTGGTGTCACACCTTGGTTAAGTTTTTCATACCACCCCACTTTATTTCAAAAGTATTAGAGGTATGGCTTTGAAACTTACCATACTTGTTTACCATCATAACCTCCATCTACAGACAAGAGTACATAACTCTGTCAAGGTTTTTGACAGAATTATGGCCCGTTTTTAGCTCGACTTTTCTATGAAAAGGGGAGCTATCCTACTCGCCCCGGCGTCGGCGTCGGCGTTGGCGTCACACCTTGGTTAAGTTTTTCGTACCACCCCACTTTATTTCAGAAGTATTAGAGGTATGGCTTTAAAACTTACCATACTTGTTTACCATCATAACCTCCATCTACAGACAAGAGTACATAACTCTGTCAAGGTTTTTGACAGAATTATGGCCCTTTTTTTACTTAGAAAGTGTATTGAGCTTGGTTAAGTTTTTCGTACCACCTCACTTTATTTCAAAACCATTGGAGGTATTGCTTTGAAACTAACCATACTTGTTTACCATCACGACCTTCATCAACAGACAAGAAGACATAAATCTGTCAAGGTTTTTGACAGAATTATGCCCCTTTTTGACTTAGAAAATACATTGAATATGGGTAAAATCCTCTTATTGCCTTAACCCTTTGAGATATTGCTTTGAAACTTTTAATGCTATTTCACATCATTACCCCCATCTGCAGGCAAGAGAAGGTAACTCTGTCAGGGATTTGTTTTAAAAATTAAGGCCTTTTATCGACTTAGAATCTTGGTTAAGTTTTTCGTACCAGTCCACTTTTTGACTGAACTGTTTGAGATATTAATTTGAAAGTTGGAATACTTGTTTACCATCATGATTCCCAAACATGGGCAGGAGAAGGTAATTCTGTCAAGGATTTTATATGAATTATGGCCCTTTTTGACTTAGAAACTCAGTTAAAATTTTCATTCTTGTCCACTTGTTAACTTAACCATTTGAGATATTACTTTGAAAGTTGGAGTACTTATGTACCATCGTAAGACCTATCTGTAAGCAAAAGAAAATAACTCTGTGAAAAATTTTCTTGATTTGTACTTAGAAATTCCTAGTTAAAGTCTTGTGTGCCCTTAACTGTCAAAGTTTTGTTTTATTGGCAAGCACTAAAAAAGTCGAGCACGCTGTCCTACTGACAGCTCTTGTTTACTTAGAAAGTGTATTGAGCTTGGTTAAGTTTTTTGTACCACCTCACTTTATTTCAAAACCATTGGAGGTATGGCTTTGAAACTTACCATACTTGTTTACCATCATAACCTCCATCTACAGACAAGAGTACATAACTCTGTCAAGGTTTTTGACAGAATTATGGCCCGTTTTTAGCTCGACTTTTCTATGAAAAGGGGAGCTATCCTACTCGCCCCGGCGTCGGCGTCGGCGTCACACCTTGGTTAAGTTTTTCGTACCACCCCACTTTATTTCAAAAGTATTAGAGGTATGGCTTTGAAACTAACCATATTTGTTCACCATCATAACCTCCATCTACAGACAAGAGTACATAACTCTGTCAAGATTTTTGACAGAATTATGGCCCTTTTTTGACTTAGAAAGTGTATTGAGCTTGGTTAAGTTTTTCGTACCACCTCACTTTATTTCAAAACCATTGGAGGTATTGCTTTGAAACTAACCATACTTGTTTACCATAATGACCTTCATCAACAGACAAGAGTACATAACTCTGTCAAGATTTTTGACAGAATTATGCCCCTTTTTTTACTTAGAAAATACATTGAATATAGGTAAAATCCACTTATTGCCTTAACCCTTTGAGATATTGCTTTGAAACTTTGAATGCTTGTTTACATCATTACCCCCATCTGTAGGCAAGAGAAGGTAACTCTGTCAGGGATTTGTTTTAAAAATTAAGGCCCTGAATCTTGGTTAAGTTTTTCGTACCAGTCCACTTTTTGACTAAACTGTTCGAGATATTACTTTGAAAGTTGGAATACTTCTTTACCATCATGATCCCAAAACAAGGGCAGGAGAAGGTAATTCTGTCAAGGATTTTATATGAATTATGGCCCTTTTTGACTTAGAAACTCGGTTAAAATTTTCATTCTTGTCCACTTGTTGACTTAACCATTTGAGATATTACTTTGAAAGTTGGAGTACTTATGAACCATCATGAGACCTATCTGTAAGCAAGAGAAGATAACTCTGTGAAAATGTTTCTTGATTTGTACTTAGAAATTCTTAGTTAAAGTAGTTAAAGTCTTGTGTGCCCGTAACTGTCAAAGTTTTGTTTTATTGGCAAGCACTAAAAAAGTTGAGCGCGCTGTCCTACTGACAGCTCTTGTTTACTTAGAAAGTGTATTGAGCTTGGTTAAGTTTTTCGTACCACCTCACTTTATTTCAAAACCATTGGAGGTATTGCTTTGAAACTAACCATACTTGTTTACTGTCATGACCTACATCAACAGACAAGAATACATAACTCTGTCAAGGTTTTTGACAGAATTATGCCCCTTTTTTACTTAGAAAATGCATTGAATATGGGTAAAATCCACTTATTGCCTTAACCCTTTGAGATATTGCTTTGAAACGTTGAGTGCTTGTTTACATCATTACCCCAATCTGTAGGCAAGAGAAAGTAACTCTGTCAGGGATTTGTTTTAAAAATTAAGGCCCGTTATCGACTTAGAATCTTGGTTAAGTTTTTCATACCAGTCCACTTTTTGACTAAACTGTTTGAGATATTAATTTGAAAGTTGGAATACTTGTAAACCATCATGATCCCAAAACATGGGCAGGAGAAGGTAATTCTGTCAAGGATTTTGTTTGAATTATGGCCCTTTTTGACTTAGAAACTCAGTTAAAATTTTCATTCTTGTCCACTTGTTGACTTAACCATTTGAGATATAACTTTGAAAGTTGGAGTACTTATGTACCATCATGAGACCTATCTGTAAGCAAGAGAAGATAACTCTTTGAAAATGTTGCTTGATTTGTACTTAGAAATTCCTAGTTAAAGTATTGTGTGCCCTTAACTGTCAAAGTTTTGTTTTATAGGCAAGCACTAAAAAGTCGAGCGCGCTGTCCTACTGACAGCTCTTGTTTGTTTAACTGAGAGACGGATCGTGCCATATTAGAATTGTATATTGAACATGCAGAGTGCCGATAACTTGTATTTGATGAATATTCTCTCTGTCCTTATGCTGATCACCTCTGACTGTTAGAAAGAAAAGCAACAGAAAAAAACTAATGCCAGGCATTAAATGCAATATCTATTTAAGTAACATTTTTGTATATTGAATATTGAAAGACAAAAGTAGTTCCATTTTACGCTCATTCTGAAGAACAGGGAAAGTTTGGTTTGAGATGTTTATACTTAGGAAAGTATAACTTTACAATCGCCCCCTCTTGTTGAAAAGTATTACGCCCTCTTGGACTTCCAACAAGAAGTCGGAAGTACAGAAGTTAGTACAAGTTTATGGCATTTTAGTTTTTGTTTTAACAGGGCAATGCAGGGATCAGTCTCACCATCCTGACAATAATCCTAGCAGTATTAGTGGTCCTTATAGTGGCCCTTAGTGGTATAGGGGTCTGTGAGAGATGTAAAGTGGAGAGTGGAGGCGTCTACTTTCTTATATCACATGTTCTGGGCTCCAGAATAGGAGGAAGTGTGGGAGTTGTGTACTGTTTTGCACAGGTAAGTTGTGTTTACCGGCTAACCCTTACACTGCTAGATACTAAAGTATTGTTCATGGTCAGATTGTTATGGTTGCTTACTTGAAATCACTAAACCTGGTCTAATTGATAGAGGGTCAAGTCCTGCTACCAACCCAACTTTTATGTGAGAAAATTGCCATTTTCTTACAGAGGATATGTGTCTAGTACTGGTTCTTTCCAGGAACAATAATAGTACTATCATCTTAAATAACAATGGAGGAATATAAAGTGGTTGCATATGTCATGTTGTTGCTTAGCTCAGGTGGTCGCAAGGGCTGACTGTATTAAACTGTCAACCAGAAAATTAACTGAAATACTTTCAATATAAAATCCATAAGTGGACTTGTCCATCTTTTAATTGGACATTACGTGTACATGTTGTATTAAGTGTATAAAAAAAGGTGTTCTGTGAACATTTACT
Source organism: Saxidomus purpurata (assembly GCA_022818135.1). NCBI lineage: Eukaryota > Metazoa > Mollusca > Bivalvia > Venerida > Veneridae > Saxidomus > Saxidomus purpurata. Next base: position 3,283,879 of record JAFMSR010000017.1, read on the forward strand.
GAATGAACAGAAAACAAGGCAGATATTGTTTGACCTGTGACCTGCACACACAGGTGCTGACTGCTGATTCTGATCTGCACTATTGTGAAAGGTTAAACCAAGGTATGAGCTAATTTTGCCAGCTTGTTATACATCTCAAGAAACTTTAATGTGCTTTGAATAAGAAAAGAAAATACTGGAAAATCCCGACTATGGCATGCCAGTTAGACAGTTTAGAAAGATATCTGCTAACGATATTGTTGTACAGAACAATGTAAGATTCAACCATGAATTTCAAATTGATAATGCAGGTAACAGAAGATTTTGAGACAATTTTACTAAAGTTTGACCGTGGTACTTCAGATTTGAATTTACCCACTGAGCTTATATCCTCTCTATAGAATGCAACCAGATTGTATAATTTATATACTCAGATATTTGTATGAGATATATGAGGGCTATATTGGAATCATGCTTGTTTGTCCATCCATCGGCACTACTGGCTGGAATTTAATGAAACTTTATGCTTAACTAGGCTTGGTACTTATCACTCTAGTGAAGTTTCATTCAATTTTGACCAGGAGTTGCAGAGTGAAAGAGCAGACAAATGTTTCTGTAGATGAACAGATAGACCAAGTTCAAACAGAGTGATACTTGTAAGGCAATCCTGTTGCTCTGTCTTGTCTTCTTATAGCGTCATAGAAGAACAGTTTAGCCACAAATGGACTTATTTAAATGAATTGATTTTGCAGTTCTAGCAATGCAAATATCTATACACTGAAATGTGTTTGTTGTATAGAAGTGTTGTTCTGAAGAGGTCCGTTTTTTATATATTGACGCACTGGTTGTTGCTTTACCAATGTGTCGTTCAACAGGTTAAACTGTTCTTTCATCATATCAGGGGTATAATCAATCCGCAAGCTCAAGTACATAAATAAAAAATCATAAAACTGCATTTCATTAAAAAAATTCATTCGCAGCATGTACCGGTAGTTGTTGAGTTTGCTTTACCTTTGCCATGTTTTCAGCAATATTATGTTCTTGTATTGCAGGCCGTGACCTGTTCCTTGTCAGTGATGGGCTTTGGAGAATCTATCATGGGTCTAATAGGGACGGAGAATCCTTGGGTAGCAAAGGGTGTTGCCATAGGTCTGGTTGTACTTCTACTAGGTAATTATATTGCTGTACTAACTTCCAGTTTTATGTTATGGACCTTACCTATGTTAAATGGTAACCTGGCCGAAGGGATACAGCTGCTGCTGAAAATCTGGTCATTTTTGCATGACATGATTGCAGAGAGACCTTCTCCAATGATAAAACTATGCAAAAATGTATCTTTTGTGAAATTGTTGAATAATTGAAAAGTAATTCACTAAAAATTTTAAAAATGAAATCATTGCAAACGATGTTTACATAGTTGCCTTTTGATACAAATTATGTCTGTTTGCTGACTTTACCATGCCTCTGCTCTGTTTCTCCTAAACACCTTTCTGGATTTTGATAAAACTTGGTAGGAAGCATCAATGATGAAGTCTAGGTGTGCAGATTATGATTTTGGGTCAATAAATCATAGGTCACAGGGGCCTGTGGAAAGAAAAAAATCTTGTCTTGGCTTCATAACTTATAATAACACTGTAGTGATTTTGATAAAGCTTGCAAAGAAGTGTCAGTATGATATATACATGTATATAAGTTGTGCAAATTACAGTTTTTGGGTCACTACACCAAAGGTCAAGGTCACTGGGTCTTGTTAACAGAAAATCTTGTCCAAGCTTCATCTCCAAAACCCAATGCTGGATTTTGATAAAACTTCTCTGGAAGTATCAGTTTGACATCTAGCTGTACATATTAAAATTTTGAATCACTACGTTTTAGGTCAAGGGGCCTGTTGATAGAAAGTCTTGTCAGCGGCTCATCTCTTAAACCTCTCTTTGCTAGATTTGATCAGAATAGATGGGAAGTATTGGAGTAAGTCTCATTGTGCATAATTATGATTAAGTTCAAGGTCACAGGAGCCTGTCAAGTGTACACTTTCCTTCTCATTGGATTGCATATTTGCGGAGAGACATCCGTTGTTTTTCACAAATGTGAAATCACATATTAGTTACTCATACCACAAGGGTGTTTCATGCACAACAACCAACTACCTACTCCCAAGGTCTAGATCACACCTAGGAGGTTACACTTCTGGCTAGAACACTAAGTACTACATGCAATTTTGTTTCCAGTTGGTAACTTCCAAATGCATGGACCAAATTTTATACAAATTCACACATTTGTTACCTATACCAAAAGGATGTGTCATACACAAAACCAGCCTCCTACTACCAAGGTAAAGGTCACACATAGGGCGCAAACACTACTTCATGCAATTTCATTTCCGGTCTGTATCTTCCAAATGCATGGACCAAATTTTATACAAATTCACACATTTGTTACCTATACCAAAAGGATGTGTCATACACAAAACCAGCCTCCTACTACCAAGGTAAAGGTCACACATAGGGCGCAAACACTACTTCATGCAATTTCATTTCCGGTCTGTATCTTCCAAATGCATGGACCAAATTTGATATTACTTCACACAATTGTTACCTATGTGATGAGGGTGTGTCAAGCACAACACCAAGTCACCTGCTCCCCAGGTCAAGGTCACACTTTATGGCTCAAATTCTGTCAGTTAGTGTTATATTGCAATATTTCCTGTCCGCTCTGTATCTTTTTTATCCCCCCGCCGAAGGCGAAGGGGATATTAGAAATGCCCTTCGTCCGTCCGTCCGTCTGTCTGTCCGTCCGTCCGTCCGTCCGTCCGTCCGTGCGTCCGTCCCAATTTTGTCCGAAGCATAACTCCAAAAGTACTTGAGCGATTTTCTTCAAACTTCATACACTGACAGAGCACATTGGGAGGAAGTGCAGTGTGTAAGAACAATAACTCTACCTTGCCTACTTTTAGAGTTATTCCCCTTTTATCAGATTTACTTGAAAAACTTTGTCCAGAGCATAACTCCAAAAGTACTTGAGGGATTTTCTTCAAACTTAATACACTGACATAGCACATTGGTAGGAAGTGCAGTGTGCAAGAACAATAACTCTACCTTGCCTACTTTTAAAGTTATTCCCCTTTATCAGATTTACTCTAAAAGTTTTGTCCGGAGCATAACTCCAAAAGTGCTTGAGGGATTTACTTCAAACTTAATACACTGACAGCACATTGGTAGGAAGTGCAGTGTGCAAGAACAATAACTCTACCTTGCCTACTTTTTAGAGTTATTCCCCTTTATCAGATTTACTTGTCTGAAGCATAACTCAAAAAGTACTTGAGGGATTTTCTTCAAACTTAATACACTGACATAGCACATTGGTAGGAAGTGCAGTGTGCAAGAACAATAACTCTACCTTGCCTACTTTTAGAGTTATTCCCCTTATCAGATTTACTTTAAAAGTTTTGTCCGAAGCATAACTCCAAAAGTACTTGAGCGATTTTCTTCAAACTTAATACACTGACATAGCACATTGGTAGGAAGTGCAGTGTGCAAGAACAATAACTCTACCTTGCCTACTTTTAGAGTTATTCCCCTTTATCAGATTTACTTGTCCGGAGCATAACTCCAAAAGTACTTGAGGGATTTTCTTCAAACTTAATACACTGACATAGCACATTGGTAGGAAGTGCAGTGTGCAAGAACAATAACTCTACATTGCCTACTTTTAGAGTTATTCCCCTTTATCAGATTTACTTTAAAAGTTTTGTCCAGAACATAACTCCAAAAGTACTTGAGGGATTTTCTACAAACTTAATACACTGACATAGCACATTGGTAGGAAGTGCAGTGTGTAAGAACAATAACTCTACCTTGCCTACTTTTAGAGTTATTCCCCTTTATCAGATTTACTTTAAAAGTTTTGTCCAGAGCATAACTCCAAAAGTACTTGAGGGATTTTCTTCAAACTTAATACACTGACATAGCACATTGGTAGGAAGTGCAGTGTGCAAGAACAATAACTCTACCTTGTCTACTTTTAGTCAAATAGAAAAATATCATACCTATACTGATAATGAACATTAATATAATTTTGCAAACCTTCTCTTCATTGCCTTATTCTTTTTCCACTTACTTGAAAACTGTACTCAGCATGACCATAACTATACGGCTTTTTAAGGATTTCCTCTCACCAAGTAAAATGTACGAAAGTACAACCTTCAGGTAACTTTTTCCTGGCGGGGGGATTAACCATGTGTAACATGGCTCTTGTTGGTAAATGGACCGATTTTGATATAACTTCGCAGGATTGTTACCCATGTGATAAGGATGTGTCTTGCACAACACACATGTAGGGCTTGTTTGCTTGTTTGTGATTATATACATTTGCTATGAAATAAAGTGTTATCCCCCCTTAAAAAGAAAAAAAAAGAAAAACAAACCCACACACATGTAGGGCTGAAACCTTTTCACATGGTGTTATATAGCAATATTTTCTGTCCTCTCTGTAGCCTGTCCATTCATGTACTGTAATCCCACAATTATTACCGGTACCATGAGGATGTGTCATGCACAACACCAAGCCACCGACTCCGGAGGTCAAGGTCACACTTGCGGCTCAAACCCTTTCACATAGTGTTATATAGCAATATTTCCTGACCTCTATGTAATCCCACAATTATTACCCATACTGTAAGGATGTGTTGCAAATCCCACATATTCTCAAGATCAAGATCACACTTAGGTCTTATACAAATATATACCATAATGTGTACACCCTTTTTAAAAGATTGCTTCAAACTTGTAGGGGACTTCATGTTATTGATGGTAATACCTCATCAACTTGTTTTGTAAACGTTGTACACTGCCATTATGCATTTTATAGTTTTCTTATGTGCTAATATAATATAATGGTTCAATATTATGTTGTTTGTATAAAATGCATTTTCTGTAAGGGAATAGGGAAGCAGATGTAAACGTGGAATGCGTATTTAGATTTATGTCAATTCAAATTATTGGGAAGGTAACAGCTGAGAGTTGTTACAGTGAAACCTGTATGGGAAGTTTGTGTAGAACAATCACTTACACAGTACATGTACACATACACTTTACCAATAAGTTGTATCGTATATTAGGGTTTTATCATTGGTACCGGTTTCCCATATGACCAACGCCCCCAGAAGAGGTTAGTTATTTTGGGTTTCAGAGGATAGTGCAAGATGCAGAAAGCGACCCAATTCCAGAGACACCCCTGGTTCTTTATCATGCCAGGTGTATAGCACCCATACATGGGACCTCGGTTTAAGTCTCATCCGAAAGACTGTTAGTAATTTTAGTTGGTCAGCCCCGGGAATCGAACCCACAACCCCGAGATTACAAGTCTCGTGCTCTACCTATTGAGCTAACCGGGCTGAACTGTCATTGGTTGAAGGTGATGAGTTCGAAACCCATCATCTACCTGAGTGTTTATATGTAGAAGTTGGTAGTTTTATATTAGGGATGGGACAGTCTTGTACAGATTCTTGTCAGGAATGATGGTTAGATAAACTGTCCTCCTAAGTGTATATATCTGAAATATGGTACAGTTGAAACTGGATTTAAACCCTAAATAAAAAATATCCTGTCCTGTGTTTAATAATTTTATCCTATTGTTATGTCCCATCTCCATGGTCGGGTGGTTAGAGTTGTTGACTGTATCCTGTCATTGATTAAGGGTCATATGTTTGAGCCTTGCTGAAGACCATGTCTCTTTATGTGAGAGAGTTGGTAGTTTCTCACAGAGGATAGCGTTTTAGTACTAGTCCTTCAAAGGAACAACGGTTAGGTAAACTGTTCGCATGTAAAATGACTGAAACATGGTTTAAAAACTCTGACAAACAAACCGCTTACCCTTGTACTTTCTGAACCATCATTTGTCATAATGCGGAAAAATTTGATGTGTGTATTCATATTTTTCAGGCATTAATTTGATGTGTGTATTCATATTTTTCAGGCATTAACTTGATGTGTGTATTCATATTTTTCAGGCATAAGTGTAGCAGGTTTGTATTGGGTGTTCTTGTGTTTTCAGGTATAAATATAGCTGGCGTAAAGTGGGTGATCCGTCTACAGCTACTGCTGCTGTTTGTTCTGTTCCTGTCAGTGATGGATTTCTTCGTTGGTTCATTTGTTCACACAGACTATGGTGAGTACTTCACCTTACCAGTGTCTCCTGATATAATATTTACTGTTGATATGTGTTAAAAAATATGTTTGTGTTTCTAAACGTCTTTCTCTCAGTATTTGTATGCTTTTAAATTCATATTTCTATGCATATTATAATCAAGTTTCAAGTGTTTAAGGCCAGTTCCTCGTTGTCATGAGAAAATTTGGTCTACTTTGTATTTTCATCACGATAGTAGTTCTGTTTTATTTACAGGAACACAATTGACATTCTGGTCGTCAAAAAAATAATATATAAAAGAGCGCACAATGTTGACTTGATACATATTTAGGCGTGTCTCGAGTGTTAAATACAAAATAACATGGCAGATATATATAAACTATGCATAATTATCTTGAATGTTTAATGCAAAATAAGGTGGCAGATACAAAATCTGCATATTAATAGGAATAATTTAATATTTAATAATTTAAGGAACCTTTAATAGGAATACCAGAACAGTCAGCTGATCTGAGGGTTAGTATCTTTCTCGTTGGCGGGATTAGTGCTTGATCGCTCTGGACACTCTGCTGCCACTTACATGATTCAGTTCACTACACCAAAGATGAGACAAGTGTTGTCATTTGGATAGGGAAAACTAAGATTTTAGGCATATCGAAAAATTATTTTGAAATTTTGAATAAAATACTAGTACCGGCTTTAATCTGTTTCAGAGCATGGTGTAACAGGCTACAGAGAGTTTAATCTCCATAACAACTCTGGTCCTGCATACCTGCCTGGAGAAACATTCTTTTCCATATTTGGTCTGTTTTTCTCCACGGTAACGGGCATTCTTGCTGGCATCAACATGAGCGGTGATCTGAGGGAACCTTTCCTTAACATTCCACGTGGTACTTTATCAGCTCTGGGTGTGTCGTAAGTGACTTTGTTTATAGTAACGAAAGTGACGTTGAGTTGTTAACCTTGATGTTAATCAATTAATTTGTGTACCATATGCTAAATGACTTTGATTTGTATACCATGTTTAAAGTTACTAATGAAATAATAACCCTTCTAGCAGTGTTCATCATCAAATAAACAATGCTAGAGTTCTGATGCGCAGTATTAACCACAAAAGACGGAGGCCTCAGTGTTTTATAACTGCCCATCAGAACAACAAAGAGTTGTTTATGAGTTGAAAACATGTCTAAAAAAAAATGTTATTTTGATTCTAACATGACCAGATATTAAAAAAGATGAATAAATGCAACTGGTTATTTTCTACGCAGATATGTATCAAACGTCATGCGGCACAATATGATGTCATTTTTGACGTCATATTGGTCAGAGAATCAAAATTTTGTTTATAGCGTAATAAAAATGAGTTTTACTACTCTTTGCATACAGAGAAAAAATTGTGAAACATGTTAGAATATTAGTTTGATACTTGCAATAAACTTTAAGATCTGAATATATGTCTTAAGAAAATGATTAATATGTTCAACCACAAATTGTGTTCTGTCTGTGTTCTGTTTCTCACCTGTATGTGATAGATTAGTCATATTGGTACATATTTTCAGGACGTTCCTGTATATATCATTCGCACTAGTGATAGGAGCCACCTGTACACGACAGGCCCTCCAGCTTGATTATATGATTTCAGAAAAGGTAGGCAACTGTTTCTTAAACCCAGTAATGTTATAATGAACCTCCTCTGTGATCGAGTGGTTAGAGATACTGACTTTATGACTTGAAAGCACTCTAATCTGTCATTGATTGAGGGTCATGGGAGTTCCAGGTTTTGTTTAGTCTTGTATCTTGTATGTGTGGTCATCTCTAATTTTCCTGAAAAACTCAAAATTGTTTCTAAAGTAAAGAATAAAAATGAAAAAAAAAAAAAGATATGATATAACAAAATTAGGTATAGGTTGAGGCATTTATAAATGATATTAAACAAAATTATATAGGTTGACGGCCAAAGTTGCTAAATGGTTACTGCAAAGTGTATGTTGTCCTGATTTCAGATATATGTGGTTGGCAAACTGCAGTTGGCCGCCAACGTTGATATAATAAATGGTTGCTTCAAAGTATATATTGTCCTGATTTCAGATATCTGTGGTTGGCATACTATGGTTGGCTGGTTTGTATATATCATCTGTATCAGCATGTATGGGAAGCCTGTACGGACCACCGAGAATTCTTCAAACTATTGCCAATGAAAATGTTATACCTATCATTAGAGTTCTAGGACATGGTGTAAGTACGATTGCATATTTCCATTTTTGAAAGTCTGTACAATACATACTGCTATACAGTGATATGACATGGTGTAGGTATGATGGTTTGAATTGATTTTTGAAAATCAATACAAATTTTAGATTCATTTGCTATGCTTTAATTAGACATAATATGTAAGATATGATGGCGTGTATGGATGTTGGAAAATTGGTATGATACTTATTGTTATACACAGAATATGATACACAAAACATACGGGTAACTCAATACTGTATAGAAGCCTTAATTTTGGTATACATGTATGAGTTGTATACCTACAAATAGTCCTTCATGCATTGTAATAAAGCGCATAAAAAGGATATAAAAGCATTGAAAATGTCTACACAATCATCAAAGGTTGATAACTATACAAAGCTTTTCTTCGCAGGTTATATCTTTCCTATGGTTGATCTACTGTTTCCACATGAAATGTACAAGAATACAGTTTAAGAATTGATTCTGTACATATTGTTTATCATCCAGCAGTCTATGGAAATCTTTCTTTTCACTCTGTATTTAATTTTGTTAATGTTTAAAGGTATTTGTATTTTCTTTTCAGAGAGGACCTAATAAAGTTCCAATATATTCCCTAGTGATTATCACTCTAGTTGTTCTGTTGTTTGTACTTGTCGGAGATGTGAATACGTTAGCTCCCATAGTAACCACAGCATTCATGATGTCATACGCTGCTGTTAATTACTCATACTTTGCTCTTGCCATGAGTTACGATCGCCGACAAGCGCGGGATTTAAGATTTGGTGTGCAGGATAAATCACGAAGAAAAAGTGCTGACGTTGGTGGTTACGGTGCCACAGGCGTTACAGACAAAACTTATAAAGATTCTTTTCAAAATATAAGAACTGATTTGGATAAATTATTCCCTGAGCGATTGACCCACAGAGGTCAACACCATCTAGTCAACCAGCAAGGTCAGGGGTCACAAGGTCACATGTCACCAACAGAACCCGATTTTGATGCAACCAAAAGGTCAAAGTCATTAGACAACATGTCAGAAGTCAGTGATGCCTCACAAGTCCTTCTGGGAAGGGAAGGAGGTAATGTTTTGCTAACAATGTTTCAACAGAGTCTGAAAAGAAATCTCAAGCAGGCTATAGAGGGCCATCATAGTCCACTTGTTAACTGGTTCCATACTGATATTTAATATTTGTTTCTGAATTTTAGTAGAAGAGATTTACTGCTAAAGTGGTAATATGTTGGTTAGAATTTGAAGATTTTTATTGCTGCTGATATTTGTTTGTGAAAAGGGGTTTTGGTTTTATCATTTGTACTGAATACAAGAGTCTGGTAAATGTTTGATAGATCCAGAACTATTGTACATGTATATTTAATTTTAGATCCTCGACACCCACCTAATATGGAGATAACCAAGCAGCCCAGGTCCTGGTACTCGTTCTTTTGTAATAGATGGCTCTCTTTGTTTGGGGTAAGATTTGAACCATTTTACTGTTCTAACATATTATCCTTTGAGGGTTTTAAATAATAGAAGTGATTAGCCAAGTAATTGAAATATGAGGTGCCTAGGTGTATGCTCCTAACTTCAAAGTTTGGAGTTAGAATCATGTCTGCATTACTTACTTCAACCTCCTGGGTCCTTTCTTTCGGCACTTGTACAAGTGCGGACACCATGCACATTTTCTGACTTTTATCATAATATCAAAAGGGGTGTCTAATCTGTTGGATTTCTATATATACATGTATTTGGAACAAGCCAACAGTCAGGTTTAATGTGTCTTTAGGGTTTCTTTATTGTGACAGTGCTAAATCAACTATCCCTGATTCACTTGCAATGACTTATAAAATTGCCTTGTAATATCATGTACAGAGTAATTTTTTCACAGCATGCTTGGTTTCTCCACACTTCCTCGCCTAATAAAGTTCTCATTTGTATTTCAGACACTGGTTTGCGGAGTGATAATGTTTGGAACACAATGGGTATATGCCCTAGTAGAAGTAATAGCAGCTATAATTGTTTATATTTATATAGGCCAGGCTAGCCCAGGTTACTTTCCAGGTAAGGTATGAGGATAGACATGTGTTTTGTAATGTCAAACCAGTTCATTAACAATGGACAGATTCTAATGGATTTGTGATGTAGCATGAGTTTGTAGAACACCTGGCACAAGACTGAGCTATTAGGATTGCATTCCGTCTGTACGTTGTATGTCCATTTACATTTTCCTTCAAATGACAACTCCTTTGAAACCACTTGGCCAATGATGATATAACTTGGCAGGGATGTTCCTTGCATGAAGCCCTTTCATAGTTGTTCAAATAATTCCATTCCATTCAGAACTCTGGTTGTCATGGCAATGGAAAGGAAAAACTTTAAAAATCTTCTTTTCAAAAACATTAAGAGCTTAGATATTTGACATGTGGCATTACCTAGTGGACCTCTACCAAGATTGTTCAAATTAAGACCCCCGGGTCAAAATTGACCCCATCTGGGGTCTCTTATTTTACATAGTTTTATATAGGAAAAAAATTTAAAAATATCTTTATTTCTGAAACCACAAGGCCTAGAGCTTAGATATTTGGCATGTATCATGGCCTAGTTGACATATTCCAAGAATGTTCAAATCATATCCCCAAGGTCAAAATTGACCCTTTGTGCTATTGATGACCTTGTATTATAGCCAATGGAAGCCAAATGAGCGCTATAGGGCCATCTTGGCCCTCCTGTTATTATTATCAGACCAGAAGTAGTCATAGCTGCTTATAAACAAGCACTTCAACGTTGAGAAGTTCTGAGTTACTTTCAGGGCACTAAGAGGTTATACTGAAAACATAGGTATAAAATTAATGTAAATTGTGACTATTTAATGTTAGTGTACTAAAACATTGATGAAAGGTGCTGCTAATTCCAAGTATAATAACAATAATAATATCAAATCTTTATTTTTAGAAGCTAAGCACATTAAATAAATGTACAAAACATTAGAATTATATACAATGTGGCCTTCTGAAAAGAGATAACATTTTAAACAGCAAACAAATGAATGAATGAACATTTTCCGAAGCAATATTAACTAAAGCAAAAGTACCCAACAAACACTCATTAATTGAGAAAAAGCAGTACATATGAAACATTTCAAAATACGAATGTATACACATTCTTCACTGAAACATACATGGCAGTATAACTAAATAACCTGAACATTGTCTAATTTTTGTTAACTTTAAATAAAATAAAGTGCTGCTTATGTATTGCAGGTATAGCTGAGTTCAATTTTTATGACTGGGTGAAATCAGGGATACAGAGGTGTATAAGGTTAGTTACCCTTAAGTGTGTAAAAAATATTGATAGAACTATGATTTAATCTTGTGGTACTGAAAAGTATTTTTTGTTAAGCCAGCTAGCAGACTGTAAGTCTCATGTGCATTGAAGGATTTTGAAATTACTAACTACAATTGTACATCACAGTTGGATGATGTGGAATGTGCAAGCCTCAGGTCTGAAGCTTATAGGTCAAGGTCACACTTGGAGATTAAAGGTGAAAAATGGGCACATGAGACTGGGCTGTAACTTACTGGTGCATCAAAACATTTTGAATTGACTAGGGACAATTGTTCACCACAATGACACAGACTGTCGCATACAAGACCCTATTCTATTGAATCTATTACAGTTTGCGGGCTTGACATTTTGCTGTAAACCTCTACTTAAAATAACTTTTTTGAATGAAGTAGTTTGTTTAAGGCAGCATATGGAACAATGAATATAGAAGTTAATACTAACTGGGAGCTAAACAGAAATGTTATTTTTTCATGTCAAAAATATTTCAGTGGAAAGAGGAGCCAAGAGGAAGTAATTGTTGCACCAACTACACCTGCAGTTACCACCCTTGCTGCACAGCTTACTGAGGACAATGAAGATTTTGCTGGTAGAGGGCGCTATCATCAGTCTGAAGTTGTCCAGGGAGAGAACTTTGATGACTATGATGATGACAGTGAGAGTTAATGTTCCTGATCCACCAGAATTTTAGTGTTCTTTATTCAGCTGAGAATATTATTTAAAATAAAAAGCGTTTCTTTACCATTGGAGCAAATGTATAATCTTCTTACACTTCTTAGAAGTAATCATTCACAGAATGATCATATAGACATATAGTGATCATACAGACATGTTGTGAAAATACATACATGTATTGATCATACATACATGTAGTGATCATATGTACATGTAGTGAACATACATACATGTAGTGATCATACATACAGTGATTATACATACATGTAGTGAACATACATACATGTAGTGACCATACATACATTTAGATCAGCTTGTACTAACTTTGTGAAAATACAAAATTGATAAATTACCACCTTTCCTACGAATTACCACCTTTCATATTTGAATACCAGTTAATTTTGTTTTTAAAAATTGCCTGGGAGTAAGAGTTTGTAAATGAATCTTAGTCATTTCTAATTATTAGAAACTGATGCTGGAAAAAGATGTGATTTTTTTGGGTGAATTTTGTTTTTTCATCCCATTAATACATTTTGATTATCTGACCCTCTGGTCCTTATTCCTAAATTTGCGGATTTCCTACTGTACTGTAGGTTCCCAGAATAAAACTAAGTTCTCTTTTACATTTATTAAATAGTGCATTAATTTAAAGAATGACATAAACTTTCCATTTGGCCTGTGAAAGCTTCATATGGTACATGTAGTAGTGAATGTCAATGTACAATTGAAGGTTTGGACCAGCCGCTAAATTTGTAACTTGGTGTAGTGGGTTGTAAAGTAGAACTGAAAATCGATACTGTGATGAGTTCCTGTTAATATTTAGCTTTTAAGAATTAGGCAAAAGTAACGATCACAAACATTAAATTTTAGTTCTGTGTAAATTTACATTCATGTATAATTATATGAAATCTCTGATCAAAAGTAAAGAAACTATCAGAAATATAGAAATCCATCAAGTAGGAAATGTTAGCTTATGATTGAATGTGATCGTATGTTGTTTCACCTGTACACAGATAAATGTCTTAGCTGGACTTGCCCATCCTTCAATATGGACACTACCATTTATTGTTTTAAGGGGTGTTCAGTGAGAATTGATTGAACCAGTAGCAAAGAGTGCCGATCATGATCACTCTGCACAGAGGCTAAAGGTTTATTTCTAAATGTTGTAGAGTATTTGTCAGTGAAGACATTCAGTAAGCATACATCATGATCTTATTTGTAAATGGTCATAAAGATGACCAGAATGAACATGTTAATGGTATTGTGTGTTATATTTGTCCTAATCAATCAAGAGCCAAACTCTACATATTTTTTCATATCTTTTTATGTGCAATAACTGTAACTTTGTAAAAAAAACTATTAGAATAAGATGATGTATCATAGCCAGCTGTAATGATTGTGATTTGTTGAACACTTGTGTTTGGTTAATGTTGTTGTTTCAAGGTGTCAAAGTAACCATTTATAAACATTTAAAGTAAAGAATATGTCACATGATGTAAAACACCGATTGATTTTAAATATGTTTTTATCGCTAAGTCAGGTTTTCATGCAGAAGTTGGATTATATTACTAGATGGCTTGGCTTGTGTTATTATACTAGAATCACCCTGCTGGTCAGTCGGCCCAGATAGTTTGCGGACCAAACTCTTCCTTCATTTTTAAAGGAGTGTAATGAATATTGGTATAATAAGAAAGTACAAGATTAAATCCCACCAGGAACATGGGGCGTTTAGGTTGACATTTTGTGATGAAATAAGAAACCCACTTAAGTAGAGGTTATAACCAACCTTTAACATCTGAGAGCCTGAAATATTGTACTAATTCATTGACAAATTTACTGACATTGCTACTTTATTACCTATCAACTTGTTTTTGAATCATGTGGCACGGTTTGTATAGATATATAGTTTAAATCCCACTAAAGGAACATAGAACTGATTCGGAATAATTAAGATTAAATGTTTACGTCAAAGTCTGCATAATACTATGTACAATTGTTATGTAGATGAAGAACTATTTATAATAGTCCCTGTTATTATTTATGATATTATGTCTCCATCTAGGAAGTGGTGTGGAGATATGTTGTTTTTGTGCTGTCTGTCGGTCAGTCTGTCTAGACAACTCCCCTTGCTGGATCTTCATAAAACTTTGCAGGAAGCACCAGTATGGTGTCTAGTTGTGCATGCTTTAATTTGGGGTCACTTTGTCAAAGGCCAAGGTCATAGAGACCGGACACGTGTGTTTTTCATGAAAAATAATCTCTAGTTAATTTTAATTATTGTTGTATGGGCAAGTTGAACAATTTTATAGGTAGCCCAAGTGAGCTATTTTTAGCCAGAATGTTGTGTTACATTTATAAGTGCAATATTTGATAACTTTTACTATTGGAAATCTCTTTTGTTTTCATATAAATGTGAGTGAACGTGTGACTTGTGTTGTCATAGTAACGAGGTTTAGCTCTGTTTTATCATTTCAATGCATCTACACCTGTTAAACCATTTAGGTTCTATTTGCAGATGTATGAAGCTTAAAAATACCTGCAATGACACAACAAATGGAGTACTTTGTACATTGCTTCCTATTTGGCTGTGATGTCACTTTTATATTTGTCCCTTTATATTTTACCAACTGTATTAATGATCCATATATCTGAATGATAGATCTGAATAACTGGCCTAGCGCAAGAGAAGACAAAGAATGTGAGATAGGTTAATAATCCAGCAAGCCTTCCTTGGCCACAGGAGAGTTGTTTTAAATCAGTAATATAATCATGTACCATACTGCAATGCTAAATTTTACAAAGACGTTCCCTTCCTTCGGTGCAATCAGGTTGTAACTCCTATCTACATTGTATTGTATTAAATGTTACAGCGTTGTTGATTCGAAAGGAATAGTATATCTTGCCATAATCATTCAAGCAGTAATGTCCCATATAACATAATTATGTCAAACAACAAAAATGATTGTACAAATAATTTATTCTTAATATACAAAATGTACTTGTTTAATTGAGTTTAAAACTCATTATAATTTTATTTGTCTGCCTTTTTCTTATATATTTTGTTTCTATTTATAGATTCAAACTTGCAAACAAATAAAAAACTAAAACTTTAGTGCTTTTGGTAATGTAAGGATTTTGCACCATTTTCAGAGAATAGTCACAATTTGCTAGAGATATACCATTGAAATAAACTGAATGCCAATCATTTCAGCATTTTACGTTTGCTTGAAATTTCAGTTAATTTTTGAGACTGCACTGGTCAAAAGCTTGTTTACTGTAAAGTCTGAAATATACGTCTTAAAACAATCAGATCTGAGTGGCATTGTCAGAGTTACAGCCCCTTTACTACTTGCTTATTGGATAGTCTTTTTGTAGGGGCTAGAAATTCTAATTATGTATATATTTTGTATTTTATTTAAACTAATTCAAATTGTGTTTATTACAAAGTCTAAGTTGGTTGTTTTCGAGAACCCTTTAGGCATGAATAGAATGGTTAAAAATTCTGAACCTTGGATAGATAAATTTACACCTGCAGATTGATTTCCACATTGTTTCCCGTGACCAAGCTCCTCCACATTATATACATAGTTCCCATATCCACAATATTTACCTCCCTTGTTCTGAATTGTAGCCATTTTGATAGGCAAAAAGGAGTCCCCCCCATTATGTGATAATTAAGAAAATACCAAGAGAATTTGTGTGTGACAACCACATTTTCTTGAACCTGCTGAGCCATCTGCCCATATCTACAACATGGATTAATTTTTTGGTAGATTTTTTCCTATTAACTTTCAAGAAAATTGCCAACCAAAATGGCTAACAATTTAGAGCAAAGGAGGTAAATATTGTAAGCGTGAGAACTATCTATGTGTAGGAGAAATTATATTGCATTTATTAACTTTATTTTGCTCAATTTCTATGAATTTTTTGTTTTATTTTGTTTACTTTTGTTAGCGCTAATTGTAAAGGGTCAATATTAGCAGTTGCCATTGCCACTGATTTGTTCGTTCACATAAAACAGGAGCTTTTGCATACATATGTATTTATTACCGCCTGCTGTTCAAGAGTCAACTGTAGATAGATTGATTGAATGTTTTCCACAAAGTCAATTGGAAACTTTTGTAAGTTGTTTCCCATTATCTCTATCTGAAAGAAAGTAGATCAAAAAGTTGAATAACTCTGATTTTATCATTGTTCTATTTGGTAAAGAGTAAGCTGAAATATTTCCAACCACGACAATGTATAATCAGATTAATTTAAATAATGAGTTTGGTTGAATGTTATTTTAATGTGTACATGATCAGATTTAATTAACACAGGAGTAAGAAATTTTACAAGTAGAAACTGAAATATCTTCATAAGAAAGAACGATAAAATCAGAGGATTCCAAATCATCAGACCAACTTGCAAAAGTTGTTATCTTGGACTTTATCCAACAAGGGAGATAATTTATACCCCTTACTAAAATTACATGTTGAATTGTCTTATATATTTTACAGGATTAGAATTCATCAGATAGTGGTTTATAGTAGCGCAAAGATAAATTTATGAATCATTCTTTTTTTCAGAATTTCTTGGTTGCAATCCATATAGTTTATGAATCTGTTAGATGTAGTCACTAAATGTGTAATGGTTGTTACTGTACGTATTTATTTACTAGTTTTAACGTTAGATATATTATTTGAAATGTTGATAGCATTATTTTTGAATAAAATTACAAAACGAAAATACATGTATTTGTCAAATTAAGCTTTTCATATCTTATAGATATATAACTGTTTGTAACATCAACGTGATTTTCCTTTTAAAATATTATATTCAATGAAATGTAAATATGGTAACATGATCGGGTTTTTTCTGACCCCGGTAATGTCTCAGACCTTTGATCTCCTGAGGGTCAACTCATTAAGTATAGTTTACAAAAGTTATAAGAACTACAGTTTATTAGAATTACTTTATTGGTAAGATTTGATACAATTGCCGCGGTACAATAAAGCAGTTCATAGATCAAGTCAATCAAAGATTTCAACACTATTGACAATTTCTCTTATGCACGCAAAGAAGGATTTGAGCCTGATATACCTTACAAAGTATATCATTCTAAATAAGACAGTGTTTTAATGAAGGCATAGAAAAGAGCAGTCAAACTTTTACGGAATAATACGAGTTCAAAGCAGCGACTTCATGTGTGCAATAATAGTACTTCTCCAAACTAAATTAACATTTAAAAAAAACGGTGATATACAGGAGCATATACCACGCTTTTGAGTTCAGATGCTTAGTAGTTAATCACTCACTTACATTCAATTTAAACTATGATTTAACAACGTTTAAGGGACAGTGTCTGGGGCACAAACATTTCCTCATGTAATCAAGAGTGGTATAACACTTTGGTCGGAATTTTGTTTAAGTACTGACCTGTGGTATCTCATAAATTAGACTAAATAATTCTTTACTTTATTTTCATAGAGAAATGTAGACATCTAAGAGAAAAAGTGTAAACTTGATTTCCCAATAATCACCTTCTATGTGGTTTTGTGGCCTTTAGATTTGGTCTAAATACAGCTGGCCACAATCATGCATACATTATCTATTTAGTTAGAAGATATCTAAATAAATCCTCTAAATGCAGATTAGACTCTGCTTAACCTGTCTTCATGAAACAGTAATGAACATCAATAAATTATTTGAAACTAATGATTTACACCAAATTTCATCACTTATAATAAACTTAATTTCATGTCTTACATACATTTCTTGCATATCGGATCGGCATTTCCGGTGATTTTGCTTTTGCCGGAAAAATGACGGACGACTCTCGTGAATAACTTATGACGTAACGTTATAAACATTGTGACGTCACTTTCTTAAACACAACGTCGGGAGCTTGTTTGTTTTTCATGATAATTAATCGTTTTGATAAGTTTGCATTTAGAAATCTACTTTAAAGTGCAACACAGTGTGCAAGAAAAAGTTTCCATCATGAGACACTTGGCTCAATGGAAAATCCATCACCTCGGGTAACTGTTTTGCAGGAACTCGGCAAGAGCATCGTTTCCTCTAAAACAGTTACCCTCGGTGACGGATATTTCGATCTGAACCTCCTGCTCATGACAGAAACTATTATTCTTGTACAATAATGTTGAAGCACGCTGAGCTTGACTGCCTGTTGTTATATAAACTAATATGACGTGATAATCACAGTACAGTACAGTATTTCTATATAAGCTATAGACATCAAAGTATCACAGATTGTACGAAATATAGGTTTAAACATACAATTTTGTACATATTATATGTATCTCTGTAGTTGAAATGCTATTTACCGAACATTTTGTAATTATTTCAGTTGTAATACATCTACATTATTTGAATCGCCTGCACATATTAAAGTGGACTTGTGTCTGTCAAAGCATATTGCTTGAATATCGTATATACTGTCAAGTTTGTTTACTATAGTCCCAAGTTTGTGTTTACCATCAGAACTGATCTGTAGTATACACCATGAGTACTGGTCAAATACCAAAACATGACCTTCACCATCTACACATACATCACCGGCATCACCGAGTTCTGGATCAGTGAAAGTATACAGATGATTTCCTGAGCTGTCTATAGTGATAAGTTTATTCCGGCTTGTGATGTATATCTTACTACCATCATCACTCACTGCAATTTTTGGCACCCAGTATGGATCAATATTAGTATACAGAACACGCTGCTTTATACCATCAATACTATACACATAGATAGTGTCAAAATCTGTAACATACAACTCATTACAATGACAGGTCAGGCTTACACAATTGTGATCTGTACTAACTGACTTGGTTAGAGTCATACTGATAACATTAACATACTGCAGTGTATTACTGAACAGAGATACTACAGCTTCATTGTTACCAATGTAACAAGCATCCCGTGGACGGGAAGGAAGCTCACACATACTGATCACATTATAGCTGTCATCGAGCTTCTTCAGTCGATTGTTATTATAGTCTGCGAGAAGGATATCTCCTGTTGGTAAATGACAACAACCGATGATGTCACAGGTGTGAATATCTCTCCCTACTCTTATATACTTTTTAGTCTCATTTTTGACAGTCCATAAACGTGAACCTGTTAAAGGTGAACTCTTTGCACTAATCGCCATACTTTCGTTGAAATGTGATACACTGAAAATAGAGATGTATAATATGTATATGTATAAGTAAAGGAACAAGGAAATGTATGAGTACAAAAATAATTGTTTTACTAGATAACTTTTAATACATTGCTTTAAACTGTGTTACGAGATCGCAGAACACGCGTAATGTGGTGTTGTCCTACCATAATCGCGATTTTTGGTTGGCAAGTGTTTTACTTTATCGTGCTGTTCCTGCGTGAACGGATGGAGTGGATACCGGACATAGTAAATTGCGGTGTCTGTTTATCTAATGTTTTAATTAAACATGTGTAATAAAGGTTTTAAAACCAAGTTACATTAAAAAGTGAGTAAATGTAAAAGTGATATAGCTATTCGTCGCCACGGTGGCTACTTTGGCAACTTGAAGATAGATAATTGATAGAGAATAATTATTTCAGAAAAAAATACAGGATATATGAATATGTATATTTATTAGATTTATTTCTACAGAACGTAGTGAAAATAGCTTTTTACTATCTTAGTGAAACTATTTGGCATTTTTAAATGATTTTTCCCTAATTCAAGAAGAAAAAACTTTCAACGAACTCTTACGTGCTTCAAACCTTTTGTAGTGTCTTGTCGTATCTTACTGCGATGCTCGTTTTGAGCATGGTTTTTGTTGTATCGTAAATTACGGGTAGTTTTACTTACCATCGTTCCGGGGACAGACCTGTAGAGAGTCATATACATTGTATATAACGAAAGAAAACTACAAACTTTCTCACGTAAAACATGGTTTAGGTCGGTAGCAGGGCCCAAACCAATGAACCTCAATCAATGAGATGGGATTTCAACTTAGCGACTCTAACCACTCGACCACAGAGACCGTTGAATGATTATATGTCTTGCATACTGTAACTGTGTTTATATAATGCAAACAGTACTGGCTAATAATAGGAACCAATAAATTGTAAAATGCGTTGATGAATGTCATAATGTTATTTAATTCAAGTTGTACTGTTTTTGAAATGCATATTTATAGTCTAAGACAAGAAGGATTCTTCAGTTTAATTCTATGTAAACATGACCCCTAACATGGTCATATTAGACATTCCATTAGTTTTATTATAGTCTGCGAACTTAATTTATTACCCCAGGGGCATGATTTGAACAATCTTGGTAGAGGACTAATAGGCAATGCTACTAACTAATCATCTAAGCTCTGGGTCTAATGGTTTTGGACAAGAAGATTTGGGCCTCGATTGCTCTCAATGGTTAGGGCGTTCGCCTCCGGAACGGGAGGTCCCGGGTTCGAATTCCAGCTCGAGCATGAGATGTGTCCTTTGGCAAAAACACTGGTGCCACACGTGCCTCAGTCCAACTAGCTGTATATAGGTAGCAGTGATGATAAATTCGCTGCCTCTCTCTCGCGAACGTGATGACATCTGGAATGAGTGTTCGAGAGCGATTCCCAAGTGTACCCTGGGGTGGGGCCAATTTTGACCCAAGGGGCATAGTCTGAACCAACTGGATGAGGACCACAACACAATGCAACATAGAAATATCTAAGTGCTATGTCTAACGGTGTCTTTTGAGTTCTCCTATATATTCCAATGTAAAACATATGGCCAGGGACGGTTTCAGAGAAGGTCCAAGAGGGAGTGCACTGTTGGCAAATCCTTCATCTTTTAATAAAAAAAGTTTCGGTGGTTCACTGAAGTGCAATACTTTTTGAGGACACTTAAAATGACACACGGTCAATCCACTGCAAATACTTTTTAAGTGAGCCTTACACTTAGTTTTAGTTAGTGATAAAATGTTAAGTCTTTTATGATTCTAAATTTAAAGTAAAGTCTTATACATATATGCGTGTGTATGTTTATATATTTTATGCTTATATATTGAAAAGGCGTAAATAAAAATATGAATACGCATGCGCAAGATTCCAGTAGTCTAACACTTAGTTTTATAATTCTACGTATAAAGTATAGTCATATACATGTGTACGTGTTCAATGTGCTGTATGTTTTTATATATTTTATGCTTATATATTTAGAAGCGTAAATAAAAATATGAATACGCATGCGTAATATTCCAGTAGCCTCTAAGACTTATCTGAAGATCATTTGAAATCAACTAAAGTAGAAGTTGCCACAAATATTACAATATATTTTCTTTACACGAAATTATACCTCGATGTTGACAATGTTTGCCAGAGATTCCATGAATATATGATTTTCTTGTAACCGTTAGCAAGTACAAACAACAGAGACGTTTAATGACTGAGCAGAAAAGTACTGAATTATACTTTTGTCGATATGGGTCAAAAGCCTATTAGGACCATCTGAGAGAGAAAAAAATATTGTAAAGTCGTAATATCGTGAAACAAGAGGGCCAAGATGGCCCTATATCGCTCACCTTAGTACAAGTCCTATTGCGTGATGGAAGATCACTAGACAATGATATATACCAAATAGGTTTTCCTATATACGTCTTTGTAAAACAAGTGACCCCCCGGGCAAGGTCAATTTTGACCCCAGGGGCATAATTTGAACAAACTTTGAAGAGGTCCACTAAACAATGCTACATGCCAAATATCTAAGCTCTATGCCTTGTGGTTTCAGAGGAGAAGATTTGTAAAGATTTTCCTTTATTAGCCTATGTAAAACTAAGTGACCCCCCGGGCAGGGTCAATTTTGATTCGGGGGTCATAATTTGAACAATCTTGGTACAGGTCTACTAGCCAATGCTACATGCCAAATATCTAAGCTCTAAGCCTTGTGGTTTCAGAGAAGAAGATTTTTAAAGTTGTTCCTATATAAGCCTATCTAAAATAAGTGACCCCCGGGCGGGGTCAATTTTGACCCGGGGGTCATAATTTGAACAATTTTGGTAGAGGTCCACTAGACAATGCTACATGCCAAATATCTAAGCTCTAGGCCTTGTGGTTTCAGAGAAGAAGATTTTTTTTTAAAAATTCCTATTTTTTGCCATAGCAACCAGAGTTCTGCATGGAATGGAATTCTTTGAACAATTTTGGTAGAGCTTCATGCAAGGAACATCCCTGCATAGTTTCATCAACATTGGCCCAGTGGTTTCAGAGGAGATGTCATTTGAATCAAAATGTTGACGGACGACGGACAATCATCCATTAGAAAAGCTCACCCTGGCGGAGCTAAAAAGGCGTTATAATGCGAAAAAGGCCAAGTAACGCGAAACAAGGCATAATAACGCAAAGGAAAGGCGTAATAATGCGAAAAAAGGCGTAGTAACGCGTAATAAAGGCATTAGAACGCGAAAGTGAATAGGCGTAGTAACGCGAACCAAATGCGTAGTTACACGAAAGAAAAGGCGTAGTAACGCTTAACAAAGGCGTTTTTGAGATGTTTGCAGTTTAAGGTTGTTTTAATAGTAAAATCCTATCGTAATACCGGCTCGCTGAGACGAGCCGACAAAAGGCAATCTAGCCCTGTCCCTGGAGAAGCGTAATTTGGACTCAAACCTGCAGCTTTATTAAAAACCCCGTGACTATAAATATCAAATATCAAAAAGGTAAACATCACTGTCTTGACAACAACCTTCAACTAACCTTGAAATAAACATGCGTGCGGTGCTACAGAAGATCGTGTATTCTCTTCATATATATCTGCTATTTGAAGTAAAAATGTTTGGTTTTCACATGTAAATAACTTTGATTTTTAATCAATAAGACTCAATTATTTTGTAATAAACTTATTGCTACATATATAACACAACTAATGTCACCCGGCGCTCGTATTTATTAGTCGCAAATAAAATAAAAATGATTGTATTTTCAATAAAAAATATTTCGATGTGATAGCTTCCGAAAATTTTATCATTTCTCAACTAACTCACATAAATATCATGCTTTTCTAACACGAATACGCAACCATAACGTGTACCTTTTGAAATACATGAACTTCTTTATAACCTTTGCAGTTTTGGGGATAATAAGAAAATGGGATTTTTTAATTTACAATGTTTCCATACCTTTGTATTTCTGTAGAGGTATCGTTTCCAGGTTCATTAACTGCACCTGAAAAAGTTTAATATGAATTTATTCGAATTATCTGCTACAACTTCGAAATGCATTTGTACACAAGAACTTAAAGGACATGTAGCATTAGGTTGACACCAGAGAAATCATAGTGTTGTCTTTGCCCCTGAGTGTAAACTAACTATGTTTTAACGACAACCTTGTTTTCACTCCAAATGATCAAAACATTGAAAGATCATTTGGAAATCGCTAACATGAAGTTAGATGAAACTTGTTCTGTTCTGTATCGGTAAGAAACCGTAGAAGAAATATTTCAATTATCAAATTCTATATCTAATCTTCTGCAGATTTTCCATGCAAACTGTCAATCTATGAAAACTATACTGTTACTTGTTTGAATTTACGTGTAGATATGAGAAAAGGGGGCGTTGTTTGTCATATGCAAAAAGCGCTTGTTCTTATATGTTGGTAGGCTTTTTTACCATTCACTTGTTAATAACTCCACGCCAATAAATTTGATTATCGCTCTAGGAAGTACTGAACTTTGCCTTTGAACAAAGTTTTAATACAAAGATGCTTTGTATTTTAATAAATTTTTGATAAATCTCCATGCCATGCCATAAACAAATCCGTATCTAGTTACACTATTCGGAAATATCATTATAAGTTTGTGTTTAATCTGAGAAAGATGGTCGTTCGTATATTTATCAAACTACATCGATTGAGGCACATGTTATTTATGTTTATGATTATTCTACCTTATGTCGTAAGTAGTAATAGTACTATTGGAAACATTAAGATTTAGATTGTAATGTCTTTGAATAAAATTAAAACATATACATACTGTCCGTTTGAAACAGAAGACGAGGCTTGTATCCTTGAGCAGGAGCCGAAAAGTGTGGACCATTGTTAAGAAGCACAGTAGCCGGCGGATCCAATACTGAAATTAGCAACATAGTTATGTTCATGTCTTATAATTTGTCCCTCTATACTTTTATATCTTCTTGCACCTTTTAACATTCGAACATTACTGATTCTCTGTTACTGAATGGAAGAAGATCGTCATTCACAGCAATTATCACATTTTAATTGTAATACATTTACATTGTAAAATAAATACTTTATCTTTCACTGAAATCAATTACAGACCGAGCTAACAGTTTCTTACTCTTAATATTTCTTTAACTGCTGCTTATAGTGAAATTTCTTTTATTCTACTATTTTTTCTTCCGTGTGATGTTTCAAAAAAGTTTGGGATAAAGAAACATGATGTCGATGTCACGAACTGCTGACAGAGGAAGTGACTTACGGATGGAGCAGAAAAATCTAAAATAAATACAGAATTTATAAAACTAACTTGGGCTTTTACTTTGTACTATGCGATTGTAATCAGTTTGAAGTTTCTGTCTGTGATCGACAGACACACCAGGTAATACGACCGGGCGTAACGGGCGTAAACCCAACGGTGTCATTCTGTTGGTGTATAAGTGTCCCCTAAATACATCACTATGCGGTGCGGTATCTATAGAATTATAGACACTATTAGGATTCTGACCATGATGTGGGAAAGGCACAATGCTCATGTCTGTGGAGCCGCTTTGAAAGGTTGCGTTGCTAGTATGTATTGTACCATATGTCTGGAGACTGGGTGGTAGTTGTGTGCTTCTGTCATGCTCATCTATAAGATATTTAAGACTCTGTCACTAAGAGTAAACACACATTTTCTTTTTCTTTTTCATTGGTAAACAGGTTAAAAATAAATATTTATTTGAGCATCAGGAAAAACGATGTGTGAAAGTTTAGGTGTCGGCCGTTTAAGCACTGTATTGCAGTTACGTAATTACAACACCCGTCAAGTTAAGCTGTTTTCTTTTCGTATGTATGTTTTTGTATTAATATTAGAGTTTTATCGTTGATACCAGACAAACCTTGTGACCAACGCCTCCAGAATTGTAGTAATTTTAGGTTTCGAGGGAAAGTGCAAGATAAAGAACACGTCCCGTTCCATAGACACCCCTTGGTTCTTTAACATACTCGGTGTACAGAACTGATTCATTAGACATCGGTCTCATTCGGAAGATCATAAGTTATGTTAGTGAAGGAGCGGTGGATGGAACCTGCGATCCGTGGATTACAAGACAATGGCGTTAACCACTTGATCACTGATCCGTTCCGTTTTATTTTCGTTTGTGGTTTCGGTATTGCAAGTGTTGTTCTAAGACAGTTTCAAGTTCAAACCAGGTACCACAATGACAATAAATTGTTCATCTCAAGATATTCTTAAGAAGCTTATTCATATGAAAATATTTCGAAATCTGACACACGGACTCAAAATCTAAAAGTAACAAAATTCAAAATAGACGTAGAGGAAAATCTTGGCTATATATTCTAATAAAAAATCTTGAAAGTACAATAGAAGCATTCGGGATCAGACAATTGCTTCCTGTGGAGAATCTTACTGTACATACATGTTAGGAGAAAAGACAAATTGACAACTCTCTGATGGTCACATATTTTGACAAAACTTGGTACAGGGATCCCACAACAGTAAGGGAGGGGGGGGGGGGGGGGGGGGGGGGGGGGGGGGGGGGGGGGGGGGGGGGGGGGGGGGGGGGGGGGGGGGGGGGGGGGGGGGGGGGGGGGGGGGGGGGGGGGGGGGGGGGGGGGGGGGGGGGGGGGGGGGGGGGGGGGGGGGGGGGGGGGGGGGGGGGGGGGGGGGGGGGGGGGGGGGGGGGGGGGGGGGGGGGGGGGGGGGGGGGGGGGGGGGGGGGGGGGGGGGGGGGGGGGGGGGGGGGGGTTTTTTTTTTTCCAAACAGTCACTTTAAGGTGAACTGTTTTAATTCTGACAGATAGTTGTTACGTAGCTTTTCAAACTTGTTCTATGTATCTTGTCAGTCAAATTACTGAAAATATGACCAATGGTGTTAAAGTGAAAATTCAGCATATAGCCATACATGAAAAACTACGTCAACCTTTTTTTGTCTTTTTACTTTTACAAAAAGATACGGTTTAATAACTTTGTTAAAGGGTCACCCAAAATAGTTTCCGAAAACACTTTATTTTGGTTATCGTTGAAACAAGAATCTTGCATGTGATAAAAAGAATTAACAACGTGCTACAAGACAACAAAAGACTTGAAAGTTTGGAAGTTTGTTCAGCGGTTTGTGAAGAGATGTTGTTTGAAAGAAAAAGTTTAAGGACGGACAGAATGGGCGATCAGAGAACAAAACCATGATCACATCGGTCTACGTGATTAAACGTATCAGTATTTCTAATATAAGTACGCTACAAAATCTTCACCTGCTACTTCACTTGGCTCTTGCTTGACAACTACTGTCCGACCAGGTAAGTCCACTCTATGTGCGAGGAGAGGATGTGGAGAGATTTCGGCTAGACACCTGTCAAGTTTGCTTTTTTCACTGGTGACAACAACGTTTAGCTGTCCCGCCGTGACTGCAGAATATAAATGGTCAAACATGCTGTACCATTCGTAGACTTTGTTCTTCTCATATCTATACTTCCCTGCAAACTCATCTATGATCACTAAGCAAGTGTTATGAAAGCTAATGCTCTTTACATCGTTTGGCTCTGTTAGAAGTAAACACTGTGAAGGCTGGTAAGAGGATGAAAGCGCAACTGCTGCTGATGTTTTCCCGCTGCTTTTAGGACCTGATAGAACAATGGCTTTGTTTGCCTTGAATTTATCTCTTGCCGCTCTAAGAGTGGATGCATCAACTTGTCCGCTGGTGATACTGTACTGCCGAAGAAAGTTGTCTGTCAAAACTTGAAGAAATATAGAATGACGATATTAGCATGTATATATGTAAATCATCAAAGACATAATGTTTTCAAAGCTAAAGAGCTCGAAAGTTTGAGTCTCAAATTTGACCTTGAAATTTCATGCTTTGGAGCTCGGTGTTGAACTTTGCTTGACATTTTGACAAAAGTATTACATTTAAAATCCCTCAATGTACGTTAAAGCTATTCTCCTGGAACAAAGAAGTTTTATTAATCCTATATGATAAGTTCGACGATGCTTTCAACATAGTGGACTGTTTGTTACTCACAACATATCGTTCTGTGTTTTAATTATTCAATTTATTTAAAAAGTGTAATGTAGAAAAAGGTGATTCTCCAAGCATGAATAATTGCTGCAGCGGCATGTTTTTACAATCTTATAGTCTCAAAACCAATCTCAGACTGGAAGGGCTCTAAGACAAAATGATGCATCTGTGTACGTACCTCGTAAGTTGTTCGTCATTTGAGAAGAACTGGAGTATACATTGTGCACACGGTCACAAACTGAAATTGACATACAAAATATCGCTGTTGGCTCAATTTATTGAATGAATTTTATGTTTAATAGTTTATACATTGAACAAATATTAAATATGTTATCAAATAGCGAATAAAAAAATGACAGCTGGCTATTATATGATAAAATATTACTATGTGTTGAAAATCTTACCTGACGTAAGGTCAGCTGGTTGTTCTGCGGTTGTTGCGTCAAATACTTTGACAACCTGACTTAGTATATCATGATCGTAAAACTGTTTACATTCCGCCAGTATCGTTAAGTCTGTAACTATCATAATGTCTATTCTTTTTCCATTGACCTCTTGAGCTGTATGCATCATGCTTTTGAAGATATCATCCATACTTCTAGCCTTGTTTTCATCATACGCAATACTTCCGAAAGGATCTCTGCAGAGAACAAAATCAACATCATCTGGGTCAATATGGCGCCAGTCAGATGACTTCTGCATTTCGACACATCGTTTGTAATTGAAATCCATTCCAGTTACGGCTGCAAGAGCTGTTTCAAAGTAACGGCTGTTGTAACTTCCTGTTACAATCACGTGGTGTTTATCTCGTAACGTCGTTCGGATGTCTGCAACCTCTGCGGGAGCATCGAAGTTGTCGGGTAACTCTTTTATAGTTGATTCAAAGCATGCTGAGGCAAGAAAGACAATTTAACATTGGAAAGTCACATTTAACATATTAAGCAAAATCAAATTCTAATGCAATATCTTTTAAACCTTAAATTAAACTTAAAATAGTGTCAAACTTATCCAAAGTTTAAAGTATAGAAGACAAATACTTTCTTATGAAAAAGAAACATCAGAATAATGTATAATCGAACGAAGTAATTATTTGGCCATTAATAGTCTACTGCTGACTAAACATAATATAAAATATAGTTTCCCGATATACGAATTGAAAACCTTGCGTGAAATGAAAACACGGAAGAGATTGAGACCGGACATATTATGTATTTGGTTGTTTGTCTGTTGCCATTTGTGTGGAAAATGGTTTATCATTTTGAATTGTAAAACGTGAAATTTTAAAACGATGCCCATACAGCATGCAGTGTTCCTAGACATATGGCTACTTCTTCAAAATTATACATACATATACTTTTATAATCAAGATTTCTTATCGTTCACTTGTACTACAGGAGTATCCAAATATAGATAACCAGTTTACAATTACATTAATGTGGTTAAGGTCTGAGACTAAACAACTATCTAGCGCAACCGTGACATGTAATGTATATATAACAAATCATGTAAATGCAATAAAAATATTTCTTTTCTTGCATTAATGAAGCTGATCGATACATGTGTGTCCAGGGCTAAATTTATTGCCTAGATTTCTTAACTTTGAGAAATGAACCATTGATGACTATGCACTAATACATTAATATCCTTATAACATATTAAAGTTATAATATTTTAGTTTCTGAACAACTAAAAGTGATGTAAAACTTATTGTTCTGTCTTGTCATCGAACTCTTTTAGGAAATTTGTGTGAATTAGATTTTTAACAGCATTATCATCATTTACCAACCTTGTAGTTGCTTCAGAATATTATCAACAGATTTGAATCTTTTGTTTTTGTCTCCTGAAAGAAAACAAAAAGTTACGATCGACGGAAACATATTCTAGTAAAAATAGAACACAACAAACTGTTTACTTATTCGTCATTTTTTGGCATATATCTTGCAAAATTTAAGGAGAAATTCTTGTCGACTGCTAACAAACGAAAATTTGTTGTCACAAATTATTTCACTTATGCCGTTCTTCCGAGCAAGTTAAATTTCAAGTGGTGAACATTTATGGTCACTAAGTACTGTGGTTGTGTTGTACTCCATAAACACTATATATTTAATGATGTTGACTAGGATGAACAAGAAATTACGAACTTACAGGATAACTTGGCATTTATAATGTTTGAGAACTAAGTAAAGGTTGTAATATCAATAAACTTTCAAACTTCCAAAATGTTTGCACCTATTTTAGCTTATATTCATTGCAGCAGGGCGTGTTATAGTTCTTCTAATATGATAAAAATACATAAATATCACAAAAATTACGTTGAATTTCAAGGAGAGGCCATAATAGTTTGAAGAATTTGTTGAAATTGAGTAATTTATTAAACATTGCAAAAAGTAAAGGGAACAGACACACTGAAATGGCTTATTTTAAACTCACAAATGGTGTGTCTCTTATTTTCATACACAAAACAACACCACCTGACTAAACTGATATGCATTAAGGTACACAACTGAAGCAAAATGTTATGATCATGATACATGCACAAATGTATAACTTTCACGCTTTTGAATTTAATTGTTCTTATATGTCCGATCTGACATTTTTCCATACCTATACAGACCAATGGATGGTGTGTATGTAAATATGTTAATAATATATATGAGACACGGTTAGAATAATTCATTATAGCCTAAAAGCGTTATTTGTTCTTTTAATGTGTTTGTTTCTCAGTAACGTCTTGTCAAACCAGCAGTAAAGTAACTGTGTCAATATTGGCCAGGGAGGAGCATCACTTGACTAACTTTGCAGAGGATACAATGTAGTTAAATAATAATAATAACAATACTTCAAGCTCTGAAAGTGATAATTTTGACAAATACGTTAATATTTCTTAGGAAGGCGATGTAAAACAAGTGATCCCATTCTGACCACTTAGTAATAGGAAATGTCAGAACCCTGAGCACTGAGAGTCACTGTCTTACACTGAAATCATTTGAATTCAAGAGGTTTAAAGACCTAATTTGGTGAAATTTCTAAAGTGATATATGAATGGAAACTATTTGATACACATAGTGGGGCGAATGAAAACCGACGGACTAACGGACGGCGGTCATCAGTCATTCACCAATCCAGCCGACCTACAATTGTAATTTACAACAAGGTGTACTAATCATTTACATTTCAACGCAGCTTGCTCGCTGACTGTTGGTGAAAAAACATGTAGTACCGTAAGCCACTATTACATCTTAAAGCAATATTCAGCAATATGTACATGCAGTTCCTAAAGCATTGTAAAACAAATATAAAGTCTTTCCAGTTATGGTCTTTGTATAGGTAAATTCCCATCAAAAATCAAAATCAAAATCTTTGTATAGGTAATTTTATAACATTACCGTTCGGCAGATATAAGTTAAGGTTACCGAACCAAGGGTTTTTTAAGATTCAAACAACATGAACTGCTGCGATTATAGACCGTATGTTAGTTATATTGAAATATCGTACCGTCTCCGTTTGGTCCAGGTTTTTGGACAGTTACTTGCTGTAGAATTGAGGCCGTTTTGCTTGTATTGGATTCTACGTCTTCAAGCTTTTTCTTTACATCCGTTACGGTGTTGGACAGTTCTTCAATTGTGTGAGCCATTTGTTTGACCGTTTCTTCATGCCACAGTCGTAAACATTCAACAAGATCTGGGAGGCAATTCTTTTTCATTTCATCAATCTTCGTTTTAAGGGAAATTTGATCAGCACTGCTAAATGCCGTATGTGCTAAACTCATGGCTGCAGATTCGAGGCGTCCCCAGTGAGTACTGAAATCATGGTTTGATACATTAGCAGTGTTTGAAATATGTTGTAGCATGTTTCTGATCTCACGGATTTCCCTCATTGCCAATGTTTCTAATGGCTGAATCTGTGTTGGAAACAGGTTCGTTATCAAAGTAACAAGCAACGTAACGTCCCATTGTGATTCATTGGTGGTGCCGCTACTAGGAAAGAGCACGTCAAACTGATCATTTCTAATGACTTTCTTTCCCTTCAGCTTTGTGATATCTGCATTTCTGCGGGTAAGATATACGTCGAGACTTGTGTAAGAGGGCCCTGCATCTTTCTTGGCAAGCTGTATGAAGAACTCTCTCAAAGGTTCTGGACAAATGTTCACCACAAAACAGACGAGCCGGAAGTAATTGTCAGCCATCTCTGTGATACAAATAGGTAGAATTGTAAGCATGTTTGTACATTATATTGCTCCTTACACTTGCACGTTATAAGTAGTAACAAAAGCAATATAAATATGCATATGTCCTGGACACTTGACTACTTGCATATAGTAACAGTTTGTTCGTGCCATTAATAATAAATTGCAATAATTTTCTTTTAGTCACTGAAATCAAATATTATATTGCACACGATTCCGATATTCAAGCACATGCTTAGTTTTTTTTAATCAATAGTCTGAAAGGAAATTCAATATGCATGAGCTAAAGTTACTGATATTTTAAGACTGTCTAAATGGCTGGTTACTTGCTATATGAAGGAAAACTGTAACGTATTTTCTCTTTACCTACATGTGCATTTCGTTGAAAGATTAACCGTTAGTGATATAATTAGATATTTGACAAGATATTGATGTGCTCCATACATTTCATTCTACATAATTATCTCTATTTACTTCAGGTGTAAATTAAAGAAGGAGAGTATTTTCATCATGTGTCATACTTATAGACAAGAAATGTTTTAACAAGCATAAGCAGAATCAATTTTTCAGGCAACAAAAACGAAAGTAGTTATTGAAGTGTTAAAAGATGGCCATCAAAAAGGGTAATTCTTACAAATGCTATATCGGTCCTGGATATCTTAGCTTATGCCAAACCTTTAGCTCTTGCAGAGACTTAGCAGACTCAGTGAAAAGCAGAATATGGATACCTAAACACTGCGATGTCCTTTGAAATGTGATTTCAGACGCATTGCCAAAAAGGAGCTAACGACAAACCACTCATTAATTTCTTCAATACCTTTTAAATCAAAGGTTGCTGTGATTTGCACTCTTACAAAACTGAAAACACGGAAAAATGACTATGGTTTACTTGATAGATGGGAACATCTAATTCCATTTCGATTTCTTACGGGACACAAGAAGCTCTGTCCCTATATGCATAACGATTAAAGCTGTCTTCATCATCAAAGTGTTTATGAAGGTATTACTCCAGACATGACAGCCAAGTAGACTTGTATAAAAGGATTTATATTATTTCATTTGTGACCTTGTTTTTTCTCAGGTGTTCTAGAAATTATTTACTTGCCCTGCATTTCATATAGACTGGAATTATGTTCGTGTTTTATGTAAATAAAGCTCAAGTTAACAAGATGTTTCTCAAATTTTAACGATGCTACCTAGTTGTTTTACCATAAATGTATACGATCATAACAATAATATCATTAGTCCAATCATAAGTTAAGTACGTAGACCAGGAAGAGTGGGTTTACTCATTATTTAATCAAGCTTAACACGGAACATTAATCACAATATAACTCACATCAGATTAGGCACAATACGCTCAATAAAGCCAGAAAGTAAGTATAAAGAATTTTAAGAATGCATAACCTTCTTCCATAGGTAGAAACTGTCCGCAGTTCTAAATACTAATGTATACATCTTCAGTCACAATATTTTGACGTAAACGACGCATGGATTTTGATATTATAAAACATATAAGACGTATTAAATTGTTTAAAACAAAAGTCAAAATAGAAAAGCATAACATTGTACATACATTTTCTCCGTGTTAATTCATCTGCCATACATCTCTTACCATGATGTAAAAGCGGTTTACCA
This sequence comes from Saxidomus purpurata, assembly GCA_022818135.1. NCBI lineage: Eukaryota > Metazoa > Mollusca > Bivalvia > Venerida > Veneridae > Saxidomus > Saxidomus purpurata. Next base: position 3,317,278 of record JAFMSR010000017.1, read on the forward strand.
GTGGCAACTATAAATAGTAACAAATGATAAATTCCAATTACTAAATTTAAACACTCACGACTGATATCTACATACTATTAATATAATTATGGTTTTCCGAAAAGATAACTTGTCCATCAGCCTGTTTTGGTCTATCGGTATCCTCCCTTGATAATTGTATCAGCGTTTGTATGTATATTAGTTTGTTGAATAAAAACTTTCAATAGTTTTCAGACAATTTACGTATTTAGCTACATATAAAAGAAATTAAATAAAGACTTTTGTTATTTATATCATGAACATGTTTCCATGCTGTTACTTATTTCACTACATGTATTTTAATAATATTTTCGTCATACTGCTGGTCAGCATCCCTGTCATGTTCCATTTGATGTAAAGTCACCAAACTATAGTAACTTTACTAGTAGTAACAATCTATTTTATTTTGCATGCCAAGATATAAGAATCGGGATTTGGTTTTAGTAAGTGGGGTGTAGACTACACCACATGTATGATATTTAGTAACATTATTTAGAAAAGAAAATGTTTCCTTGCAAATATAGAGACGAAATTATGAGTCATATAAGAATATTAGTTTTAATACTTTGTATAAACTTTTAGACCTAGCTATCTTTCTAAAGAAACTAAAAAAAAAATTAATATGTTCAACCATAAGCATTCTTGTGTTCTGTTTAACGTTCCTGTACATATCATTTACCCTGATGATAGGATCCAAATGTACGCGAGAGGCCCCCCAATACATGAATACATGTGCATAACATGGCTTACCACTTTGTATATTCATCATGTAACAAACAAACAGTTGTAGCTCTGCTAGTTCTGTAAATATGCTTTTTGTGGCCTTGTAAGTTCTGAGAACGGAGTTGAATGTAGTCTGTGTGGTTTTCTCTTTTTTTAAAATTTGTTTATAAATTAAAGTATCAAAATAAACAAAAATATAAAATTACATTTATGAATAATATGTAACTTTATATAAGGTTGGCCAACAATGTTGTTAAAGGGTTGCTTCAAAGTATACGTCGTTCTGATTTTAGATATGTGGTTGGCATACTATGGTTGGCCGGGTTGTATATATCATCTGTATCGGCATGTATGGGGAGCTTGTACGGACCACCGAGAATTCTTCAAACTATTGCCAATGAAAATGTTATACCTATCATTAGAGTTCTAGGACATGGTGTAAGTACGATTGCATATTTCCGTTTTTGAAAGTCTGTACAATACATACTGCTATACAGTGATATGACATGGTGTAGGTATGATGACTTGAATTGATTTTTGAAAATCAATACAAATTTAAGATCTGCTATGCTTTAATAAGACATAATGTAAGATATGATGGCTTGTATGGATGTTGGAAAATTGATATGATACTTATTGTTATACACAGAATATGATACACAAAACTTACTGGTAACACAATACTGTATAGAAGCCTAAATTTTGTTACATGACTACTTGTATATTAATGAGCAGTATACCTACAGATATTGCTTCATGCATTGCATTAAGTCAAATTAAATGGATAACAAAACATTGAAAATATCTACACAATCTTCAAAAGGTTGATAACTAAACAATGCTTTTTTTCTACAGTTAATATATCTTTCCTACGGTTGGTCTACTGTTTCCACATAAAATGCTCAAAAATATAGTTTAATAATTGATTCTATAAATATTGTTTTTCATTAAAGTGACATTATGCGCATTTTTTTCAAGTAACAATCCAGCTGAAAATGGTGTGTGTACAAAAGCGTAGAGGAAATAATAGCTTTTAACCCAATACACCAAACTCTTCCCGCTACCAGTATGAAAAAATAACTTTCCAAATATTGATTTTCTTATTTGACTTGGAGAGTCAATTTAAGAAAAGAACAACTGCATGCAGGAGTTGCTTCCCTTCCACTGCTGAAATCTCTACCAACATCAACAACGACACAATCAACTATCATTTTATCAGTCCAATTTTTTTTATATCTAAAGCACCAATTTCAAATACTAATGCAGCATAATCATTAATTTAACACATTTAAATGCACAGCAACCAAAAATTGCATTTATAAAATTGTCACCAAAAATACACTATGTGCAGTAAGATGCGCATAATGTCACTTTAAGCAGTCTATGGAAATTTTACTGTTTACTCTGTATTTAATTTAAGTAAAGTTTAATGGTATTTGTATTTTCTTTTCAGAGAGGACCTAATAAAGTTCCAATATATTCCCTAGTGATTATCACTCTAGTTGTTCTGTTGTTTGTACTTGTCGGAGATGTAAATTCATTAGCTCCCATAGTAACCACAGCATTCATGATGTCATACGCTGCTGTTAATTACTCATACTTTGCTCTTGCCATGAGTTACGATCGCCGACAAGCGCGGGATTTAAGATTTGGTGTGCAGGATAAATCACGAAGAAAAAGTGCTGACATTAGTGGTTATGGTGCCACAGGCGTTACAGACAAAGCTTATAAAGATTCTTTTCAAAATATAGAACTGATTTGGATAAATTATTCCCTGAGTGATTGACCCACAGAGGTCAACACCATCTAGTCAACCAACAAGGTCACCAACAGAACCCGATTTTGACGCAACCAAAAGGTCAAAGTCATTAGACAACATGTCAGAAGTCAGTGATGCCTCACAATTCCTTCTGGGAAGGGAAGGAGGTAATGGTTTGCTAACAATGTTTCAACAGAGTCTGAAAAGAAATCTCAAGCAGGCTATAGAGGGCCATCATAGTCCACTTGTTAAGTGGTTCCATACTGATATTTAATATTTGTTTCTGAATTTTAGTAGAAGAGATTTATTGCTAAAGTGGTAATATGTTGGTTAGAATTTGAAGATTTTTATTGCTGCTGATATTTGTTTTTGTGAAAGTGGGTCTTGGTTTTATCATTTGTACTGAATACAAGAGTATTGTACATGTTTGATAGTCTCAGATCCAAAACTATTGTACATGTTTATTTATTTTTAGATCCTCGACACCCACCTAATATGGAGATAACCAAGCAGCCCAGGTCCTGGTACTCGTTCTTTTGTAATAGATGGCTCTCTTTGTTTGGGGTAAGATTTGAACCATTTTACTGTTCTAACATATTATCCCCCGAGGGTTTTAAATAATAAAAGTGATCAGCCAAGTAATGGAAATATGAGGTTCCTAGGTGTAGGCTCCTAACTTCAGAGTTTGGAGTTAGAATCATGTCTGCATTACTTACTTCAACCTCCTGGGCCCTTTCTTTCGGCACTTGTACAAGTGTGGACACCATGCACATTTTCTGACTTTTATCATAATGATTAAAATTTAACATGAAAAGGGGTGTGCAATCTGTTGGATTTCTATATATACATGTATGCAATGACTTATAAAATTGCCTTGTAATAAATCATGTACATAGTAATTTTTTCACAGCATGCTTGGTTTCTCCGCACTTCCTCGCCTATTAAAGTTCTCATTTGTATTTAAGACACTGGTTTGTGGAGTGATAATGTTTGGAACACAATGGGTATATGCCCTAGTAGAAGTAATAGCAGCTATAATTGTTTATATTATATAGGCCAGGCTAGCCCAGGTTATTTTCCAGGTAAGGTATGAGGATAGACATGTATTCTTTAATGTCAAACCAGTTCATTAACAATGGACAGATTCTAATGGACTTGTAATGTAGCATGAGTTTTTAGTGAGCTATTAGGATCGTATGTCCATTAACATTTTCCTTCAAACGACATCTTCTTTGAAACCACTAGGCCAATGATGATATAACTTGGCAGGGATGTTCCTTGCATGTAGCCCTTTCATAGTTGTTCAAATAATGCCATTCCATGCAGAACTCTGGTTTCCATGGCAACAGAAAGGAAAAACTTTAAACATCTTCTCAAGAACAGGAAGGCCTAGAGCTTAGATATTTGACATGCGGTATTACCTAGTGGACCTCTACAAAGATTGTTCAAATTATGACCCCAGATTCAAAATTGACCTTTCATGGGGGGTCACTTGTTTTTACATAGGCTTATATAGGAAAAACTTTAAATTTCTTCTTCTCTGAAACTATGTGGCCTAGAGCTTAGATATATAGCATGTGGCATAACCTAGGGGACCTCTACCAAGAGTGTTCAAATTATGGCCCCCGGGTCACATTTGACCCCACCAGGGGTCTTTTGATTTTGCATAGGCTTATACTGGAAAAACTTTTAAAAAATTCATTTCTGAAACCATAAGGCCTAGAGCTTAGATATTTGGCATGTATCATGGCCTAGTTGACATATTTCAAGAATGTTCAAAACATATACCCCAGGTCAAAATTGACCCTTTCTGCTATAGATGACCTTGTATTATAGCCATTGGTAGCCAGGTGAGCGATATAGGGCCATCTTGGCCCTCTTGTTATTATGATCAGACCAGAAGTAGTCATAGCTGCTTGTTTTAAAACAAACACTTTTCAATGTTGAGAAGTTCTTAGTTACTTCCAGGGCACTAAATGGTTGTACTGAAAACACAGGTATAAAATTAATGTAATTGTGACAATTAAATGTTAGTGTACTAAAATATTGATGAAAGGTGCTGCTAATTCTAAGTACAACAACAATAATAATAATAAAATCTTTATTTATAGAAGCTAAGCACATTAAGTAAATGTACAAAACATTAGAATTATTTAAAATGTGGCCTTCTGAAATGAGATAACATTTTAAACAACAAACAAATGAATGAATGAATGAATGAATGAATGAATGAATGAATGAATGAATGAATGAATGAATGAACATTTCTGAAGCAATATTAACTATAGCAAAAGTACCCAACAGACACTCATTAATTAAGAAAAAGCAGTACAGTTGAAACAATTCAAAATATAAATGTATACACATTCTTCACTGAAACATACATGACAGTATAACTAATAGTAGGGTGACAATCAGTCAAAAAGGGCTCTATTTTTTAAGTAACCTGGACCCCCCCCTTATAACAAGCTGAGTCATATATCAAAATGTTCGTAATAGATTGTAGTTTATGAAACTGCCGGCATAAATTGGCATAAATGGTGGCGTTCCGAAAAATCCAAGATGGCGTCCAACATGGCCGCCAAAACTGAAAAATCCAGTTTTTGTAGTACTGTTGGTCCAGATATTTTTTTAAAGATTGTGTTTTGGTTTTAAACATGGAAATGTATAAATACACACTAAATATACGATTTTATGATGTTTTTTCACGAATTTAGGGAAATTTATGAAAAAATTGACAATTTTACCCGTAAGAGTGATCAATTTTTCGGTTTTGAGAGGTATTTTTTTTAACAGCAGTTAATTTTTTTACCAATTTGATACACCTATGTGGCAAGAAATAAAATAATACTTATAGCTTATCAAAATAATTATATTACAGCAGTAAAAAGAGAACACAATTTGAATGCACATGTATTTAAAAGTGGGTGGGGTAATTTCACATGTATTTTCGCTCTATGTATTCATTATTTATTTGAACATTTTATTTATTTTACCTTCGATATTTTGTACTTCAAATGGATAGTTTCCAGCTTATATGTACTACTTAGCAAATTTTAATATGCAGATCATTTAGTAGAATCCAAAATGGCTTCCAAAATGGCTGCCATTTAGACTAAAATATGGTCAAATGTAAGGGTACTGGGCATTTGGAGTGTACTTTTCTTATATTTTTTATATTCTTTACCAGCTTATATGCACATCTGTTTTTAAGAAGACACATTCATTCATTTGACTTCATATATGACTAAAACTTTTGACTGAAAACTACAGTTTTTAACAACACGGTCGGGTTTTGGAAAGCAAACACCGTTATTACCTTGTTACACAAAGAATAGCTGAGCAGTCGAAACAGTGAACACTGTTACTTATTTCAGCTATATTTTTCATACTGTTTTATCATGTAATTGTTTTAGCAACATTTTCTGATTGCTTTATAAAATGTGGAAATGAATAAAAATATAGATAGGACAAATTTGATGAGTGACATTTAGCAATATCACCTATTCAGTGAAATTTATGAAAAAAATAAGACAATTTTACCCTTTAAAGTTGACAATTTTCGGTGTTGGAAAGATATTTTGGTAACAGCAGTTCATTTTTTTTACCAATTTGATACATTTATGTGACAAAGAAATAAAATTTGACTCATAGCTACTCAAAATAGTTACATAACAGCAGAAAGAAAAATTTAAAAAAAATAGTTTCACAAGCATTTAAAAGTGGGTGGGGTAATTTCACACGCATTTTCTCCAACCGCATGATCGTCTTCAACAAAATGCACAGAAAAGCTTTGAGACTAAACAGTTATTATCTTAAAGTAGTGACCCAAGTCTGAAATAAAACTCAAATACACGAGTTACCTGATATTACACGTGTTTTCCACTTCCATAGTAAACGGTATGTGTATAACTTCGTCTGTTGCTTATTCGTTACAGACACAAAGGCTCATTAACATAATGCATCACATTATCAACATGTAGAACTCATCACATAATCAAATAGTATGTAACAAATAAAACAATGTATTGAAATTTTCAGCTAACTGTTAGTTACAGCAAAACTCATTCAAAGACTTAAAATCTGCAATAGCGGCATTATGATCTGTTCTTTTGTACAGTAAAAACATATTCATTTAATTCAGTAAATTATATTAAAATGCAAACAGAAAACTGCAAGGAAATGTAAGACATAAGTCTAGCAGTCTTCGATTCCAGTAAAAGCTAACATCGTAAACACTTTTAAGCTAGTACTTGTGTTTTCATACAGCCTTTACACACACAGACTTGTGTACAAGGTTGTTGATTTCTTGTGCAGATGAATTCATCACAGCACAGCAAAAACGAACCAGGTTACTTAAAAGTTCTAGTACTGCGGCAGGTTGTGACATCATCTTTATGAAAAAGCCAAATGTATCTTCGTCAACCACATAACAAAAATCTAATGGGTCAGTCAGGGACAGTTTTGTTTTTGTCAAATTTCTCAAAATTACTAAGTGATAAGTACAACGAAGTAAATTCAACATAAAACTGTCATCAGCTGGAGGAAGCTTTTTTGGTTTAACCCGTTTCTCTTCAAGAACAATACTGCTATGCAAAGAATTAAGAGAATCACAGTTTCCTGACCTATAAAGGCACTCACCAAGAGCAGTGGCAGCAGATCTAGACACAGAAGACAAACAGGGATCACGGTCAAAGCCGGATAGTTCACAAAGTTTGTCTGCATATTTCAAAAGTACCTGGACTGCTTTCTTTTTACCTATTAGTATGCCATACATGGATGAAATATTTAACATACCATGTAAGATCATCTAGCTGAGCAGGCAACAAATTTGCAACTTTCATAATGAGTTGGTATATACGTGTACATGTGCAGTATGTATAGATTTTCGACCAGTTTTGAGAGTGTGTCAATACCAAGACTATTGTAGTAATGAACCAACAGAACCAAACAATCTCTGTGTTGACTAACAGCAACGGCCTTCTTGATCCCACATAGAAAGTTATTATGCCAATTGCATAATTATTCTACAATCAGCTTCTTCCTAACTGAACTATATTTCGTAATTAAAAAGAAACAGCATTACAGCGAATATAAAGGGTTTTTCAACCATACCACCAAAGACGAAAACGATTTCTTCCCTTTCAAGTAGACCCTTGCAATTTTCAATTTTGCTTTAACTACTGACCAAGACTCTCTCCAAGTCTGGTATCAACATGTTAATTTTCATATATTACAGCAGTGGCAGTGGATGCAATATTACCACGTTTCTGGCGTGTCTGGAGTTTTAAACTATTTGTAAAATACTAGTCAAGATAACATGTACTTGTGTACTTTGTACACTGTTTTTTATAACGTAATTCCAGACTCCAGCAGTCATCTGTATGTAAGTTTTTGATCATAAGAAGGTTGCAACATCTAAATAACTGCCATAGCATCATACACAACACAGTCAGGGTCAGACATAATTTGGAGAGTAAAAATCGTGATTTACAATTTTCTCCAATTTCTTGCCTAAGTCAGTTTTTTTGGTTTACATCATAAGTATCTCCAGTACATATATCTGAAAACAAACTCAGTGGAATGGGTGCATTTTCAAAGGAAAGTAGACGTTCGAAAGGAATCTCTTTGAAGGCATAGCAAATAATTTCACATACATTTCTTCATCATTTAAACTGACCACCTTTGAATTTACATCAACAACACGGTTTGAACTTTTGATTGTTTTCAGTCAGTTTTGCCATTGGTAGCAGGTCAAAAATTCTTTTGAAGGTTTGTTGTTTTCAAACGGAATCAGTCGCTCATTTCTAAGTCATACAACACCTGCGAAATTTACATTCCAGTTGCAAAGGCGTATAAGTGCAATGTTTGTTGTACAAACATTGAGGCCAGTATCAAAACTACAAGAGTATGAAGAAGAATCTTTTGATATCAGAGGTCGAGACAGAAACCAGCGTACCAACGCACTGTCAGTATGTGTGATACCAATCATTTAGGTGACTTTGTAGCTTCGTTTTCAGTTACTTCTAATACATAGTCAAACCAAACACCACTGAATTGAACCCTGCGTCAGTTTAGTTACGATGGAATATTTCTCAAATACATCTTCATTGGGGAGTTGATTAATTTGAAGGACAAGGTATGGCATGAATCTTGAGTACACTGTTCGATTTGCAGCAAACAAGAAACATCCCACAATCCATGCCTTGATGGCACAAGGTACAGTGTGAGAGGAAGAGAGAACTCCTGTAAGTAGTCGTCCCAAAATCTAAACAAATTAGAGGTAGATCTGAGTTCAGCAATGATAGGGAGAAAATAACTTTTAATTTCTTCTTCCATTTCTTGCACAACTTCCTGCTAAACCTCAGAGGTGAGATTCATAGCTTCTGAAACTGAAAAAGAGCCTGTGATTGAGTACCAAACACCAGAATCCATCATGAAGTCTTTCAAGCCAGCATCACCATACAAATGACCAATGCAAGCAAAAACTGACATCATAAACTGGATACCTCCTGTGAGAAATAAAACTCCTTCAAATTCAGTATGTCAGGCCCATACACATTCAAGGTCTTTGGTTAACAACCCCATGTCAGATACAACTGGGCAGGCAGACTGACCTTTTCATTCATTTGCTCTTAGTGCGCATTTAAAACATTTTGTTACGCTTACTGACTTTTGAAATACATGTAGGTTAAATGGTGTTTGTATCATATACTAAGTTCGGTTTGGTTTTTAAGTTTTTTTTTTTTTTTTTTTTTTTTTTTTTTTTTTAAAAAGGGGGGGTTTTTTTTTTTTTTTTTTTTTTTTTTTTTTGGGTGGGGGGGCCCTTTTTTTTATAAAAAACCACTTTTTTTCTTAAAGAGTCATGGTTGGTAGCGGGGCTCCAACCCATGACCTCTATCAGTGAGAGGTTTTGTGATTACAAGTCAGTAATCGTAACCACTTGGCCATTAAGACAGATACTAAGTAAACTTAATTTTACTTAGAGTGAACCTTTCATTCATGATTTATTTGTATACAATTATCTGTGTTTTACATTGTTTACATACATTGTTTACATTTGAATTTTCCCACTTCTAAACTTGAACAGGTGATATTGTTAAATGTTACTCATAAAATTTGTCCTATCTATATTTTTATTCATTTCCACATTTTATAAAGCAATCAGAAAATGTTGCTAAAACAATTATATGATGAAACAGTATGAAAAATATAGCTGAAATAAGTAACAGTGTTCACTGTTTCGACTGCTCAGCTATTCTTTGTGTAAAAAGGTAATAACAGTGTTTGCTTTCCAAAACCCGACCGTGTTGTTAAAAATTGTAGTTTTCAGTCAAAAGAATTAGACTAGTTATATATGAAGTCAAATGAATGAATGTGTCTTGTTGAAAACAGTTGTGCATATAAGCTGGTAAAGAATATAAAAAATATAAGAAAAGTACACTCCAAGTGCCCAGTACCCTTACATTTGACCATATTTTAGTCTAAATGGCAGCCATTTTGGAAGCCATTTTGGATTCTACTAAATGATCTGCATATTAAAATTTGCTAAGTAGTACATATAAGCTGGAAACTATCCATTTGAAGTACAAAATATCGAAGGTAAAATAAATAAAATGTTCAAATAAATAATGAATACATAGAGCGAAAATGCATGTGAAATTACCCCACCCACTTTTAAATACATGTGCATTCAAATTTTGTTCTCATTTTACTGCTGTAATATAATTATTTTGATAAGCTATAAGTATTATTTTATTTCTTGCCACATAGGTGTATCAAATTGGTAAAAAAATTAACTGCTGTTAAAAGAATACCTCTCAAAACCGAAAAATTTATCACTCTTACGGGTAAAATTGTCAATTTTTTCATAAATTTCCCTAAATTCGTGAAAAAACATCATAAAATCGTATATTTAGTGTGTATTTATACATTTCCATGTTTAAGACCAAAACACAATCTTTAAAAAAAAAATATGGACCAACAGTACTACAAAAACTGGATTTTTCAGTTTTGGCGGCCATCTTGGACGCCATCTTGGATTTTTCGGAACGCCACCATTTATGCCAATTTATGCCGGCAGTTTCATAAACTACAATCTATTACGAACATTTTGATATATGACTCAGCTTGTTATACGGGGGGGTCCAGGTTCCCATTTTTTAAAGCCAGAAAGTCACCCTACTATAAATAACCTGAACATTGTCTAATTTTTGTTAACTTTAAATACAATAAAAACATTTATACAAAAAGTTCTATATAATTCATTTATGAAAATTGTATATTTAGTAATGTACAGAAGCAAGAGAATCATCAAAGAGCATGTACGTCTGCATATATCATTCTGTCATTGATCTTTTAATCAATTTCCTTGAGATACACATCAACTGATTGTCAAGTTACTGAATAGTGGAGCATTATTTCACTAGGGCTTTTTGCACATCAATTGATTGGAGAATTCGATTTTTAAGAAATAATTTATGGAGGATATCATTGTGAAGAAATGATTTCCTAGGGACTTTCACTCCTTCATAATTAAAGCTGATTTTCCGAGCGTTGTTATAATAATGAAAATATGTGCACATTAATTTGATTTTCCGGGCAGTGCATTACTAAGAAATATTTACACATCTGAATATTAAGTGAAAAACTATTTTGTTGGAGGTAACTACATTGTACTATATATAAGTGGATGTTAAAGGCTTTGTATGCTAAAGTGAAGACTTTTGGTGATGGTATTAACACATTTTACGATTTTCAGTTATTGTATGACTTGAATAAAGGGCTTACAAAGGACATATAAGAAGAAAGTCTTTCAGGTCCTGTTTGTTTTTAATGGAGATAATTTACAGAGAATTATAGAGTGACGTTAAAGGCAAGTTGCACAGTATATTTATTTTGTAAATCAAAGTGCTGCTTATGTATTGCAGGTATAGCTCAGTTAAATTTTTATGACTGGGTGAAATCAGGGATACAGAGGTGTATAAGGTTAGTTACCCTCAAGTGTGTAAAAAAATATTGATAGAACTATGATTTAATCTTGTGGTACTGAAAAGTATTTTTGTTAAGCCAGCTAGCAGACTGTAAGTCTCATGTGCATTGAAGGATTTTGAAATTACTAACTACAATTGTACATCACAGTTGGATGATGTGGAATGTGCAAGCCTCAGGTCTGAAGCTTATAGGTCAAGGTCACACTTGAAGATTAAAGGTGAACAAGAGCCATGTTACACATGGTTAATCCCCCTGCCGGGAAGAAGTTACCTAAAGGTTGTACTTTCGTACATTTTACTTGGTGAAAGGAAATCCTTAAAAAGCCTTATAGTTATGGTCATGCTGAGTACAGTTTTCAAGTAAGTGGAAAAAGAATAAGGCAATGAAGAGAAGGTTTGCAAAATTATATTAATGTTCATTATCAGTATAGGTATGATATTTTTCTATTTGACTAAAAGTAGGCAAGGTAGAGTTATTGTTCTTGCACACTGCACTTCCTACCAATGTGCTATGTCAGTGTATTAAGTTTGAAGAAAATCCCTCAAGTACTTTTGGAGTAATGCTCCGGAATTTTTTTTTCAAGTAAATCTGATAAAGGGAAATAACTCTAAAAGTAGGCAAGGTAGAGTTATTGTTCTTACACACTGCACTTCCTCCCAATGTGCTCTGTCAGTGTATGAAGTTTGAAGAAAATTGCTCAAGTACTTTTGGAGTTATGCTCCGGACGAAATTGGGACGGACGGACGGACGGACGGACGAAGACCATTTCTAATATCCCCTTCGCCTTCGGCGGGGGGGATAAAAAATGGGCACATGAGACTGTGCTGTAACTTACTGGTGCATCAAAACATTTTGAATTGACTAGGGACAATTGTTCACCACAATGACACAGTTTGTCGCATACAAGACCCTATTCTTTTGAATCTATTACAGTTTGTGGGCTTGACATTTTGCTGTAAGCCTCTACTTAAAATAACTTTTTTGAATGAAGTAGTTTGTTTAAGGCAGCATATGGAACAATGAATATAGAAGTTAATACTAACTGGGAGCTAAACAGAGATGTTATTTTTTCATGTCAAAAATGTTTCAGTGGAAAGAGGAGCCAAGAGGAGGTAATTGTTGCACCAACTACACCTGCAGTTACCACCCTTGCCGCACAGCTTACTGAGGACAATGAAGATTTTGCTGGTAGAGGGCGCTATCATCAGTCTGAAGTTGTCCAGGGAGAGAACTTTGATGACTATGATGATGACAGTGAGAGTTAATGTTCCTGATCCACCAGATTTTTAGTGTTCTTTATTCAGCTGAGAATATTATTTAAAATAAATATTGTTTCTTTACCATTGGAGCAAATTCATAATCTTCTTACACTTTAGAATTAATCGTTCACAGAATGATCATACAGAAATATAGTGATCATACATACATGTTGTGAAAATACATACATGTAGTGATCATATGTACATACAGTGATTATACATACATGAAGTGACCATACATACATGTTGTGAACATACATACATGAAGTGAAAATACATACATGTAGTGATCATACATACATGTATTGATCATACATACATGTAGAGATCATATGTACATACAGTGATTATACATACATGAAGTGACCATACATACATGTTGTGAACATACATACATGAAGTGAAAATACATACATGTAGTGATCATACATACATGTAGTGATCATATGTACATACAGTGATTATACAAACATGTAGTGACCATACATACATTTAGATCAGCTGTTACTAACTTTGTGAAAATACAAAATGGATAAATTACCACCTTTCGTACGAATCACCACCTTTCATATTGAATACCAGTTAATTTTGTTTTTAAAGATTGCTCGGGAGTAAGAGTTTGTAAATGAATCTTAGTCATTTCTAATTATTAGAAACTGATGCTGGAAAGTGATGTGATTTTTTGGGGTGAATTTTGTTTTTTCATCCCATTAATACATTTTGATTATCTGACCCTCTGGATCTGATTCCTAAATTTGCTGATTTCTTACTGTACTGTAGGTTCCCAGAATAAAACTAAGTTCTCTTTTACATTTATTAAATAGTCTTAATTTAAAAAATGACATAAACTTTCCATTTGGCCTGTGAAAGCTTCATATGGTACATGTAGTAGAGAATGTCAGTGTATAATTGAAGGTTTGGACCAGCCTTGGGGTGGGGGGTTAAATAGTAGAGCTGAATAACTATACTATGAAGAGTTCATATTAATATTTAGCTTTCAAGAATCACGCAAAAGTAACTATAATAAACATGAAATTCCAGATCTGTGTTAATTTACATTCATGTATATTTATGTGAATTCTCTGATGAAAAGTAAAGAAACTATCAGAAATATAGAAATCCATCAAGTAGGAAATGTTAGCTTATGAATGAATGTGATTATATGTTGTTTCACCTTTACTCAGCCAAATGTCTAAGCTGGACTTGCCCATCCTTCAATATGGACACTACCATTAATTGTTTGAAGGGGTGTTCAGTTAGAATTGATTGAACCAGTAGCAAAGAGTGCAGATCATGATCATGCTGCCCAGACCGTAAAGGTTTTTTGCTAAATGTTGTATAGTATTTGTGAGTGAAGACATTCAGTAAGCGTACAGCATGATCATATTTGTAAATGGTTATAAAGATGACCAGAACGAACATGTAAATGTTTTTGTGTGTTATATTTGTCCTAATCAATCAAGAGCCAAACCCTACATATTTTTCATATCTTTTTATGTGCAATAACTGTAACTTTGTAAAAAAAGCTATTAGAATAAGATGAGGTATTATAGCCAGCTGTAAAATTGTGATTTGTTGAACACTTGTTTGGTTAATGTTGTTGTTTCAAGGTGTCAAAGTAACCATTTATAAACATTTAAAGTAAAGAATATGTCACATGATGTAAAACACCGATTGATTTTAAATATGTTTTTATCGCTAAGTCAGGTTTTCATGCAGAAGTTGGATTATATTACTAGATGGCTTGGCTTGTGTTATTATACTAGAATCACCCTGCTGGTCAGTCGGCCCAGATAGTTTGCGGACCAAACTCTTCCTTCATTTTTAAAGGAGTGTAATGAATATTGGTATAATAAGAAAGTACAAGATTAAATCCCACCAGGAACATGGGGCGTTTAGGTTGACATTTTGTGATGAAATAAGAAACCCACTTAAGTAGAGGTTATAACCAACCTTTAACATCTGAGAGCCTGAAATATTGTACTAATTCATTGACAAATTTACTGACATTGCTACTTTATTACCTATCAACTTGTTTTGAATCATGTGGCACGGTTTGTATAGATATATAGTTTAAATCCCACTAAAGGAACATAGAACTGATTCGGAATAATTAAGATTAAATGTTTACGTCAAAGTCTGCATAATACTATGTACAATTGTTATGTAGATGAAGAACTATTTATAATAGTCCCTGTTATTATTTATGATATTATGTCTCCATCTAGGAAGTGGTGTGGAGATATGTTGTTTTTGTGCTGTCTGTCGGTCAGTCTGTCTAGACAACTCCCCTTGCTGGATCTTCATAAAACTTTGCAGGAAGCACCAGTATGGTGTCTAGTTGTGCATGCTTTAATTTGGGGTCACTTTGTCAAAGGCCAAGGTCATAGAGACCGGACACGTGTGTTTTCATGAAAAATAATCTCTAGTTAATTTTAATTATTGTTGTATGGGCAAGTTGAACAATTTTATAGGTAGCCCAAGTGAGCTATTTTTAGCCAGAATGTTGTGTTACATTTATAAGTGCAATATTTGATAACTTTTACTATTGGAAATCTCTTTTGTTTTCATATAAATGTGAGTGAACGTGTGACTTGTGTTGTCATAGTAACGAGGTTTAGCTCTGTTTTATCATTTCAATGCATCTACACCTGTTAAACCATTTAGGTTCTATTTGCAGATGTATGAAGCTTAAAAATACCTGCAATGACACAACAAATGGAGTACTTTGTACATTGCTTCCTATTTGGCTGTGATGTCACTTTTATATTTGTCCCTTTATATTTTACCAACTGTATTAATGATCCATATATCTGAATGATAGATCTGAATAACTGGCCTAGCGCAAGAGAAGACAAAAATTGTGGGATAGGTTAATAATCCAGCAATCCTTCCTTGGCCACAGGAGAGCTGTATTAACTCAGTAATTTAATCATGTACCATACTGCAATGCTAAATTTTACAAAGACGTTCCCTTCCTTCGGTGCAATTAGGTTGTAACTCCCTATCTACATTGTATTGTATTAAATGTTACAGCGTTGTTGATTCGAAAGGAATAGTATATCTTGCCATAATCATTCAAGCAGTAATGTCCCATATAACATAATTATGTCAAACAACAAAAATGATTGTACAAATAATTTATTCTTAATATACAAATGTACTTGTTTAATTGAGTTTAAAACTCATTATAATTTTATTTGTCTGCCTTTTTCTTATATATTTTGTTTCTATTTATAGATTCAAACTTGCAAACAAATAAAAAACTAAAACTTTAGTGCTTTTGGTAATGTAAGGATTTTGCACCATTTTCAGAGAATGGTCACAATTTGCTAGAGATATACCATTGAAATAAACTGAATGCCAATCATTTCAGCATTTTACGTTTGCTTGAAATTTCATTTAATTTTTGAGACTGCACTAATCAAAAGCTTGTTTACTGTAAAGTCTGAAATATACGTCTTAAAACAATCAGATCTGAGTGGCATTGTCAGAGTTACAGCCCCTTTACTACTTGCTTATTGGATAGTCTTTTTGTAGGGGCTAGAAATTCTAATTATGTATATATTTTGTATTTTATTTAAATTAATTCAAATTGTGTTTATTACAAAGTCTAAGTTGGTTGTTTTCGAGAACCCTTTAGGCATGAATAGAATGGTTAAAAATTCTGAACCTTGGATAGATAAAGAGCTGGGTACGGGTTATTATTGAATCTGGCCCTATAAAATAGCTAAAAATCATAGTTATGCTTTTTCTTAAAGAACAGTACTATGATGTAAATGAATATATCCCACAATAAAATCACGCGACTTTTGTTACCTACGTTACCGTAAATGACGTCATACATGACGTCAAAGACGACGGAAAACACGTTCAGTCGCGAAAATGGATACTTTTTGATGTTTGACGTAATAATTCAGGTAATGCGCAAACGCTAAAGTTTTAGTTTTTTGTTCCACGATAAGCAGTATTTTATACCCTTTATAAAGATGTAAAATGTCAAAACTTTAATGCTTGCGCAATGTATTTATTTTTTTCTACTAACCTTTCTTGGCGGCGTATGTGCACCTGTCACATATATTTACATTACTGCAAATGCAGCATGTGCGACAAGTGAAATAATCTCACTAGAGATCATTTGCTTCTCTACTTGTGTTTCAACACCTGTTATCGTAGATTTGCGGTCTTCATTGTGTGCAAAGTATTTATATCGAAACATTAAACATTAAAATAATTGTAACAGTACCTTGTAATCTTCATTAAAACTCTTCAGTTTTGAATGAAATGATTTATTTTATTTCAAAGAAACGTTTTCATATTTAAATTTATTGATAGTGTTTCTCGCGATTATCCAGATTTTACATTTTTATTACCTCCCTTTCTTTCAATTGCATTATTTCGCGATAATGAAATTCTGTCTTTCTCTCATTTCATACATAGCAATGGCCTACTACCAAAATTGTATACTGTGCAAGAAGAGAACAAAACCAAAAGACAGAATCCCTCTATCCGGACCAAGAAACAAAGACATTAGGAAATATTTTGATAAACATTTTATGATACAAGTTACATCAGACGCTACTGACGTTTCATGTAATAAATGTAGACAGAGATTTTATGAGCATGTCCGTCAAAAATCAAAACAAAAGGGAACACAAGCTAAATCATATACCACTGTAGAACAGTTGGTACAAAAAAGAAAACCGGAAGATCAGCCATGCGAACGAATAACTGTTACAGTACCACTCTCAAATGCAGGTCGTACTCATTCAAAATGTGTCATTTGCAGTAAATACGGACCAAAACTGATACGAGTGAAGCATGATGCCCGCAATCAGCTTTACATTCAGACTGGTGTTTTTATACAAAAGGGTTCGCGTTGTTGCCCGAAACACTGTATTGAAAATAGATTAACTACTGATGCATTAAAAATGTTTGAACAAAATGGTTTAACAAAAAGTGAGAGTACAATAACAGGCAGCGAGTTGATAGAATTGTTGGAATTTGTTCGTATCAGTGCAAAAGAGAGTCAACAGAAAAGGTTGTGTTTTGACGATTGTTCTGTTTTAAGTGATGAAGATTATCTTAATCTAACTGGCCTTTCGAAATCCGATTTTAAAACTCTCTCAAGTTATGTTAAGGTCAAAACATCCAAATACAAAAGTAAAAACACATCAATCGCTGTTTTCTTAACAAAACTTAGAACAGGGTTATCTCATCGACTTCTCGGTACTTTATTTAACCTTTCAAAGGCACAAGTCCGGCGATCGGTTGCATCTGTCAGGAAGCAGCTGTCTAAGCATTTCGTTTCAAAACATATCGGCTTTGGACACATAAGCAGGCATGATGTGATTGAAAAACATACACGACCAATAGCCGTATCAATTCTTGGCCAGAATGAATGCAGTCCTCCTGCAATTCTTGTATTGGACGGCACTTATATTTACATAAATAAATCGTCCAACTTCAAGTTTCAAAGAAGAACTTTTAGTATGCATAAACGGAGATCTCTTGTTAAAGCTATGATGGTAGTGACAACATCCGGGTATATAGTTTCCGTTATTGGGCCATATTTATCAGATGGTAAAAATAATGATGCAAGCATACTAAACAACATGCTCACTAACAACATTGAAGAAATGCAGAGTTGGTTAAGGCGAGGTGATGTTTTTGTTGTTGATAGGGGTTTTCGGGATTCAATTAAAATGCTAACAGACCTAGGTATTTGTCCGAAGATGCCGTCTTTCCTTCCTAAAGGCAGCTCTCAACATTCGGTGGAAGACGCAAATGAAACCCGTTTGGTCACAAAAATACGATGGGTCGTTGAAGCAGCAAATGCAAGGCTAAAACAGTGGCGATTTCTTGATAAAACATTATCTACCTCACATTTGCCATACTTAGCAGATTTCATTTCCATTGTATGCGCTATTTGCAACAAGTTTAAACCGCCGCTGTCAAAAACAAATGACCGTCTCGCGGATATAGCATTGGGTACAAAATTATTAACATTATCTCAAAATAAAAACGATTTAAAATCAAAAATAGAAAACTTCACACAAAGTCAAGCAAAGCCAAAATGGAAAGCAATAGATTCTTCATCTGTTTTAGACTTTCCAAAGCTTTCGGAGGAGGATCTGCGAGAAATAACGTTGGGTATCTACACAGTGAAACAAGCAAAATCATATACTGCAGAACACTTAAATGAGAACAATTATGTTCTGTCCGTTAGCAGTTCTGTACCAGGCGTATTAGAGGCAAAGCTGCAAAGCAGACATACATCTTCAGTTAAGTACAGGTGTTGGATCGGTTATACTAGTGCTAAAATCACATCATGGTATTGCAAATGTAAAGCCGGAGCACGTGTCGTCGGTTCTTGTGCGCACGTTGCAAGCGTAATATGGTACTTGGGAACAGGTCGCCATCGACAAAACAGCTGGCCAACGGACTGGGGTCAGTATATACAAGATGCTTACCAAAATCACAATAATATCACTCCAAAACTACTCGAAGAATGAACAATCGTGTTGGGAGACATGTCAGTCTCTAAACCATTTTTCATTCTGGACACGTGGTAATAAAAGTTTGCATCATTGATAACAAATAGCCGTGTCATTTTCTTAACATCATACAACAATGTTTCGCGCTATAATTCGTTTTGAATTCACACGTACCAAAATGTTCCTAAAAGTTTATGTTAATAGGGAAATAAGTAGCCGACCAATTTATTAGCATGCATTTACAATTACGGCTTGAATGCTATAATGCTTTACCAGATTTCTGCAAAAGAAGTCTTAAAATTCTTACAATAGAATTTAAAACAGTTTGATAGGCATCTTTATAGATATATGAAAATCATATCGATATGTGCATGCTGTAGTACTTCGTACATGCTTAGCGCATGAATGTTTTTTATCCTTCTGTATTGTATATGAGATACAACATTCATGCGCTATCCTCACGGCATCTCATTGCGATAGCGGAATCAGAAGTTATTCGTCAATTTTAACCTGAGTGTGGCAAGTCATAATTGTATTATACATACTCATTTTTCCAGAACTCTTTTTAAAGTTGATGACTATCACAATTCATTAAGTTATTCAAAAATGTCAGATTTATTAAATAGAAACTGATGGCTGTTGAGTTATAACAAATACGTTACGGTAATCGTTTTATAATGTACATGTAAAATACAGCAAACTAGAAACAGTAAGTCGGTTAGATAACCCTTGATGTTTTTTATGAAATACATTTACTGGTATGTAAATGCTACATTTTGTGTCTTAACCTATTAAAGACACCATATTTTATAAACCTGTGTCATCTGCTACGGTTATAATTATTGTGTTAAATTAGTTATCTACGAGTTAATTAGATTTTCCAGTTCATTTATAGGGGTGCAACAAACCCGTATTGCGATATATTGTGATACAGCCAACCCATTGTGATATATTGATGTAACATAAAAGCCGCGAAAATAGAATAAAACCAAATCACCAAACCGTGAATACAGTGCCACAAATTGTTCGCAAACGACCTAGAAACTGTCTATTTAAAGCTAACTCGACTTGCGGATATGTTTGTAACCGAAGAGTGGCAAAGGTGGTCAAAATGTTCTTTTTCTCTTTCTGATGTTTATACATGCATTGCAATGTGTAGATTGAGTAGTTCATTTAACTCTAATATTTCTGTACGGGAATGTGTATCGCAGTATGTATCGCCCCTAGCCTGGTCACCAGGCCCTGAAATATCTCTTTTACTAATAAATATCTATCAGTTTTGTTCTAAAGCCAGTCTACTATCCAGCGCCGATAAAACTGCCCAAGTGTATAAAGCAAATTCATATAAAATAGACTGGAAATAGTGCATGAAATATAGTATATAGAAAAAACATAAATTTCATCAGACTAGTAACTAGTCTAGTATCCCCCGTATACCGGTATATCGTTGCACCACTATAATCATTTACATGTCAAACTGATTGTTTTAAGCCTAACTGAGTACGGTCAGCTTAAAGTGATAGTACCATTAAACGAAAAGCACATCAGTTTATCTCATTTGTTAAATGTTTTCAAAGCACTATGTTTCAACGTTCATTTTTGAAAATAATTATCAATACGACCAATTTGAAGCCTATCATAACTTTAATCTGTAGCGCATGTTGATACGATGTTTTGTTTGTAGTTGTGTTTATATGTAAGAATGGAGACTGAACACTTTGAGCTAAACACGTTATACATATTTTATGAAAAAACAGATGTTGTGCAATATGAGTCTATAAACTGTCATTTTAATGTAAATGTGTGCGCGCGCTTTATTCGTTTATAAGTCATCTTTGATTAAAGTTTATTGTATACATGTGCATTGTATAAATGTACCAGTTATACATGTTGGAGTGTCCATTATTTATGTTCTTAGAGAATGAATATAATAAATATCAAAATGTGAATTACGTTAGTCGTAAGTGGTGTTCTTTTATGCTGGCCAAGTCCCCGTCTTTAAACTGTCGGAGTCGTCTGCTTTGTTCAGTAACATTTTTTCAACCTCATGGTCGTACACGGAACGATGTAAGTTTCTGTGCAGTCTTTTTTATTTGTTTAGTCAATGGGGCTAGCAATGGTGTTTCATTAAACAATCAAAATTATTTTGCAGGGTGCAGCAATAGATAAAGCAGAATTTCTTCGTCTGAATGAGGCCGGCTAAAATTAGAAAGGACACAAAACTCCTCACTCAGCGAACTACGTTACGAACGACAAAAATTATATCATAACTCGGACATATCCTGAAGCTGAAAGATTTTGCGACAATCACTAGATTTTAAACGATCTCGCCTAGAGTGTTTTATTCCAAAATGATGTCGCGGGCTGCGAACAACGTTCGTTTGTAGTCAAACAAGAAACCTTGATCTCCGTGTACTTCGTCCATACTGTCTATATTGATAATAGTTCAATACAGAGTATTCTCCCCTGAATTCCCGCCGAAATGTCAAAGCAATATTAAAGGGAAGTAACAATGCATTTTTTCATGATAAATGTTTTAAAAGAAGCTGCGTGTGCCAAGCTTTGCAAAAAAAATGTATAGAAATTAATATTTGGCTTTTCACAAGCGGCAACACCGCTGTATGTTCGTAAACCTAATACACATATGCCAGCCAACTGCTCTTTTGCATAAACTATAATAATGTAAATCAAATAAAAAAATAATTTCGTTTATTTGTAAATCAAGCGAGTTCTTTATGAGTAACTGACAATTCAATGTACATCGTACTCGACGTCAAAGAAAACCTGACGTCATTTACGTTAGAGAGCGAATTTCTGATGTATATGTTCCGTTTTATAATGTTAATATCTTTTTTGTCTTTCGAGACACGTATTTAATTCTTGCTGCGTGCTTGAGGAAAATGATTACTTTATAACGTGTGTCAATATCATGATTTTATATAAATGGGCCAAAATCAACTGAAAGCGTACCCAGCTCTTTACACCTTCAGATTGATTTCCACATTGTTTCCTGTGACCAAGCTCCTCTGCATTATATACATAGTTCCCATATCCACAATATTTACCTCCCTTGTTCTGAATAGTAGCCATTTTGATAGGCAAAACTGATAAGCATTAAAAGAAGTCCCCACCATTATGTGATAATTAAGAAAATACGAAGAAAATTTGTGTGTGACAACCACATTTTCTTGAACCTGCTGAGCCATCTGCCCATATCTACAACATGGATTAATTTTTTGGTAGATTTTTTCCTGTTAACTTTCAAGAAAATTGCCAACCAAAATGGCTAACAATTTAGAGCAAAGGAGGTAAATATTGAAGACGTGAGAACTATCTATGTGTAGGAGAAATTATATTGCATTTATTTACTTTATTTTGCTCAATTTCTATTAATTGTGTTTACTTTTGTTTACTTTTGTTAGCGACAATTGTTTAGGGTCAATATTAGCAGTTGCTATTGCCACTGATCTGTTCGTTCACATAAAACAGGAGCTTTTGCATACATAGGTATTTATTATCGCCTGCTGTTCAAGAGTCAACTGTAGATAACTCTGATATGATTGACTGTTTTCCACAAAGTCAATTGGACACTTTTGTAAGTTGTTTCCCATTATCTCTATCTGAAAGAAAGTAGATCAAAAAGTTGGATAACTCTGATTTTATCATTGTTCCATTTGGTAAAGAGTAAGCTGAAATATTTCCAACCACGACAATGTATAATCAGATTAATTTAAATAATGAGTTTGGTTGAATGTTATTTTAATGTGTACATGATCAGATTTAATTAACACAGGATAAGACATTTTACACATAGAAACTGAAATATCTTCATAAGAAACAACGATAAAATCAGAGGATTCCAAATCATCAGACCAACTTGCAAAAGTTGTTATCTTGGACTTTATCCAACAAGGGAGATAATTTACACCCCTTACTAAAATTACATGTTGAATTGTTGTCTTATATATTTTACAGGATTAGAATTCATCAGATGATGGTTTATAGTACAGCTTTGTCAGTCGCAAAGATAAATTTATGAATCATTCTTTTTTTTCAGAATTTCTTGGTTGCAATCCATATAGTTTATGAATCTGTTAGATGTAGTCACTAAATGTGTAATGGTTGTTACTGTATGTTTTTATTTACTAGTTTTAACGTTAGATATATTATTTGAAATGTTGATAGCATTATTTTTGAATAAAATTGCAAAACGAAAATACATGTATTTGTCAAATTTAGCTTTTCATATCTTATAGATATATAACTGTTTGTAACATCAACGTGATTTTCCTTTTAAAATATTATATTCAATGAAATGTAAATATGGTAACATGATCGGGTTTTTTTTCTGACCTCGGTAATGTCTCAGACCTTTAATCTTCTGAGGGTCAACTCATTAAGTATAGTTTACAAAAGTTATAAGAACTACAGTTTATAACAATTACTTTATTGGTAAGATTTGATACAATTGCCACGGTACAATAAAGCAGTTCATAGATCAAGCCAATCAAAGATTTCAACACTATTGACAATTTCTCTTATGCACGCAAAGAAGGATTTTAGCCTGATATACCTTACAAAGTAAGACAGTGTTTTAATGAAGGCATAGAAAAGAGCAGTCAAACTTTTACGGAATGATACGAGTTCAAAGCAGCGACTTCATGTGCGCAATAATAGTACTTCTTCAAACTTTTTTGGTTTACATAAACATGTTAGAATAGAAATAGACTTTTGAGTGATATACTGGAGCATATACCACGCTTTTGAGTTCAGATGCTTAGTAGTTAATCACTCACTTACATTCAATTTAAACTATGATTTAACAACGTTTAAGGGGCAGTGCCTGGGGCACAAACATTTCCTCATGTGATCAAGAGTGGAATAACTCATTGGTCAGAATTTTGTTGAAGTACTGACCTGCGGTATCTCATAAATTAGACTAAATAATTCTTTACTTTATTTTCATAGAGAAATGTAGATATCTAAGAGAAAAAGTGTAAACTTGATTTCCCAATAATCACCTTCTATGTGGTTTTGTGGCCTTTAAATTTGGTCTAAATACAGCTGGCCACAATCATGCATACATTATCTATTTAGTTAGAAGATATCTAAATAAATCATCTAAATGAAGATTAGACTCTGCTTAACCTGTCTTCGTGAAACAGTAATGAACATCAATAAATTATTTGAAACTAATGATTTACACCAAATTTCATCACTTATAATAAACTTAATTTCATGTCTGACATACATTTCTTGCATATCGCATCGGCTTTTCCGGTGATTTTGCTTTTGCCGGAAAAATGACAGACGACTCTCATGAATTACTTATGAAGTAACGTTATAAACATTGTGACGTCATTTTCTTAAACACAACGTCGGAAGCTTATTTGTTTTTCATGATAATGAATCTCGGGTAAGAGGATCGTTCCCTCTAAAACAGTTACCCTCGGTGACGGATATTTCGATCTGAACCTCATGCTCATGACAGAAACTATTATTCTTGTACAATAACGTTGAAGCACACTGAGCTTGACTGTCTGTTGTTATATAAACTAATATAACGTGATAATCACAGTACAGTACAGTATTTCTATATAAGCTATAGACATCAAAGTATCACAGATTGTACGAAATATAGGTTTAAACATACAATTTTGTACATATTATATGTATCTCTGTAGTTGAAATGCTATTGTACCGAACATGTTGTAATTATTTCAGTTGTAATACAGCTACATTATCTGAGTGGCCTGCACATATTAAAGTGGACTTGTGTCTGTCAAAGCATATTACTCTAATCACGTTTATACTGTCAATTTTGTGTACTATATTCCCAAGTTTGTGTTTACCATCAGAACTGATCTGCATTATACTCCCTGGGAACCTTTGATATACCAAGACATGACCATCACCATCTACACATACATCAACGGCATCACCGAGTTCTGGATCAGTGAAAGTATACAGATGATTCCCTGAGCTGTCTATAGTGATAAGTTTATTCCAGTTTGTGATGTATATCTTACTACCATCATCACTCACAGCAATTCTTGGCAGCCAGTATGGATCAATATAAGTATACAGAACACGCTGCTTTATACCATCAATACTACACACATAGATAGTGTTTAAATCTGCAACATACAACTCATTACAATGACAGGTCATGCTTATACAATCCTGATCTGTAATAACTGACCTGGTTAGTGTCATACTGATAACATCAACATACTGCAGTGTATTGCCGTACAGAGCTACTACAGCTTCATTGTTACCAATGTAACAAACATCCTGTGGACCGGAAGGAAGCTTACACATACTGATCACATTATAACTGTCATCGAGTTTCTTCAGTCGATTGTTCTGATAGTCTACGAGAAGGATATCTCCTGTTGGTAACTGACAACAACCGATGATGTCACAGGTGTGAATATCTCTCCCTACTCTTATACACTTTGTAGTCTTATTTTTGACAGTCCATAAACGTGAACCTGTTAAAGGTGAACTCTTTGCACTAATCGCCATACTTTCGTTGAAATGTGATACACTGAAAATAGAGATGTATAATATGTATATGTATAAGTAAAGGAACAAGGAAATGTATGAGTACAAAAATAATTGTTTTACTAGATAGCTTTAAATGCATTGCTTTAAACTGTGTTACGAGATCGTAGAATACGCATAATGCGGTGTTGTCAACATATTTGCGATTTCACCATGGCAAGTGTTCCTCTTTATTGCGATGTTCCTGCTTGAACAGACGAAATGGATACCGGACATAGTAAATGATGTCCATTTACCGTTTTAATTAAATGTATATTGAATAAGGTTTTAAAACTAATTTACACTCATAAGTGAGTAAATGTTAAAAGTGATATCACCATGTCAACTTAAAGATAGACGATAAAAAGAGAATAATTCTCCCAGAAAAAATATAACATGATATATGAATATGCGTATTTACAAGACTTATTTATACAGAACATAATGAAAATAGTTTTTGACAATCTTAGTCAAAATTGGAAAAACGACATGTTCTGCATTTTTAAAAAATAATTTCTCCCTTATTTAAAGAAGAAAAGACTCATCACTTTAGTCATACATGTGTTAAAGCTTTCGTAATATCTTGTCGTATTTTACTTGATACTGAAGTATGCCCATTTTTTTGGATTAAAGATGTTATGTTACAAAATGCTCGTTCCAACCGTATTTTATTTCCTTTCACAGGCGGGCAGTTTTTGCTAACTATCATTCCTGAGACAGACTAATAATATAGCGTCATATCCAACGACAGAAAACTGCAAACTTTATCACGCTAAACATGGTCTAGGTCGGTAGCAGGGCTCGAACCCATGAACCTCAATCAATGAGATGGGATTTCAACTTAGCGACTCTAACCACTCGACCACAGAGACCGTTGAATGATTATATGTCTTGCAAACCGAAACTGTGTTTATATTATGCAAACAGTACTGGATAAATATAGGAACCAAAAATGTATATATAGGAAGTAGGCAGTAGCAGTAGCTCAGCAGTAGGAAACGTGAAGTTGGCAGTAGCAGTAGCACAGCAGTAGCAGTGTTATGCTTGAATTTGATGGGTATGAAATTAATAAGTTACTTTTAGTGTTATCTGGGAACGAGTTTGTCAATTGGACACTGTATGACTTCTTTCTTTACGTGTTTCTTTTAGGCAGTCCTTTTCAATGATATTGGTAAATCCGTGTTTAACAGTTACCCATTCTTTAAACTTTTCAACAGAGATGACTTATAAGATACTGTGAAAAAAGGAAGTTTTTCCTAAAGTTTGTACATCGTAGGTAAAGTTGACTTGGGAAGGAGTACGTCAAGTTTAATCCATACTTCCCATTTTATGTATGTATATGCAGGACCGAATTGTAAATTGCAGGCCTTAAAAATAATAAATTGTTCCGGTGTCTACAGAACGTGCAGAAACATTTCAGTGATGTTAGAATTGGAAGACGCACATCTTTGTCTCTGAACGTGTAGCTTAAACACAGGTTTGCTTGAATGTAGAACATCCGCTGGTAATAACATGCACAGCTTAGCTCTTAACGATAACATCCCTTTGCTCTCTAACGTGCCGGACGGTGTAGCACTTATCTGCACGAGACTACCTCCGGGTTTCTAACCAGTTCATATCTAGATGGGTGGCAATTACTGATCATTTTTCTAATTTTTCCATGGCGCAAGCCGGGATTTGAACCGGGAATCTCTTTATTGGTAATCCAGATCGATAACCACTTCGCACAACCCTATACTTTATAAATTTTATATTTTCTTTAAAAACTTCGTTTTGCGGTGTTAAATACCGCTAAAGGACAGTTCCAAAATCTTCTGTTACGAGAATATGTCTAAGTAAATGCGTTTTGTTTTTTGTTTTGAAGCAGCTTCTTAAATGCATGGAATATAAAATCTATCATGATATTAACTTTTTTACAGACCTCTTGCAAAAATCCCAGTATTCCGAAACATGTGCTACATGTATTGTTTTACCTTTAATAAATGATTAAATATATACATGTAATTTGTGTATGAAAACGATATACACAGTCTGTATGACCCTATTTTCTTTAGTGCAACATGGGCATATTTCCTTCTTACTTAAATATGAGATACAACCTTGTTGCACTAACGACGACTGTATTTAATGCGATGTACAAATGTAATTAATACACTGTTCATGGTTCTATATCTGCGAAAGATTTGAAAGTAAGCAAAGTTTGCCAGTGCTTTTAGAAAACAAAACAACAAATATGATAGGTATGTGTGCATGATTACACTGAAATCGAAAGTCTTGTATCGAATCGTTAAAATGAACAAACGACATGTACGACAGAAAGAAATATGCTAGTACTCGGCACTATAAGAAACGACTTTCGCGATAATTATGTAAATGTTTTAGGTTAGGTTTCAGTTAAACTTCCGTTCTTCAACACTATTTCAGTCATGTAAAGGCGGTCAGTTGAACTCACCATTGTTCCTGGTAAGGACCAGTATGAGACCTTTATCCTGCGTATGGAACTGCAAACTTTCTCACAGAGTCGTGATTAGTAGCGGGGCTCGAACTCATGATCATTGTGATTACAAGTCAGCTACCTTACCGACTCGACCACAGAGGCGATCACATACATTACTTATTGTTGGCCTCCCCACATATGTTCTAAAAGTTCCATGTACATGCATTTGTTTCAATGGCGACGAAGAGAATGCGACTATGTACACTTGAGTGTTGACATATTATTTTTTTCTTCTCCACAAAATTGGTGTTGATGTAACTTTCCCGACCGGAGTCATCAGTAACTAAATTATATACATTGTGTACATCTGTTTTGTTGTCAACACAGTACTCGAGTCGTTTGCGGCTGTGGATTAGTTATTACACCACGGACCCGCTCATGCCATGGTTGATAACGTCTAAAATGTATGAGCCCTTGCATACGAGAATTTTAAGAATTTGTAGCGTTATGAAATATAATTAATAAGTATACATGTATATTAGAAATCAGTAATCATTGGCGAAGTTATTTATACTAAAACCTATGGAAATAAATCATTATTGTCTTGCCATGGAAACAGGGATTCCAAACATACCAAATACAATGAAACTGTTTATGATTTAAACAATGAAAAGGAATATCTAATCATAAAAATGTCATTCGTTTAGTAATCGAACGAATACTCTCCACGGCTCATGTACGACGACACCAAACTGTGATAACTACGTTCTCAGACGTCAAAAAGCGAGTTTTCTCCGATTGTAATGAAAATTTGCATAATGGTACTCTAACATATTGTTAGTATTTTACTTTTTTCATTTTTTCTATTTTTCACTTCGTTTCCTAGAACGCTTCGTCGAATGTCAATGGTGTAAAATCGACGTTTTACATGCAAAATTGGTTCAAAAATGCCCCTATTGTAATTCCAAACACACAATGTGCTAGCTCTTAATTAATCAGCAAAATACGCACGTATAAATTTTTAGATGTTTTTGTCGTCATTATTTCCTACGCGAAACGTTTAATACTGAAAATTCTCCCATTTTTTCACCCAAAGTTGTGACCCCGACTCATTTTAAACGAGATTCAATCAACTAAGTAGATTTATAATAAATTGTGTACGCACGTTCGCCCAAACACTTTCTATTTACTAGTATTAATTAAGCAAAATTTAACTTAATATAACGACGAACAGTGGATAAATAAGTGGACAGTTATATAGTTTCTCGTTCGTTGGTTTTGACACGTGCACGCAAAATTGCTACTGTTTGATATAATAGGAGGTTTATCAAAGAATGCAAATAATCATGTATAATAGTCTCATGCAATGAAGGTATGATAGTTGTTATCATTAACTGTTGCTTTCAACATTTTCGAAAATTTGACCGCGTTTTAAGAATCGATGATGTTTTATAGATTCAAGCATAAACATCAATCACCCATGTAAACATTACATTTTTATAATATTATATATACACCCACTCCAGACCGACTTCCGACAAGATACAGTTTAGAGTTTGTAGGTTGTGTAAAATGGTTCAATCATTGGCAGAGATCTGCATGGTGTTAAGTTTGAAGATTTGTTTCTGAATCATTACCATCATGAAAAAAGAGAGTATGCTTATAAAACTTTATTTCGAGAACAAACTCATCTTTCAGACCTGTAACGGACTCACATTGAGTTAACTCATGATCACATTTTTTCTATTAGAAACCAGAGATTTTAGCTTTAAAATGAGACGGGATACTTTTTCGTAAACACAGGCCGACGATAGCAACTTGATTTGCTATGTACTAGACATTATTATAAGGGATTGGTTATATCCCATTACAAACGGTACATTCCAGGCAGAAAACAAGGATCACCACATTAAGAACTGTCCCTTACTATCTGGGTCAACCGCACAAACAGATCTCATTGGTCGCCGCGGTTGACCCACTTCCGGCAACCAATCATAACAATTTTGGCAACTGTTGACTGTAAAATTTCTCCTACTTTTGACTCCAAAAAGCTCATTTCGGTAATATAGGCATGATGGGAGATATGCCGGGGTCTCATCCACGAAAATAAGCTAACACAAATGCTCTCATGGACGGACCTTGATAAAAATTTTATTCATCTTGGTGTCAACAGCATACTCTTCGTCTTGGTGTCAACAGTTTTCTACTATTCATACCGAAGTAGAACACTCGGCTGACGGCTATCATCAGCATTTTTGTTGGAAATGCTAATACTTGTTGTTCAATTATATTCCTTGTAATCGTCAATGAAAAGTTGCTGCTTTCTAAGATTCTTGTATCAGTAACAAATCTGAACTGCGTTCTGTTATCAAGTTACAAATTTTTCATGCGCATATTTTGGCAAACCTAGTAAATTTTGGAAAAGTGTCTGTTGTGTTTTACAAGACACACACACATGCTATGCACACGTACAAGTCATGTGTATCCGAATTTATCTATTATAAGAAATATTATGTCGAATGATTGTCAAAAATTGATTTTTTAGAAGTAACGTTCTGCCTTTTATCAACAATGCCCTGAAGACAAAATTATGTAAGAACTGGTTCTGGCCCATTGTGTTTGTTTCGAGGTTTAACGGTCGTTTTCAACAGTATTTCAATTGTTTACAGGCGGGCAGTTTACCTGACCATCGTTCCTGGGAAGAACCAGTATTAGACTCCGATCCGTACGAAACTTATAACTTTCTCACATAAAGAGACATGGTCGGTAGGAGAGCTCGAACCCATTACCCTCAATAAGTGTCAGTACAGTGAGAGTTTACAGTGATTTCAAGTCAGTGACTCTAGTCACTCGACCGCGGACTGTAGTTATTTGCTTGAAAAGAATAGAATAATAGCCGCTCTTGACAAATGCATACATAGTCTTTTTTATAAAGTGTAAACGCACACAACTCACATCTTTTAAATAAAGAATCAGATGAAGGGTTAAACGTTTCACTTTCAAAATCGTTAAAATTTGAATTAAGTATCATTTATAAAGTGTCCAATATTGCCTAGTGCCCTCACTGATACTTCTGTGTGTTCATATGCACATTGATAGAAGAAAAAAGCCTCTTAATCTCGAGGTTGTTTAATAGTTTTTTTCCTTCTGATAAAAATGAATTACCTTTTCAGCGTTTATCAAAAAAATATAATTTTGAGTTCCGTCTGATAAAAATGAATTACCTTTTCAGCGTTTATCACAAAAATATAATTTTGAGTTCCGTCATCAAATTACAAACTGTCAATATTCAAATGCGCGTGTGTTTTCACAATTGCTTGATTGTTCTAAAAATACTTGATGTATGATACAGTTCGATTTCTAGGTCATATGTGTTTTTGTACTTTTGAAGTAGACCGCTCGAGTGCCGAGGTAAGTCGGCTGAATAAGTTTAAATTGATACAGTAATTTGACAAAAGGAAATCGTGCAGCGACGTTTTCTGACGGTGACTATTGCCCACTGATATTGCAGTACTGCGAAAGGCAACCATCGAAACATAGAATATATATGTTTAGACTACAAATTATGTCGTCGATCGTACCTTTACATCTATGGGCTCGATGCTACATTTGGGCAATTAGTTTTTAGTCAACAACAACAAAAACGTCCGCTGTAGAATCGAAATAAAATACAAACATATTGAAATTTCTAGCGCCGTTAAGTTAGAAAAATATTGGACATTGGATATTCGAATATCCAATCTACATGTTCTCGTGTAGATTGGATATTCAGATTGTTTAACCAAAACTTTCATTTAAGGATCAGGAGGAGCTATACATAGAAAGAAACATGCGGCGAACCTCGTCCAGGTTTATATTAACGTCCAATATCCCCCGAATGTACATGGCAAACTGTAAATTGGACATTCAGATTTTCTTTCGCTATACCGTCGTTATACCACGAAATGGAATCAAAAACATCACAAATAAGGATTATAATGTGTATATCTATAAGTTCTATTCATCAAAGTTGCAGACATGCGAACTTCCGTATGGGTTGATTTTGACCTGTACATTCGAATATCCAATATCCCCCGAATGTACATGGCAAAATGTATATTGGACATTCAGATTTTCTTTCGCTTTACCGTCGTTCTACCACGAAATGGAATCAAAAACATCACAAATAAGGATTAAAATGTATATATCTATAAGTTCTAATCATCAAAGTTGCAGACATGCGAACTTCCGTATGGGTTGATTTGACCTGTACATTCGAATATCCAATATCCCCCGAATGTACATGACAAAATGTATATTGGACATTCAGATTTTCTTTCGCTATACCGTCGTTATACCACGAAATGGAATCAAAAACATCACAAATAAGGATTAAAATGTATGTATCTATAAGTTCTATTCATCAAAGTTGCAGACATGCGAACTTCCGTATGGGTTGATTTTGACCTGTACATTCGCATATCCAAAACCCCCTGAAAATACATGGCAAATCGAATATTGGACTTTCAGATTTTCTTTCGCTATACCATCGTTATACCACGAAATGGAAACAAAAACATCACAAATAATGATTATAATGTGTATATCTATAAGTTCTATTCATCAAAGTTGCAGACATGCGAACTTCCGTATGGGTTGATTTTGACATGTACATTCGAATATCCAATATCCCCCGAATGTTCATGGCAAATCGAATATTGGACATTCAGATTTTCTTTCGCTATACCGTCGTTATATCACGAAATGGAATCAAAAACATCACAAATAATGATTATAATGTGTATATCTATAAGTTCTATTCATCAAAGTTGCAGACATGCGAACTTCCGTATGGGTTGATTTTGACCTGTACATTCGAATATCCAATATCCCCCGAATGTACATGGCAAAATGTATATTGGACATTCAGATTTTATATCGCTATACCGTCGTTATACCACAAAATGGAATCAAAAACATCACAAATAAGGATTAAAATGTATATATCTATAAGTTCTATTCATCAAAGTTGCAGACATGCGAACTTCCGTATGGGTTGATTTTGACCTGTACATTCGAATATCCAATATCCCCCGAATGTACATGGCAAAATGTATATTGGACATTCAGATTTTCTTTCGCTATACCGTCGTTATACCACGAAATGGAGTCAAAAACATCACAAATAAGGATTATAATGTGTATATCTATAAGTTCTATTCATCAAAGTTGCAGACATGCGAACTTCCGTATGGGTTGATTTTGACCTGAACATTCGAATATCCAATATCCCTCGAATGTACATGGCAAAATGTATATTGGACATTCAGATTTTCTATCATTAAACCGTCGTTCTACCACGAAATGGAATCAAAAACATCTCAAATAATGATTATAATGTGTATATCTATAAGTTCTATTCATCAATGAAGCAGACATGCGAACTTCCGTATGGGCTGATTTTGACCTGTACATTCGAATATCCAATATCCCCCGAATGTACATGGCAAAATGTATATTGGACATTCAGATTTTCTTTCGCTATACCGTCGTTATACCACGAAATGGAAACAAAAACATGACAAATAATGATTATAATGTGTATATCTATAAGTTCTATTCATCAAAGTTGCAGACATGCGAACTTCCGTATGGGTTGATTTTGACCTGTACATTCGAATATCCAATATCCCCCGAATGTACATGGCAAAATGTATATTGGACATTCAGATTTTCTTTCGCTATACCGTCGTTATACCACGAAATGGAATCAAAAACATCACAAATAATGATTATAATGTGTATATCTATAAGTTCTATTCATCAAAGTTGCAGAAAGCGCAGAAAGGAAGGACGAAAGGTAATTATAGAAGTGTAATGCGTTGCCATTAGAAATAAATGACATTTTCCTACATTTGCAAACTACGATCAGGAAAATATGATACCGGTCCGTACACTTCTATACAAATTGTTCAACATGCTTAACCTGTATATGCACTACATGCATTGTCTTACCAATAAAAGCAACTTGTCATTGAAAGCAAATATAAATGGAAGTCTGGTTATGTTTCCGTCAATATTTTCAACAGAACAAAGCCTCTACTCAAGGAAAGTACAGAGTGACTTTGTGCTCGGGTGAACTATTAGGAAGGATGATTGTACGCTGACCGTCTGTCCGTTCCAAACAAGTAGGGGTTAAGTTGCTATGGCAACAGTTCGTAACAGTTCATTCTCTTTCATGATATTTATTCTGTATGTGTTATGGGGTTAATTTTGGGCTTATGTGGCTAAAAAGTACAAGAAAGAAAATTAAAGAATAGCCACACAACTTCCAATATTTGGTACGTCCGCCCGTCAGTCAACTTTTCATTCAAACGAACTCTTCTCTGAAACCACTGGGCTATGCTGTACCAAACATAATTCCATTCCATTCAGAACTCTGCATACTATTTCAAGAAACAGGAAAGAGTTTAGAAAAATTCTTCTCTGAAACATCAAGGCCTACACCTCAGATTTTTCGCATGTGGCATGGCTTAGTGTACCTTCACCAAGATTGTTAAAATTATGACCCCGAATCAAACTTGACCTCGCCCGGGGTGACTTATTTTTACATAGGATTATATACTAACAATATTCTTCTCTGAAACCACGAGGCATACAGCTTACATATATGACATGTGTCATTGCGTAGTTGATCTCTACCATGAGTGTTTATATCATGACCCCCGGGTACAGTTGACCCCTCCCGAGGGTCACTTGATTTTACCTAGGTTTATATAGGAAAAGCTTTGAAAATCTTCTTCCCAACAATCATAAGGCATCTAGAGCAAAGATATTTAGTATACCGCATTGTCTGGCGGACCTCTATCAGAAATCGTTCAAATCATGCTCCTGTGGGTCAATTTTGGCCCTTCCGCGGGGGTCATGGATTTTACATACACATATGTAGGTCATATTTTGAAATGAAAAAGTTCAGACAGACATTACTTTAACTATATTCATTAAACTATGTTTAATTAGGGAATGATTGTAATTCTGCTCCTTTGCGTGCGAACACATCCAATCCCAGGGTAGAATCTTCATGTCCACGTTAAAACTCATGTTTGAATTCAAGACTCTGGTGCAAATAATTTCATACATACGCGCATAACAAATATACTGAAAGGACGAGCAGTACTGTTTTCCTGTGATGAAGTGCAATGTAAAAAAGATTTTGTTCAGTTTGACTAAAACTAGGCAACGCTACTATAGCTATTTCATAGTGCTTCTTGTTCCCATACCTGATACTTTATTATTGTACATCTAATCTGTTATTGGTATTATTGTATAGTAGCTAGAAATTGCACATATCATTTTATTTTATGTTATTGTACAGGGTCGAAATATCTGATAAGAAATAATTTTAAACAGGGTTTGGAGTCCACAAGAAACAACATAAATGTAATAATGTGGTTTTTATTTCGCAGGAATATACAATGAGCTGCGCACTCAACTCAGAAGAACTGATGTTGAACTGTTTCCTTCTATCATTTGAAACTGTGTAAATGAAGGCAATAAAATATATATAAAAAGCTACTGCTCGTTGTTGTAACTACATCTGAATATAGAGAATGACTTTAATGTTCAGCACGTACGCTAAAAGACAATTGTGCCCTTTCATTCATTTTGAGAAGAATAATTATAAAAAAATATCAAATTTGCAACAAAATTGATAAATTTTCTTTTAGATAAAGAATTTAAAGAGATGAATACATGTTCAATTTACAGGTATCTGTTTCGTGTTACATGATAAAGTATGTTTCTTACTTATCCCTCAGCCAATGTCCAATAAACATTTGGCCATGTACATTCGAGAGATATTGGATGTACAGGTCAAAATCAACCCAAACGGAAGTTCGCATGTCTGCAACTTTGATGAATAGAAGTTATAGACATATACATTAAAATCAGTTTCTATTATGTTTTTGATTCCATTTCGTGGTATAACGACGGAAGAGCGAACGAAAATCTGAATGTCCAATATACATTTTGCCATGTACATTCGGGGGATATTGGATATTCGAATGTACAGGTCAAAATCAACCCATACGGAAGTTCGCATGTCTGCAACTTTGATGAATAGAACTTATAGATATATACAATATAATCAGTTTTTGTTATCTTTTTGTGTCCATTTCGTGGTATACCGACGGTATAGCGAAAGAAAATCTGAATGTCCAATATACATTTTGCCATGTAAATTCGGGGGATTTTGGATATTCGAATGTACAGGTCAAAATCAACCCATACGGAAGTTCGCATGTCTGCAACTTTGATGAATAGAACTTATAGACATATACATTAAAATCAGTTTCTGTTATGTTTTTGATTCCCTTTCGTGGTATAACGACGGTAAAGCGAAAGAAAATCTGAATGTCCAATATACATGTTGCCATGTACATTCGGGGGATATTGGATATTCGAATGTACAGGTCAAAATCAACCCATACGGAAGTTCGCATGTCTGCAACTTTTATGAATAGAACTTATAGATATATACATTATTATCATTATTTGTCTTGTTTTTGATTCCATTTCGTGGTATAACGACGGTATAGCGAAAGAAAATCTGAATGTCCAATATACATTTTGCCATGTACATTCGGGGGATATTGGATATTCGAATGTACAGGTCAAAATCAACCCATACGGAAGTTCGCATGTCTGCTTCATTGATGAATAGAACTTATAGATATATACATTTTAATCCTGATTTGTGATGTTTTTGATTCCATTTTGTGGTATAACGACGGTAAAGAGTAAGAAAATCTGAATGTCCAATATACATTTTGCCATGTACATTCGGGGGATATTGGATATTCGAATGTACAGGTCAAAATCAACCCATACGGAAGTTCGCATGTCTGCAACACTTATAGATATACACATTATAATCATTATTTGTCATGTTTCTTATTCCATTTCGTGGTACAACGACGGTATAGCGAAAGAAAATCTGAATGTCCAATATACAGTTTGCCATGTACATTCGGGGGATATTGGATATTCGAATGTACAGGTCAAAATCAACCCATACGGAAGTTCGCATGACTGCAACTTTGATGAATAGAACTTATAGATATATACATTTTAATCCTTATTTGTGATGTTTTTGATTCCATTTCGTGGTATAACGACGGTATAGCGATATAAAATCTGAATGTCCAATATACATTTTGCCATGTACATTCGGGGGATATTGGATATTCGAATGTACATGTCAAAATCAACCCATACGGAAGTTCGCATGTCTGCTTCATTGATGAATAGAACTTATAGATATATACATTATAATCATTATTTGAGATGTTTTTGATTCCATTTCGTAGTAGAACGACGGTATAGCGATAGAAAATCCGAATGTCCAATATACATTTTGCCATGTACATTCGGGGGATATTGGATATTCGAATGTACATGTCAAAATCAACCCATACGGAAGTTCGCATATCTGCAACTTTGATGAATAGAACTTATACATATAAACATTATAATCATTTTTTGTCATGTTTTTGATTCCATTTCATGGTAGAACGACGGTATAGCGAAAGTAAATCTGAATGTCCAATATACATTTTGACATGTACATTCGGGGGATATTGGATATTCGAATGTACAGGTCAAAATCAACACATACGGAAGTTCGCATGACTGCAACTTTGATGAATAGAACTTATAGATATATACATTTTAATCCTTATTTGTGATGTTTTTGATTCCATTTCGTGGTATAACGATGGTATAGCGATATAAAATCTGAATGTCCAATATACATTTTGCCATGTACATTCGGGGGATATTGGATATTCGAATGTACAGGTCAAAATCAACCCATACGGAAGTTCGCATGTCTGCTTCATTGATGACTAGAACTTATAGATATATACATTATAATCCTTATTTGAGATGTTTTTGATTCCATTTCGTGGTACAACGACGGTATAGCGATAGAAAATCTGAATGTCCAATATACATTTTGCCATATACATTCGAGGGATATTGAATATTCGAATGTACAGGTCAAAATCAACCCATACGGAAGTTCGCATGTCTGCTTCATTGATGAATAGAACTTATAGAAATATACATTTTAATCCTTATTTGTGATGTTTTTGATTCCATTTCGTGGTAGAACGACGGTATAGCGATAGAAAATCTGAATGTCCAATATACATTTTGCCATGTACATTCGGGGGATATTGGATATTCGAATGTACAGGTCAAAATCAACCCATACGGAATTTCGCATGTCTGCAACACTTACAGATATACACATTATAATCATTATTTGTCATGTTTCTGATTCCATTTCATGGTAGAACGACGGTTTAGCGAAAGAAAATCTGAATGTCCAATATACATTTTGCCATGTACATTCGGGGGATATTGGATATTCGAATGTACAGGTCAAAATCAACCCATACGGAAGTTCGCATGTCTGCAACTTTGATGAATAGAACTTATAGATATACACATTATAATCATTATTTGTCATGTTTTTGATTCCATTTCATGGTAGAACGACGGTATAGCGAAAGAAAATCTGAATGTCCAATATACATTTTGCCATGTACATTCGGGGGATATTGGATATTCGAATGTACAGGTCAAAATCAACCCATACGGAAGTTCGCATGTCTGCAACTTTGATGAATAGAACTTATAGATATACACATTAAAATCATTATATGTGATGTTTTTGATTCCATTTCGTGATATAACGACGGTATAGCGAAAGAAAATCTGAATGTCCAATATACATTTTGCCATGTACATTCGGGGGATATTGGATATTCGAATGTACAGGTCAAAATCAACCCAAACGGAAGTTCGCATGTCTGCAACATTGGTAATTAGAACTTATAAATAGATACATTATAATCATTATAATGTATATCGACGGTATAGCGATAGAAAATCTGAATGTCCAATATACATTTTGTCATGTACATTCGAGGGATATTGGACATTCGAATGTACATGTTAATATAAACCTGGACGAGGTTAGCCGCATGTTTCTTGCTGTGTTTATCTCCTCCTGATCCTTAAATGAAAGTTTTGGTTGAACAATCTGAATATCCAATCTACACGAGAACATGTAGATTGGATATTCGAATATCCAATATACAATATCCAATATTTTTCTAACTTTACGGCGCTGAAATTTTTATGTCTTACAAATTAACACCAATTCCTAAATGGTATTATTAATAGGATAGAATCAATATATCACTTTTTATTGTGATGTTCATTCTACTCTAATATAAGAAACCAATTATTAGGACAGAAATACATTTGTGCATCATGGCCCAATATGCACATCTTTGTATCATTGAAAATTGTAAACATCTACATAGAAAAAAATCAATTCTTAATGTTGCAAGTATATAAATGTAGCTCTGAAATCAAGGACGGAAAGTCTTGTAAATTTATCCTGATTCTTAGAACAATTTAATTTTGATCATGTTTATATATGCATATTTGAAATTGTATTTGGTTTGGTGTTTGGGCGTATTCATCTAATTCATATGTGAAGTGGCCAAAGGCAAGTACTTGACGATTTGCTGATTAAAAAACTGAAAACTGAAACTGATTAATAACACCAACCACTGAAAATCTCATAGATCGTCGCTGTTAAATAGGGAAAAGTGAAATTATAAAACAAATATCATATTAAATTACGTAGATATGACAGGTCATGAAATTTATCGATAACCTGGATCAATCGGAAGTGTTCGGCCATCATTACGGAAGCAGCCGGTCTTTGATTGCAGAATTAAAAGGACATAAACAAAAACCTTGAAAACACCATTATATACCTGTTAAACAAAACCTTATAAAATACATTTTTCTTCTTTCGTTATGAAACATAACTCTTACAATTACAATGATTGATTTACTCTATCCCGTTTGGTATTATACAATAAGTGTTATAGTTTTTGAACGAATTGATGCTAAACTGCAACGTTTTCACTTAAAACTGTCATATTTTGGGAGTTTTACTATATATTATTGCTTATATAGTTCAAAGCTACTACTACTGCTAAGCTACTGCTACTGTTGTGCTACTGCTGCTGCTACTGCTACTGCTGCTGCTACTGCTCAGCTACTGCTACTGTTAAGCTACTGCTAATGCTACTGCTAAGCTACTGCTACTGCTAAGCTACTGCTACTGCTACTGCTCAGCTACTGCTACAGCTACTGCTACAGCTACTGCTACAGCTGCTGCTACTGCTCAGCTACTGCTACTGCTAAGCTACTGCTAAGCTACAGCTACTGCTCAGCTACTGCTACAGCTACTGCTCAGCTACTGCTACAGCTACTGCTACAGCTACTGCTACTGCTGCTGCTACTGCTCAGCTACTGCTACTGCTAAGCTACTGCTAATGCTACTGCTAAGCTACAGCTACTGCTCAGCTACTGCTACAGCTACTGCTACAGCTACTGCTAAGCTACTGCTACAGCTACAGCTACTGCTACTGCTACTGCTCAGCTACTGCTACTGCTACAGCTACAGCTACAGCTACTGCTACTGCTAAGCTACTGCTAAGCTACTGCTACTGCTACTGCTACTGCTACTGCTCAGCTACTGCTACTGCTAAGCTACTGCTACTGCTAAGCTACTGCTACTGCTAAGCTACTGCTACTGCTAAGCTACTGCTAAGCTACTGCTACTGCTACTGCTACTGCTCAGCTACTGCTTCTGCTAAGCTACTGCTACTGCTAAGCTACTGCTACTGCTACTGCTGTGCTACTGCTACTGTTGTGCTACTGCTACTGCTGTTTCCGCGTACTTTTTCTGTAAAAGTGTCCTCTTACAACCGTATGAAGTATACTTTATACACAAGCGCAACCAAATTGTCCGAGGCGAAGCAAAAAGAGTACAATGTACATGCATCTGACTTATACGACGTCTATTTAGCACACATAATTCTTGGAACACTTCTTGCAGGATGTTTTGAATTTGTGTGAAAAAAACTTTATTTAGACATTCCCAATACGTATGAATCAGTGTTGAATCTACAAAGAATATAGTACGACCTAATCTTCAATGTATTTTGTTTGTTTAAATGTAATTTTCACCCTGTTTAAGCGGGATTAGAAATGCAGTGGTTGAGTGTTGCATCATCGAATAAACGGTGTATCTACTTGACGAAAGACCAAATTCTTTCTTAGTAATATTTAGTGAATTAAGATATTTGAAAATCGATAGGCGCTTGCAGGCATAGAAGACTATTAGACGGGTCACTCTTGGAAGGTAATTCATATACATTTAAGTAACACAATACGTCCGCCTCCTTGATCGAGTGGT
Organism: Saxidomus purpurata; assembly: GCA_022818135.1. Classification (NCBI taxonomy): domain Eukaryota; kingdom Metazoa; phylum Mollusca; class Bivalvia; order Venerida; family Veneridae; genus Saxidomus; species Saxidomus purpurata. Next base: position 3,358,841 of record JAFMSR010000017.1, read on the forward strand.
TAGATTTGCTTACTTGAAATCACTGTAACCTCTCACAGATTTAGGGCCATGGGTTCGGGACCTGCTACCGATCAAGTCTCTTGGTGTGAGTAAGTTAGCAGTTTCTTTCGGAGGGCAGGAAACTGGTTCTTACAAAGTAGGATGATTAGGCAAACCGCCCTCCTATTAAAATGACTTAGAGCGTTAAACTTATACAAGAACAAGAACAAGAACAACAACAACAACAAAAGCCCTACAAGTACACGTTTTGTACACAGTATAGGATATGTCCGTGAAGATGAATATATGTCTTAGTGTGATCATCTCTGATTGTCCTCTATTATGTCAAATCATTTTATTGCTATACAAACTTTATCTTTTACAAATGTATTAAGAAAGTAAACTCATACGGATTTGAACGAAAATACATATTCAAAACATCAGAACTTGGCTCGATTATCAACATAAATGTTTCCACCAACAAATGAAATGACCGGAATAGGTTGTACGTTACCATATTTGGATTTCTATCAATGTGTGTGACGTTTAAACTGCTGTTGGTGATATATTTTACCCGTCTGTATTATTATCCGCATACAAACGTTTTTTTCGTACAAATATGTTTCGAACCATAACTAGTTACATCTTTTGTTTTCCTTCAACAGAAGGCAAAAAAGTTCCATTTCATTCTCCCAGCCGATATTACATCTTTTACCCTAACATATTTTACAGGTGTTAAGTAGAGTTTCAGAAATACGGAACCGGACGTACGGACAGACACCAACACATATGGTTATCTAATGGTTTCCCATTACTCTCCAATTTAATAATATACCCAACAGTAATCAGAAGAAACTACCAGTAAGATAACAAATGCATACAACAATTCAGCAAACATGCTACATTTAAATTTTGCTAATTATGTGGGTTATATGAAACAAATATCTTTAAAAATATGCTACATACAACCTTTGTGCAACCAAAAGTTGTGTCAGATTTGAAACTTTTCTGGTAATCATGTCATAGTTCAAAGCAAATCAATATCAGGTTCTGTTAATTTTTTACTTTAGAAAATGTATTTATAAATTTATATATTTCATTTAATTAACCTGCATGGTCGGTAAATCCGTGCTATCTAAATGTATTGCTCATTTAAATAACCTGGTCGGTAAATCCGTGCCTGTATGACCATCATCGGGTCAACAGGTATCAACTTTCAACCCAGAGGCATACTTTTTATCATTTTGATAGAGGATTACATTGTACTAAACACTACCACACACCAAATATCTCAGATCTGGACCTTGCGGATTTGGAGAAGATTTTGGAGTATTTTCTATCTGTTGCCACAGAAACAGAATACTGAATGTGATGGAATCATTTTGCTACTATTGTTATTATTATTAGCTATAAACACAGCCATCTATAACCCCCCTTTGCTTAAGATACCTTAGTATTGTGTGAAAAGTTGACTTTATATACTGAAGAAAATATATACAGAGCACATGTAGTCAATATATTCAAGAGTCATCGTGACTTGTAATGCTCTTCATTTATGAATAAAATTACTTTGCAACAATTGAATGATAATGAACGTCTTTGTTCTCCAAAGGACTTGTTTGCTTTCACTTGATGCTAAGTTGAAGTTGTCGATCAATAGATATCATTCAGTTTGAATAACGAGGGTGAAACTAGCCCTATATCGCTCACCTGAGACCTAGTTATGACATAATTTGACCAAAATTCAACCTTAAACTATTATTTCATAACCTTGATCATTCTCGCTAACGTTCATGACGATTGTGTATGAAATGTGGTCTCCATACTGTTAACGATGTTTTAATTTTAAATTGACCTAGTGGCCAAGTTTTTTACCCCAAAATAACATAGTTTCAAACTTGACCTAGAAATACTTGGAGAAACATTCAGACCAATTTTCATGTAGACTGTATGTAAAATGTGGCCTGTTAACAAGCTACCTGACCTTTGACCCTATTTGACCCAGATTCAAACATAGTCCTGACCTAGAAATCATTAAGACAAACATTCCAACCAAATTTCATAATGATGGCTTGTAAATGGCAAACACACGGTTTTTCTATGATTTGATCCGGTGACCTAGTTTTTAACCCAATATAAACCAGATTTGAACTCGACCGATATTTTATCAATTATGACAAATTTTCATAAAGTTCTCGTTTAAAATGCAGACTCTATTGCATACACAATGTTTTTTTATGATTTGACCGGGTGACGACCTAGTTTATGATCTCAAAAAGTCCATATTCAAACTGGACCTAGATTTCATCAAAGACAAACATTATGACTAAGAGTCATGAAGATCCCATGAAAAATGCAGCCTCTATTGGATACACAAAATGTTTTTGTTTCGTAGATTCCCCACTTTCTGTAAAATTTAAGCTTAGAATCCATACAAGATCCCGTACACTAGACTCTTAGGTCCAACGTGTAATGCACGTGCACATTGTATTGTGCGACAATATTTACCTGGCACTCATTAATCTTCGCCAATATCTTCGGTTATGTTCGGGTGTGTTTTCGTTGTTTCAATTGATTACCGTATCGAACAAATACATTTCACCGACTGAAGTTCACACCGCAGAGACAGTGGCGTATTGGTAAGATGCATTACTTGTAAACAAAGATTCATGGGTTCGAATCCTGCACATATAATTTTATTTTTTTTAAGAGAATGGCTATTTTAATTCAATTTGTGACACTGTCTTATGCACCATTTTTGCTTTTATTTAACCTGTGATTGTTGGTTATCTTTGCTTTGTTTTCTGTGTTTTATTTTTTATGTACTTATACTTACTATTGATATTCATGGCATTTTCTTCGAAGTTCTTCGATATATTAGCCGTGGCTTTCTTATCTTAAGATCTCAACTGTTTTTCAAGATGATTTGCTCGTCGGCATTTTCAGTTCTAAATACAATTGTATGCAGGACGACGGATAAAGAATGCTCAAACAGTCATTAAAACATATTGAAACCCCGTGCTGAACAAAGACTAGTGAATACATTTAATGCAACGAAACGATTAAAAAGGGTAATACAAAAATTCAAGCAAGACTCGAACCTGCATACGCTGGATTGGTAGTCAAATGCCTTATCCACTACACCATTGCGGAATGCGATATCTGTTACAGTACGAAATTGATATTTTATATCAATCGCTTGTTATATTTTTATCCGAAGGTTAACGACCACATACCGACCACATTCGACCATATTCACAAGTCAAATGTTTGAACGCCGCCAAATGGAGTGAGGGTTGCGATAATTAGTAATTTAAGGATTAGGATTTAATGTATGGTGATTAACCAAACCTAATCTTTTTGCACTCTAATTTTGTATATGGCTGACCATTTGTTAATGTTTAATGCTAAAGATGATTCTACGTCAAGTCTATAGGCATTGTTTCCTCTGTATGAAAATTGGCTGCTGTCACATTATTGAAAAATTATTTTCATCTTATCTTATGAAAGATATAAATGAATTTTGTTCCCACTATATAAATAAAGTTAATTCCACTACGGCGTGGTTTCGATCTCTGATCTCCCGCGTGCCAAGCGGGGAAACATAGCACTGCGCTATCGAGGCATTGAGTTTAAGAGCGTATAACTTCGTTATTCACCAATACAGACGTTTGTTTCGGAATGGCGGTACAAATTTATGTAAACAAACGAATTTAACTTCCCAGACACTTTAAATAAGAAGTGGACACATCATAAACTTGGTAGTTTCGTAAAGTATATTCAAATATCTATTAGTAGTCATTCGTTTAAAATCGGATATTTCCGTAAAATTTAGACTGGTTCGCGATCTCAAATCAAAAGACCGCTTGTTACAAAAGAACACACTGTGAAATCAGTCTACAGTCTAAAAGTAGTTACGTCACCCCATGGGAATTTTACTTACTGCATTCCAATATACACACCGCCTCCAGGACGGCGTGTAATGAGTGCCAGTTCAATATTGGCGCATAATAGTATTTCAATTATAAACATGTTTAGCTGGATCATATTACACTTTAATATCTAATAACGAACATGTTATCTTGTCAACTAGTTTTACCTACGCCACTTCCTGAAATTTAAGAATTCCTTTTACGAACAATAGAGCTCAATGGTTAAAGAACAGCATAGGTTATACAAGCAAAATGTACTGAAGTTATGATCCTGGTTTTACTCACTAGATCAACAATAATTGTGGCATTCGATAAAATGTTACTTGTTACTATAAAATTAATGTACTTTCAATTTCCGAATCAGTCGGAGGTAAGAAAATCAGATCTCCTGTTCAGATCAAGCAATTTCATTATAAGCAAAATAATGTCTTCATTTCTGCATAAGTTAAATAAAGCTTTCACTGCGCACATTTAAAAGATTATAAGATTCTTTGCCGTAAAAGTAAGCAAAAATCCTACGATATTTATGTGTTGCATTTTCATAATACGAACGTATCCAAATTCGTATGCATACGAAGCAGAACAATATCATGTATCGCTGACGTGACAGTTAGGTGCATTACTGCTACGACACTAGGTTTGAATGACGTGAGGTAACAGTTTTTTTTATCAATAAATAATTATCTGACATTTAAGCCAGCCATATTCTTATGCAACCTTCCCTTGGCTAACCCATATTATTGCAAAACTTTTCATACTTTCTGTATAGAATGTTAAAATTATCAGCTTGTACTTAAGATATATTCAGGCGTTTATAGACAGTTTATTTTTAGAAAACCACGATACAGACTTGAATATACATTTTATATAGACAGACATATTTTAAGATGACCTCCAACTTTGGATAAATTCATTCAAGGAAAGATCTTTCCAACATTAGAGCATCAACTTTGAAAATTAAATCGTGGTGTCGGATGGTCTATGAATGAAAGGACACGTAACTCTTGTCTCAGTACGGACTGATAACATCGAAACTGCCAGTGTAATGTATGATTATCATGTTCTAATTACTACACAATTGTCATGGCATACCTCAACGTTACTGCCCATATAAGTTACCTGACGGAAAGACGGACATAAGTAGGGACGGGTGGACTTGTATGCCAACTTTGCAGATACCGTGATGTTTTATGTCGATAAACAAAAACGAATGAGTCGAAAATACCTAGTCAATACGCCGTGAGACGAACGTTTGAAGTTGTTTCTTCTTTATACAGTGGAAATTACCTTACCGTATGCAAGATATATTTTCACAAAAATGTATAGACAACTATATGTATATAATAAAAATTTGACTGATGGTTTAAAGACTTGTTTGTAAGTTAAATTTTGGTATAATGAAGACTTATTTTTACGGAACTACCTGCTATTTATGTAGAAAAGATTTTTAATAAGTTAAGTACATATGTATACACGCTCTTTCACATCTACGATTTCTTATGATCAATTATAGTGATAGGTCGCACAAATATCAGTCCAGTGAAATATTTTTGAAATGTGACCAATCGTTTAAAGCTGCTCATTCACAGTTTAGGTAAAGATTTGACAAAAAATCTTCCTCGCAACGTATTCAAATCTCTAACATTACATTGAATGCTAAAATAAGTACATACAAGAAAATTAATTGTTACTAAATACTTTAGAAAAAAACGTTGAAGAAACACAGTAAAGGACCATTAATCAATGTTACACATCAAGTATCTGATATGTTACTCTTTGAAAGTCAGTTCAAAATGTGACCAGCTCTTGTGGTCACGTTATTCAGTCAAGTGAGAGCAAACTTAAGAAAGCTTAATGATTCGGTCCAAGATCGTGAGAAGAAGTCTCTTGGAGTACTTTTTGCGAGGACGGAGAGACACGCGATGGGCAATTGATACAGCTCAAACTTTGAACTTCATGGTGTACAGTGCGATACGCCGTACATCTATGACTCGCGGGTTCAAGGCTTACTAATACATTTTACCTTGAAATACAAATATAAAAAATATATATCCTTTTTATCTTAACCCCCTCGAGATAACTGGGTTCTTTTTAAATGTACTAGTTTTCCATACCTCTGTACTTCTGTAGATGCAACGTTTCCAGTCTCAATAACTGCACCTGAAAAAGTTAATTATGAACTTATTTGAATTTAACATCTGATAAAACGCGACATGTATCACTATCACATTTACAGCACCGATTATACATGAGATTTTTAATGGTTTATCGTTTACCTGTAATGTGCGCGCTAAGGGAGATAAATCCCTCAACAATGTCACCAGCCGGATATGAACACGGTGGATAATCGTACACCGAATATAGTCTCCTAGATAAACCAAACGTTAATCAAAGCGCTGAAGACGCTGGATTTGTTTGTGTATTCAAAATATTTGTTTTTTGTTTTGTTGTGACGGCTTTTTCAGTCTGTAATCTTCATTAGTGAAGGCTATACCAGTTGGTAATAAGATATGAACAGAATGCAACAGTTATAAATCGTATTTTGGATCGAATTGTCTCTGTTTCTATTCCCGGTACACATAGACAGCAGGGATTTTCACTGTACTTAACAAAATGTTTTCACTTACTGTCTAAAATCAGACACTGATCGAGCAGCTAGTTACGGCGCTTCGATAACATAAACGAGCAGGCAATAGCACCGATCAATAAGGGGATCAATTTGTTGTGCAGACCGACAAAGTAATAATGCGTATCTAAATGCCACAATATACATTTATAGAACGAATATGGTTGAGACCAGGAAGTAGCGGTGTTCAAATGTTTGTCTGCAGTCATTGATAGATAAGATATGAATATAGGGTACATTGCCTTCTACTTAAAACAATCACCACCTATGAAATATAACAAATCGTTTTAACATCGACATTAACGTATCCTAACACTTGTTTTCTGCTTAAGGTGCTCACGCGTATTTCTAATTCATGTAGGAACGCAGACTAGCTCGCGCATGGTCCGCAGAATAAACATATCAGCAATTAGGAAAGTTATAATTACGTCCCTTGCCGCGCATTGAATAAAATTTATGAATGGATGGATATATTCGTAAAAAGAGAATGTGTAAACATGCGCGTAAATATTCCTGGCTGTTCAAAATATTTCATTCTTTAAAACAACGATCAGGGTTGTTGTCACAGAAACTCCAAAACATATGTTTTCTTTCCACAAAAGGTTTAAGAAATGGCCGGCGGGTTAAGAAATCGGAACTATTTCTATAGGGTGTATATATATAGTAAATCGTCCCTTATTTTTACGCATCATTGTAAAATGAAATACATCCGCGGTTCTTATTCGGAAACAGTTTACTTTAGTTATACTTACAAAATTAAGCTGATGCTGCATGAGTTTATAACATTATATATTGAAACAATACAACTTTAATGTCTGCGATGGCCATATGGTTTCGAATGAAGAATCATAATTTGGGATTATATGCTGACTGACGTGCCGGAGCTACTTTCAGATTTGGTACTTAAGGAGTAGGCATCGGAAAACGGTAAGTAAATTTGTTTGTTTCACAAACAAATAAAAACTGGATAATTACAATGTAGTATCAACATATGTGTAGACATATGCAGGTACATAAATAGTTGTTGGCTGTAACGTGTCAATGAACCATCAGCGAAAAAGATTACTCACCCGCGAAAACCTGATGTTTGAAAAATATTTCAGTAAATTAGACTGTTATCGTCAAAATACAGAGTTCTGGGTCGATGGATATCTTTATACTAGTATATGATTTAGGTATCACTGCGTTAAACCATTTCAAGAAACTTGCAGAAGTGTGGGAGCTTTCCTCGGGATGTAAAATTTGCATAACCAGTTTTACGAAAATTGTGAACGGAGTATAACTGTGTATTAATCGTCTTTTGATTAATTTCAAAGATAATGTTGATTTCTGGAATTTGAATTAAAAAAAAATAATGTATTCGCAATTTTACGACGTTTTTTCGGTATTCTGTATGCTCGGCTGGAGATATGGATATTTGATTTGGTCATGTATTGAAATTGTTCTTCCTTGTTCAAGGCATAAATCTACATTTATTTAAAAATTGATGTTTTTTTTATTTCTTTACCGTCTATTCTTTTTATCTTTATTTCTTTAGTTGGATGTGATTCGATCTTATGCTGAAATATGACATTAAAGGGAAATACTCTACAACTTGCAAATTATTTGCTATGGCTGGAAGTATGTAAAATAAATAAATGCAGTTTGCAAAAATAAGTCATATCGGAAAATGTCTCGTTAGTTCTCCACTACAGTGACCCTTGATAATAAATCGGTATCATTACATTTATCTAGGTTTCCCGAACTGCAACACATATGATTCCGTTGATTTTATCGATATTTACTTTAAGATTAAGGTCAGGTGGACATCCTTTCATATACCGGTATTAAACTAAAACTATCACTAAAGGTGATGGTTATCCCACCCTTCCTTCCCCACCCTCGAACACCGCACTGACACAGTATATAAAATGTATGTAACATTTGATGCTTTAGAGGTGGAAAAATACCTTTATGTTGAGAGCGATACCGCTGTTTTGAGTAATCAAGCAATAGGTTTACAACTTCTTTGAAGTTTCATTAAATTGTGACCAGGGTTTTGGAGATAGAGAGCGCACAAGATTTTATTGTCTCGGGCCCCTGTGACCTTGAACTTTGATGTTTTTACCCGAAAGATGGGTAGCCGGAGATCTACTAGGCAATGTAATATGCCAAATATCTAATCTTTTCCTATAAAAATCGTATGACCCGCAAGGCTATTCAATTTGACCAGGGCTCAAGGAGTTGAACTATATTTGTAGAGGTTCACCAGACAATGCAACATGCATGTGGTTTCAGAATAGTAAATGTTTTAGACTATGTAAATTCAAGGGACCCCCAAGGCGGGCCAGTGAGGGGAGCGGTTGTGTAGAGGTTTAGATGTCTGCCGCTCACCCAGGAGGTTGCGGGTTCTAGCCCCATCAAGGTCACGACCGTACTTCCTCATATGACACCAGTACTGGTTTTTCCAGGAAGCGAACTCGAGTGTTACTCGATAAACTCAAAGTTTTCTTCACAATCTTGCTAAAATAAATGAGTATTAACCATAAACTATAAACTAAAGATATGATCTTACAAGTTGTATAAATACTTTTTTCCTTCGTGTTTTGTTTACTGCTCACCGAAGGTGTTATATCCGATGTTCGGTGATCCACCGTGATGAAGTGAAGATATTTGAATATGACTAACGTATCATTAAAATCCTTCAGAATTCGAAGGAGGTAAAGTCTCATTATCATCAGGTGAACATTTCATCAAAGTTTCATAAAAATCCTTTAAGGGGTTTGTGAAATGTATATTCACATGGCTTTTGAACCCAGGAGTGGCCTTACCGTTTGAAATGCTGAATGGAACATTGACCACAGATTGATGAAGATCATTCAAAGGGTTAAGAAGATATAGTCCGTTGACATTTGAGCCAATTATAGTTAGAACACGGACTCTGTACATCTTATCCACGAGATCAACGTTTCTTATTGTTTCAAAGCGAACATGACCTTTGACCCTAAATTTGACATCGATCTTGTGCAAACTTGTTTGAAGCATGGATTCTGCATGTTGCCTCAATAAGCTGAACATTTCACAGTTTCGGAAAAGAAATCCTCCAAGGATTGATGAGATAATATGTTACGACCTTTTATCCTGAATGCGGCCTTGATCTTGAACAAGCATTGTCTGTGCAACACATGTGTGAAGTTATTTCAAAGTTAGTCTACGCACATTGCAGCCAAAACATAAAATACAACAACATAACCTTTTATTTCAAGTTGAACCTTGAGTGTGACTTTGACCAGAAAAAGTAACCCAACTAGACGGTCCCCACGACGCACCCTTTGGAACATGGACAACCAATGTGTTATTTCAAGATAAAAAAGATTCAGGTATATAACCCTGTATTACAGATTATGAGCATTAAGTGATACTTTGACCTACAATATAGCTTACTGGGTGTGGTGCATAACACACCCATCTGGGTATGGACACAAATTGCATAACGTTCTTTCAAATAAGTTTATAATTGTAGCATTTACAGCCAGGACATAAAGTAATGATATATAACCCTTCATTACAGATTTGAGTCTGACCTTAGAGGTATCTACCTCTATAGACACTCTTGTGTTATGGGCAAAATGTGTGTGAAGTTATTTGAAAATTGGTCGATTAATGAAGAAGTTAAGGAACTGAGGAACTAGCAGATTGACAGACGAACGCGCTTTCTGGTGGAACCGAGCAAACCTATATTCACCAACAGTTTTTGTCCGTTTGGACAAATAAAGAAAAATTGGGCTTTCACCTTGTATTATATTAGTGTAATCACCTTGAATTTGCTGTCTTTGGTTTCCAGGCACTTCAGGTATCATTTCGTTAATGTGTATGTGTCTCCTGAATACATTACTATGCGATGCAGTATCTCTAGAATTATAGAATTTGTCTGGATTCTGATCATGGTGCTCGAACCGGGTAATGTGCATCTCAGCGGAGCCACTTCTTAAAGTTGTTTTGCTTGTATATGTCTGGAGACTGGCTGGTATTTGCTGTTGCCGTATACTTCTATCATTAACATCTGCAAGGTATAAGAATGACAGTTTATAGGTATTAAAATCTGTGTCACTAGTGCAAATATCTGCTGCATACGATGTACAGCTAAGATACCTTTTCAGTCTCTGATTGATTGCTAAAGTGCTAAACGCAGATACTTGCTTGTATTTGAGTATCAGGAAGAAAGATGTATGAAGGTATAGGTGTCAACCGCGTATATATTGCAGTGGAGGTAATTACAACATCCTCAAAGATTAGCTGTTTTGTTTTCATTTGTAGTTTCAGTATTTGGAACAGGACCACAAAGCAGCCATTTCAACTGTTTCAATTCTGACACATAGTTTCTACAACCTTATTGCATGTATATCGTGTAAAATTATTGAAAATTTGACCAATGGTGATAAGATTATTTCATTCAAAACTTTCAAAAACTGGACATTTTTCAGTTGTTTAGTAGGACAACTTGTTAAGGGCGGACACACTAATCGATCGCCTAAGGAAAGCATGAGCACGTTGGTCTATGTGAGCTGAAACGCATTAATACTTCTAATATAGTTACGCTACAAAAGGTTCACCTTCTACTTCCCTTGGTTCTTGCTTGATAACCATTATCCGATCAGGCAAGTCCACTCTATGTTCGAGGAGAGGATGTGGAGAGATTTCGGCTAGACACCTCTCAAGTTTGCTTTTTTCACAGGTGACAACAACGTTTAACTGTCCCGCCTTGACTGCAGAATATAAATGGTCAAACATGCTGTACCATTTGTAGACCTCGTTCTTCTCATATCTATACTTCCCTGCAAACTCATCTATGATCACCAAGCAAGTGTTCTGAAAGCTAATGCTCTTAACATCGTTTGGCTCTGTTAGAAGTAAACACCGTGAAGACTGGTATGAGGATGAAAGCGCAACCGCTACTGATGTTTTCCCGCTGTTTATAGGCCCTGTTAGAACAATGGCTTTGTTTGCCTTGAATTTATCTCTTGCCGCTTTAAGAGTGGATGCATCAACTTGTCCGCTGGTGATACTGTTCTGCCGAAGAAAGTTGTCAGTCAACACTAAAAGAAATATAGAATGACAACATTAGTATGTATATATGTAAATCATCAAAGAAATAATGTTTTCAAAGCTGAAGTGCGCGGAAATAAACGGTTTACTTATAGCTCAAATTTGACCTTGAAATTTCATGCTTTGGAGCACAATGTTGAACTTTGCAGTGTGCTTGGCATTTTGACAAAAGTATTACATTTAAAATCCCTTAATGTGTGTAAAAGGTATTCTGCTGGAACGAAGAAAGTTTGTTAATCCTATATGTTAAGTTTGACAATGCCTGCAACATAGTGGACTGTTTGTTACTCACAACATATCGTTCTGTGTTTTAATTATTCAATTCATTTGAAAAGTATAATGTACATAAAGGTGATTCTCCAAACACGAGAAATTGCTGTAGAAGCATTTTTACAATCTCTCAGAACCAATATCAGAATGGTAGGGCTCTAAGAAAGTATGAAACATTTGTGTACGTACCTCGCAAGTTATTCGTCATTTGAGAAGAACTGGAGTGTATATCGTGCACACGGTCACTAACTGAAATTGACATACAAAATATCGCTATTGGCTCAATTTATTAGATTAATTTGATTAATTGCTGTTTAATAAAGTATTTATTTAGCAAATATTAAATGTTATCAAATAGCGAATAAAAATGGCAGCTGGCTAGTATATGATAAAAATATTACCGTATGTTGAAAATCTTACCAGACGTAAGGTCAACCGGTTGTTCTGCGGTTGTTTCGTGAAATACTTTGACAACCTGACCTAGTAAATCATGATCGTGTAACTGTTTACATTCCGTCAGTATCGTGAAGTCTGTTACTATCATAATGTCTATTCTTTTTCCATTGACCTCTTGAGCTGTATGCATCATGCTTTTGAAGATATCATCCATACTTCTGGCCTTGTTTTCATCATACGAAATACTTCCGAAAGGATCTCTGCAGAGAACAAAATCAACATCATCTGGGTCAATATGACGCCAGTCAGATGACTTCTGCATTTCGACACATCGTTTGTAATTGAAATCCATTCCAGTTACGGCTGCAAGAGCTGTTTCAAAATAACGGCTTTTATAACTTCCTGTTACAATCACGTGGTGATTATCTCGTAACGCCGTTCGGATGTCTGCAACCTCTGCGGGAGCATCGAAGTTGTCGGGTAACTCTTTTATAGTTGATTCAAAGCATGCTGAGATAAGAAAAACGATTTACATTGGAAAGTCACATTTAACATATTAAGTAAAATCAAATTTTGATGCAATTTCTTAACTTTAAATTGTGTCAAACTTAACCAAAGTTTTAAGAATTTCTAATACAAAAAAGACATCAGAATAATGTATAATCAAACGAAGTAATTGTTTGCCCATTAATAGTCTACTGCTGACTAATATAATACAAAGGACTAGTTTCCCGACATACGAATTGAAAAACTTGCGTTGAATGGAAACACTGAAGAGATTGAGAACGGGCATATTATGTATTTTGTTGTTTGTCTTTTGCCATTCTTTTTTGAAAATGGTTAGTCATTTGGAATTGTAAAACGTTAAATTTAAAACGATGCCCATACAGCATGCAGTGTTCCTAGACATATTGGCTACTTCTTCAATATCATACATACATATACTTTTATAATCAAGATTTCTTATCGTTCACTTGTACTACAGGAGTATCCAAATATAGATAACCAGTTTACAATTACATTAATGTGGTTAAGGTCTGAAACTAAACAACTATATAGCGCAACCGTGACATATAATGTATATGTAACAAATCATGTAAATGCAATAAAAATATTTCTTTTCTTGCATTAATGAAGCTGATCGATACATGTGTGTCCAGGGCTAAATTTATTGCACAGATTTCTTAACTTTGAGAAATGAACCATTGATGACTATGTATTAATACATTAATATCTTTATAACATATTAAAGTTATAATATTTTAGTTTCTGAACAACTAAAAGTGATGTAAAACTTATTGTTCTGTCTTGTCATCGAACTCTTTAAGGAAATTTGTGTGAATTAGATTTTTAACAGCATTATCATCATTTACCAACCTTGTAGTTGCTTCAGAATATTATCAACAGCTTTGAATCTTTTGTTTTTGTCTCCTGAAAGAAAACAAAAAGTTACGATCGAAGGAAACATATTCTAGTAAAAATAGAACACAACAAACTGTTTACTTGTTCGTCATTTTTTGGCATATATCTTGCAAAACTGAAGGAGAAATTTTGCAATTTCTTGTCGACTGCTAACAAACGAAATTTTGTTGTCACAAATTATTTCACTTATGCCGTTCTTCTGAGCAAGTTGAATTTCAAGTGGTGAACATTTATGATCTCTAAGTACTATGGTTATGTTGAACTCCATAAACACTATATATTTAAGGATGTTGACTAGGATGTACAAGAAATTACGAGCATACAGGATTACTTAGCATTTATAATGTTTGAGAACTAAGTAAAGGTTGTAATATCAATAAACTTTCAAACTTCCAAAATGTTTGCACCTATTCTAACTTATATTCATTGCAGCAGGGCGTGTTACAGTTCTTCTAATATGATAAAAATACATAAATATCAGAAATATTAAGTTGAATTTCAAGGAGAGGCCATAATAGTTTCAAGAATTTGTTAAAATTGTGTAATTTATTAAACATCGCAAAAAGTAAAGGGAACAGACACACTGAAATGGCTTATTTTAAACTCACAAGTGGTTTGTCTCTTATTTTCATACACAAAACTCCACCAGACTAAACTGATATGCATTAAGGTACACAACTGAAGCAAAATGTTATGATTATGATACATGCGTACATGTACAACTTTCATGCTTTTAATTTTAATTGTTCTTATATGTCCGATCTGACATTTTTCCATACCTATACAGACCATTGGGTGGTGTGTATATAAATGTTCTGATACCATTATTATGAGACACGGTTAGAATAATAAGCGTTATTTGGTCTTTCAATGTATTTGTTTCTCAGTAACTTCTTGTCAAACCAGAAGTAAAGTGACGGTGTCAATATTGGCCCAGGGATGAGCATCATTTGACTAACTTTGCAGAGGTTTTAATGTAGCTAAACAATATTAAAAACAACACTTTAAGCTCTGAAAGTGATAATTTTGACAAACACGTTAATATTTCTGAGGAAGGCGATGTCAAACAAGTGATCCCCGGGCGGAGCAAATTTTCACCACTTGGTAATATCTGGAATAAGCTTGGCATATGGCCTCTAGGTAGGAAATGTCAGAACCCTAAGCCCTGAGAACCATTGTCTTAGACTGAACTCATCTGAATTTAAGAGGTTTAACGCCCTAGTTTGGTGAAATGTGTAAAGTGATTTATGAATTGAAACTATTTAATGCACATAGGACGACTGAAAACCGAAAGACTAACGGACGGCGGTCATCAGTGATTCATCAATCCAGCCGACCTACAATTGTAATTTGCAACATGGTGTACCAATCATTTACATTTCAACGCAGCTTGCTCGCTGACTGTCGGTGAAAAAACAAGTGATACATGTATATATGTGGTACCCTAAGCCACTATTACATCTTAAAGCAATATTCAGCAATATGTACATGTAGTTGCAGTTCCTAAAGCATTGTAAAAAAATATCAAGTCTTTCCAGTTTCAAATATGGTCTTTGTATAGGGAATATTATTACATAACCGTTCGGCAGATTTAAGTTAAAGTTACCGAACCAAGGGTTTTTCAGATCCAAACAACATTAACTGCTGAAATTATAGACCGTATGTTAGTTATATTGAAATATCTTACCGTCTCCGTTTGGTCCAGGTTTTTGGACAGTTACTTGCTGTAGAATTGAGGCTGTTTTGCTTGTATTGGATTCTACGTCGTCAAGCTTTTTCTTTAAATCCGTTACGGTGTTGGACAGTTCTTCAATTTTGTAAGCCATTTGTTTGACCGTTTCTTCATGCCACAGTCGTAAACATTCAACAAGATCTGGGAGACGATTCTTTTTCATTTCGTCAATCTTCGTTTTAAGGGAAATTTGATCAGCAGTGCTAAATACGTTAAGTGCTAAACCCATGGCTGCAGATTCAAGGCGTCCCCAGTGAGTACTAAAGTCACTGTTTGATACATTAGCAGTGTTTGAAATATGTTGTAGCATGTTTCTGATCTCACGGATTTCCCTCATCACAAATGTTTCTAATGGCTGAATCTGTGTTGGAAACAGGTTCGTTATCAAAGTAACAAGCAACGTAACGTCCCATTGTGATTCATTGGCGGTGCCGCTACTAGGAAAAAGTATGTCAAACTGATCATTTCTAATAACTTTCCCTATCTTCAGCTGTGAAATATCTGCTTTTCTGCGGGTAAGATAGGCGTTAAGACTTGTGTAAGAGGACCCTGCATCTTTCTTGGCAAGCTGTATGAAGAACTCCCTCAACGGCTCTGGACAAATGTTCACCACAAAACAGACGAGTCGGAAGTAATTGTCAGCCATCTGTATGATAAAAATAAGTAGATTTGAAAATATCTGTCTACTTTTGATATATTCTCATAAGAGAAGAAAATCATGAATGTATGTGTCTTTTTCTACAACTTTATTTTTGTTACAATGTACCCAGTAATAAAGAAATTTAGACATGTAAACATGTCTTGAATTCCGAAAATTTAATTAAGGTTTTCTGATTAAAATGATGGAGGAAATGCAGAGTTTAGTATTTCTACTTTTACTTCGCATATCACTCCTATAATGCATTGATTTTCGTAGAACATTTAGGATCTGGTAATATTTCCGCGGAAACTTGAAAAGCGCAACCTACTTAAGGAAATGTTTTGAAGGCCATATGGAAAAAAGAAATGTTTTGATTTACATTGTAATTCTTTATATGTCTTATATGTTACCTTCATAAAATGAAGTTTTTATTATTATTATTATTATTATAAATGTTTTCGTCGACTTTGTAATATTTTTGTAATTTTCAATTTTGATTATAAAATAATCTTCTTTTTGTGAAAGCCATGTCGAAGCATTTACTCCAAGAATATTATAATTTGCCATCATTAAATTTCAAAATATGCGGAACAAATACTGTTTCGGTGGCAATTTTCAAAACACAATAATTTTTGTGCTCTTTAACTCAACATTGAAAAAACGGCCCAAAAGATATACTGAAAAACATGCGAAACGTTGGCATAAAATACAAGATTGACGTGACGTAACGTGTCGTTCCCAAGTGTCTAATATTGATAGCTCTGTTGCTTATTCTGAAAAAGGCATTTCCGGTTCATTCCTCAATAATCACAGTACTTTGTATCCAATATTTAAATGGACAACTTAGGCACAAATTGCATAGTTTTACTAAGATGATACATTTTGTTAAATATTCTTAACAACAAGTTTAACAGCAATGGTTGCAATGCCTTTTTAAATACTAGTATAACAGACATGTGATTATAGTGTTCTATATATAATTTCACTTTCATTTGTCAGCAATAGTTGATAGGCTTTCATACTTCTATGACCGATACTGGTCAGCTAGTGACATTTTTTTATACTGGTAGTGCTAGCAGTTTAGGGTTTAGTGCTTCCTTCAATGGCTGTTTGTGCATCACAGCAGAAATTACTGTCCTTGAACTATTTCTAATTTAAGTATCTCTCCAGTTTTTGCGGCGATCACCTTGAACTATTTCCAATTTAAGTATCTATCCAGTTTTTGGGCGATCACCTTGAACTATTTCCAATTTAAGTATCTCTCCAGTTTTGGGGCGATCACCTTGAACTATTACCAATTTAAGTATCTATCCAGTTTTGGGGCGATCACCTTGAACTATTTCCAATTTAAGTATCTATCCAGTTTTGGGGCGATCACCTTGAACTATTTCCAATTTAAGTATCTCTCCAGTTTTGGGGCAATCACCTTGAACTATTTCCAATTTAAGTATCTCTCCAGGTTGAGGCGATCACCTTAAAAACAAGCACTGTGACTATCAAGCGGTAGTTCATATCCGAAATGCAAAGGGCTCGAAATCAGAGAGCGACTCGGCCCTTGTACGTTCAATAACGGTACATTGCATCCAGTAAATCTTTAAACAGAAATTTTGATTTTGCTAAAGGGATAGTAGCCCCAAATACCATAAAATCGTATGAGACTTCGCTGTCGAAATCTCTGACATTTTATAGAATACAGGAAATAGGCGGTGTTCCACGGCGGTCGACTCAAACATATTCAAAAATATTGAAATATAGCGCCATTTTCCTCCGTGCTAAAATTACACAGTTAATTCATGGCATATTTTCCTTTGTTTAACTTTTACCCAGAAAGCAGGTTTTTTTGACTAAATCTGAAATGGCAGCTATAGCAAAAGTGGTTTCAGGT
Organism: Saxidomus purpurata; assembly: GCA_022818135.1. Lineage (NCBI taxonomy): Eukaryota > Metazoa > Mollusca > Bivalvia > Venerida > Veneridae > Saxidomus > Saxidomus purpurata. The sequence goes on from JAFMSR010000017.1 coordinate 3,376,808, forward strand.
ATTTATGCATGCCTTCCCGAAGAGATATATGTTGTTTGTACCACATGTCTCAGTTACGTGACCAGGGCGTTCTTGTATCATGGCTAAAATGCTGTTTTCGCTATTAGATATATTTTCAAAAAAGGGTAGTCTTGTAAAACGTGTAAGACTGGAAATCATGATACAAAGTAGCTGTATTGAAGCAATTATATAGAAAACAGTAGAAAACACATTTACAGGTTTCAAACCTTATAAGTAAGCAATCAGTAGGCAAGTGTAAGCAAGTGTTACTCTTCATATCTTCCTGTTTTAGACTGGGTGTACCGCGTCTACAATTTGTATATTTCTTGTATCAGCTTTATTCATAATGTATATGGTTTACCCGGTCTAACAAAAATACTGGAAAGATAAAACAAACAATATCGTCCAGTTTGCCTTTTTGCAGAAATACGCCACGCTGACACTAACCTATTGTTTTATTTCCGCGACAGTACTTACACCTTTCAAGTTAAGGTGTATCAATAGAAGTTATACTTCAGTTAGACCGTTGAAAGTCCCTTATACATTTTATTACAGCCTATAAAGTTAAGGATGAACGAGTAGATACATTGGTAAAATAACCTTAAGTTACCGTAATATATATGGTTGGTAGGTTTAGTGTCAGAGGACTGGTTTTGAAGGATTTTCATTGCGAAATTCAGCGTAGAATCCTCTATTTTTTTCGTCTGCGTAAACTTTTTGGCAGGAAACTAATTTTCTGCATGGCTGCATGGCTATACATATTTAAACTCAGACGCGGGCTATGAGTGCAAATATAACAATGGAAAATGAACGCCGTCGAATTTAAGGAAGCAGTCTAAAATAGCAGCGGAAAATTCTTTCAAACTGACATTAGTTGCAAAACAGCAAGCTTTTTTCGTCCGGACGGAATCGCTTTTCAGACGTTGGTCTGGATTTTTTCGCTTTAAGTAAACTACCTGACTTCATGAGTATATTTTTGCTGAAAATTTGTGGAGGAAGTTCTAGCTTCAGAGGTACATATCATTTCTTCTAACACTAATTCTAACACAAGCGGCTGCTTTTCCTATATACACATATAGGAAGAAGCCTGTATTTTATTTTACGATAAAATACAGCACGTTTTTCCAAGGACGACGTGCCTCAAATGACGTAATGACGTGACGTATGTAAACAAGCACGTCCAATCATATCTCGCGTTTTAAGGTTACGCTGATGTACTACTACGCGTTAAATAAAGTTTGGGATAGTTTTCAAAGAAAATATCGTGTTAGAATCGAAATAATAAATTGTTCCCTGTATTTTATCGTTGAATAAAATACAGTCAGTCATTTGAATGCGAAAAATTAAATCACTCGTGCTACGCACTCGTGATTTAATTACTACGCATTCAAATTCCTGACTATATTTTATTCAACGATAAAATACAGGGAGGCATTTATTATTTCTTAAATATTTCGTTTACATCATTTATCATATCAAAATAAAAGTTTTAAAACCTCTGTTATTATATTTACCAAAATTTAAAATTCTTACATTATTTTGACAAACTTCAAGACATTGAGTTTCGCCCGTACAATTTTGGTGTTTCCGTCGAGTAACGCTTCGTTTTTGGCTGATATTTTGGTTGGTATTGCAAACCGATATATAGTGAGGTTCGTAAGCGCATAGCGAAGCACATAAGTACGTATGTGGCATTAGTGCGTCGTGTAAAACATCGGTGCTTGATGAAGCTCGTTTGTACGCGGTGTGGCAACTTCAACAACTGGCAAGTAAGTGCTTGGTGTAGTAGGCTAGTGCATTGTGCAGCAATCTTGTGCTATATATAGATCCATCTGCTGTCCATATGCAGTAAATCTTGAAATTGAAATCATTCATGGTTCATGTCTACTTAATAATAAGACATTTCAGAAATAGTGTTCTTTTTAATTTTTGTTGTTTTTTGTTTTCGTCCACTGCCTGTGGGTTTCGGCGTTTTATCTCACACCTATTCCAGTGTCAGCCTAACCAGATATCAAACTTACAGGCAAATTTTGAGGATATTTATAAATAGGTGTTCTAGTATATCAACAGATTGTTCCGGGATTCGAACCCAGATCAAATACAACAGTACAGCACAGTTCGGAGTTTGTTGCCTAACACCTAATACATATTTACAAAATCTGAGATGTAATTTATCTATGTCTTTAAAATTGTATACCCCCCATACTTCTGAACCGTATAGAAGAATTGGGACTACCATTGAGAGTCAAACATTGACATTTTAGTTTTAACATCTAATTTAATTTTATACTGATACATGAGCCTTACAAAAATGACGGTTAATATAACAACCGTGTTGTTTTTTTCGGGTGAGTGATGATTCGACAAGCCTTTCATTAAAATTGTATAATTGCATGATTAAAATAGACAAAGAATAACCAAAATATCACGAGAATCGATGCAAATATACCTATCCGCTAGGTTTCTATAGGAAAATCGTCAGCCGTGATCCTAAATCTTATATTATGAAAGTTACTGACTCATAGGATTGACATGTAAAATTTAGTCTACGCTGACTTTTTAAAAAATGGCAATTTCATAGGAGAAACTCGCGAGCTACCATTAATCCAGCCCTTTATTTTAATTTTATCTATTTAATCAAATATATCCCCTGTAAATTCTAACTCAGGTAAAGTTTCATTTGTCCTGCTGAAGGCATTAACTCGGTAGTTTTAAGTATATAAACACGTTTATGAATTTAACTTTAATATCACATTTTAGTCTACATGAAGATGTGCTAGTATGTCATACGTTTGTGGAATAAATGTTTGCAAGTTGCCAGGCATATATTCTTATATCATGAACACAGAAGTTAATGATTGGTTTAGCCGGAATGTAACCAAGTATCCCAATTATTAGAAGTAAGTGAAGATGACTGTTAGACAATATCAAAACAGAAAAGGTAATAAAAAAGCGAAAGACCTAACGTTTTTTTCGTCACAGAAAACGAAGGTGCACTTCTTCATTGTCTCGTTAAAAAGAAAAAGGTTGGGCCACATTGCACCAAAATCTAAACCAAAAGATCTAGCATAAACAGGTAGATTGAAGCTAAACGAAATCTGAACAAACAACAATGATTCTAGAATCTGCAAATAAAAACAACAAACAAAGCAAAATAGTTTAAGGAATACAATGGTATCGTGTTCAAACCAGCAAAAATCTATTTAAAAACAACTTACTTGATTTGAGAATAAGAAAGAAACCAACACATATAATACAATGAGTATATACTCTTCAATTAGTATATATCAAATGTGTTTCGAAACCATCTTTACTGGAAACTTCATTTAGTATAAGCCTATGTTTGATACATTAATTGATTAATAATATATGTATTTTTTTCTGAATGTTGTAATCTTACGATGTGAAATCAAAAGACACAATATTAATTTTCTGCACGACAAACGAAGTAAAAAAACAGATCCAGTTTGTTAGTAACCAATGAACTACTCAGGGCAGTAATATAGAATAACACAGTAAGAATGATTTTAGCAATTTCTCTCAACACACGCCATCCCCACATTAGAAGAGGGAGTGAATATGGCTTGTTTAGTGTTTTTTGGAGTCAAAAATAACCTTTACATAAACATTGAATTTGTAAATACCGGTTGCCTACATTTCCCGAAATGAAATACTATGCAGATTATATCCAGTTAAACATTAAGCTCTAATTAAAAATGTAAATATGTCGCATTAGAACATTAAGATGTCGATAAAATTGTTATTCCTTTGTAGCAATTTTGAATGATTCGTGTTAGATATAGACTTTAAATAAAGGTGTATGATAGTGTTACAATAACCTCCCATTGAATTACTTTGGCAGGTCAACCGAATAAAAAAATAGTAAGGAAAAAGAGATGACACATCTTGTAGTAGCTGCTATTTCTATATGGGAATGTGATGGAAAGTGTAAATAGAATAATGCCATTGTAACTTTATAGTTACATTGCTTGTTTAAAGGAAATCAAAGTCAAAAAACATTTTATTCCCAGGCTGTAGTCCGTGCAATTTTATATGGGTTTGCTTGATAAAATTGCGATATTTATTTTGTAATACTCAATTTAAAACGTCAAGTTTTAGTATGTCGAGCGGTCAGTGTAAGTCGCCATATTAGCTTTACTGAGTCGCGTGACCGATTGTGCGTGACATCTTAGTGCTCTGCACGCGGCCAGCGAACGATACCTTTTTTCTTTTAATTGCTGATAGTATACATGTTATATTTTTCTTAGATCCATAACAAAAAGAAAATACTCCGTTTGTTATCTACTATTAGTTTCTTTACCATTGTTGGCCTTTCACAGTTTTCACGACGAATCCCATCTATATTTTCACCTGTTACTTATAAACATACAGATAAAACGCGAAGATTAATTTCATAAACTATTTCAATTTACGTCGAAAGTATTTATGCTGATCTTGCAAGTAAAACACAAATTTTTTAATGAATAAATGTAAGTTAAAATAGTTTTCTCGATTATATTGGTTAAAAACAAAACTTAATTTTGCCGTGAACATTTGAAGCAAATTAATTCAAGACTGGTGCAGTTTTAAAAACAATCTTTATAGTTACAATCACGGCATTTTCCTAAATACGAGTCATACTTTCACTCATAGAAACCCCTCGATGTATCCCTATCATTATCATCAGTCCATAATTATTATGTATTTTCTGAACATTTATGGGGTTGGTTGAAATATTCCTTTTGCGGAATGACTTTTACCGAGTTGTATATGCGTAAGATAACTAAATAATATTTTATTTGAGCGTGTGTCCGTGCAGACTTAATCATACATTATAAATGAAACTTTTAAGTTATTGACAAATAATATACATACCTTATGTCTCATTCATTAAATATCGTGTCCGTTTGAATCACATTGATAAGTGAATTCATATGTTACCTCGTTCACACAAAACAAGTGTGCATACATTTAATTAGACCGCTCTGCATATTATTATGCAATTATACAATACAATAGATCCACTGAAATTTCTTCAACGGCTAGACCCTCACTAATTATTTACTATGACAACGTTGCCAAAATGAGATATTGTTTGTTTATTTAATTGATAGATCTCTGAAGAGTACAAATAATAAAACTGAATACTTGAGTCTTTGCAAATTTGTGAAATGCATTTTATGTCGTCGTTGATTAAGCTTTTTCTCGAACAGCATAAATTCAGTATACAATTCTCGTCATGTTATTATACCAGTTTTGTTTGTTTTGTATTACATTATGATAAGTATAATTTGATAAAAAAAATCTTCCTGTCACTTTAAAACATTTGTCATGAAATATTGTAAGAAAAACAGCCAACTCTTAACAACATAGATTATACAGGGAATATCTATTACAGTAGTATTTAAAATGACTCTCCACTGGTTAATGGTTCACTCCATTTAAGATTACCCTGTTGAAATGTATTATACTTTGTATGACAAAATTATGATTATTATGTTAAACAAGCTATATATGTTTTCGACATGTGTAAAGTTATAAATATTATCATTACATTATTCATTCTTTAGTGAACCTCGTGTATGAAACTTTTCTCGTATATTACCTCCTTTTTTCATGTATGCTTGCATGGTATGAGTGAAATAAAGGTTTTTGACTTGACTTGACTCGACTAGCATTAAGTGTTCCCATCACATGTAAGTAGGCCTGTTTCACACATACTGTATACATTTTTTTAGGAAATGAGTTTGAATATAAATGCCGGCCATGATTATAGATCAAGAAAACAAATAGATATCTGTGTCTTAAATTATATCATATGGTCCTGTAATAAAATATATTTTGTGACAAAAGTTTCAACCTGACACTTCGTATAAGATGTGTTTCGGCGTGCTTTTACAGACACACGAGAAAAAAAACATTTGCAACTAGATCTAGTTGTGTACATAGGGAAATCTAGATATGTATGAATAAGTGGTTTGTTAAAATTTTGTTACAAATAGTTTCTATAATTTTACAAAGGCCGAACTTAAAATACACTTTTTTTTTCTTATCATGCATAATTTTACGCCGGACGTCATTAAAAAGATCATAATCAAGATTTTTATGAAAAACCTTGACGTAAACATCGCTAAGACATGGAAATAAGAAACAATATGTTTGAAATGTTTTTTTACGTTTCATCATTATATAATTTGTATAACAATGCACAAAGTTATAGCAATCGATCTTGCATGTAGCAGTTACTTCAGTAATTTACATTTTGCGCACTACGACGTCACATCCGGTTCATTTAGCGTAGGCGCAACTTGGCTTATGCTATCAATGGCGGCGTCCGTAGACCGGATTGAAATCAAGTAATTTCAATGAAAAATTAATTAAATCATTAAAAAGCAATTGACCACATTTAAACGCATTTTCGGAAATGAAATGAGATGATAGTTTCACAGTCGAATTTTCTGACCGTCGGTACCCTTTACATGTAACTACGGCACTTTGACGAAATCTTTCTAGGGCTTAACATTCTTGAATTTTAGAACCGAAATTCACATTGAAAACAGTCGAATGGTGTTTCAATAATTTCCTATTTTATGTAAAAGTGTGGATATATTTCATGACCTCTTTCCCATATGAAACATGTTTACGACAAAAACTTGTTTTCATGTATGATTTGCCTTTTATGTCCTTGAAATACCGTTTGGAAGGCTTTAACCTATACAGCGATGAAAGTAAAGAGCTAATGTCTTACCTTTTGCTTCAAAACCACATCCGACTCAAAGTTACATCGACGTAAGTGTGTCTGTCTCTTAGATTTACACGAAACATATTCACTTTTTCAGATAGATTTAACTGCGTGTCAACATTAAGCGTGCTAAATTTGGCATATGGAAAACCCGAATGTTACTATTTTGTAGAATATTGGGTTTTTCTATTATATATTTACCTTATACACGAGCCCGAATTTAGATAAACCTATAGATAGATTTAGTTTAAACAATTTATTGGTTGGGTTACTTTAAGTTTAATAACCGCACTTATTGTGAAAAAAATAACGCTTATAATAACTTCAGTGTTTGCAAACAATACAGATAAAAATAAATATAAGAAATAATATATTGAAATAAGAAGAGATTTTATCAAATCATTACTTCGTTTAATAAGAATAATCTCTTTTTTTTCAAAACATCCAACCTACATCTACAAAAAAAACAACCGGCACAAATATCTCGTAGATTCCCTTATGTTATACTTCAACAAATTATTTAGTCTCAAGTATTTGATGACTTTTATTTAATACACGCATATCTTGGTTAGTTAAGAAAATGTTGAACACATATAAATGGGGTCAATATACGCATCCGTAATATTTTCATTCTCAAATCATTGTCATATAGATAATGTACGATAACGTCATAACGCATTTTAAAACAGCGTGAAAGATCAGGCAAAATGAGGTGAAATTAAAAATCATTGAATGTGTCAAAATATTTATTTGATATTCAAGTTTCGAAATAAGATACATATTTTATTTATTTGTCCTTCGTCAACTATTTTCTCCACTATGACAATTACGTACAGTCCGTGCCTCTCAGAAAGGAAAGACTATGAGAATAGCAGGTTAATTGGTACAGTTGATATACGAATAGAGTATTATGATATAAAAAATGGTAAAGCTTATAATTTACAGATCACGTTGAATATAACAATAAACATTCAATGAATTATACATCGAACTTAAGTCGGTTTTTAGAATATATCAAAGGCCAAGATTTATAATAAACACCATTTTATGGTTATCGGTTAGATAATATAAGGACAAAACAGCAGACGACACATTTTTTATGATTATATCATCGATTAGTGTCTGTTAAGGAATTTTTGTTTCTTCAAACATATTTTATTCATAATTGATAGAATGTGTTAACGTGTAAAAAAATGTTAACAGACAGCAAATTTATAATTGTATCTCTTTTCACTTTATATCAGTCAAATCATCATCAACAAATAATGTATTCATTATACAACAATAAAACCCTCACACTTTCAACAACTCCGCTTTTCAGTACAGCTACCGTGACTGTTTCAAACTTAAGCGATATCCATTAAATATCTAATGAAACTATTAAGAAGTTTGGTTTGGCACATTAACAGTGCAAACATATTTGTTATGTCACGCGATATGAGGTGAGACATAGAATTTGGGGGCATATGTTCGTTCATTTGTGTATTGGTCACAATATTAGTCAACTAAATACTATTTATTATAGTCAAAATAACAATAAACAGTACATCCATATAAATGTAATCTGTCTAACTTAGAATTAAAAGACAATCGTAGTACATTGAAAATAGATACTACATCATACATGTACTATGTATATAATAGTAAATAAATCAATACGACATCGCGGCAGCACCATACGATACAACGCGCGCACAATTTGATACGACATTCGGCAAAATGTCGCGAGTGACACACGACAACGGGGAGCGACTCGCGAAAAGGGGATACGACACTCGATAACGCGGTACGACAACCTCTGACTTAATCTAGGACAGTTCTGTTATAAATTGTGTAGATATCTATAAACGTATCGGCATTGTGCAAAATATGTCTGGTTAATGATTTTAACCAAATCAAACGAAGAAGATACGCAGCACTTTCTTGTCGTTGACAGGCAGCGGATTACATTCTGGTGATTCCAATGCACATACTGCTGTGAAGCTTTAGACCTTTGTAGTTCTTTCAAAAAAATTGTTCGGATGTAAACTTTGGAACTCACGTAATAAAGCAATCGAGTCACAGCTAGAAACTATTCATCACTTTTGTTTCAAAATAGCCCGAAATCTAACACAACGATTGTTACTTATATTGTAGGTTGCGCAAGACTTGAAGCGTACATTGACTATCAGATAATTGTTTGTCTATGTTATTAATGAAGACAACAGCTAACGTTTTCAAGCTCAAAGGTATCCTTTTCTACGAGCAATCTAAGCTGGTAGCTATAATCAATTTTTTTATTCATGCACGGACATCTCTAGATTCCTATGTGTCGGGTGTGAAATGACACCTATAGCAATTTGTGGCAGGTAGCCCGTATTTATCGAGACACTTTGATTGTTTATCCAACGTTGTCAAGGTTTTGTGCACTGCACCACAGTCTCAATCCGGCTGTAAGTGTGGCATAGAATGTGATGATTTGCTATATCATTTGTGTTTTATCTGCGACAGTAATAACATAAAGAGAACGAAATTTAATTCTAGTATTAAAATTGCTTTCAAGAATTTCGTCACAAACTGTGACAGTAAAAAGTGGATGCTAACTTGTCTCATTTATCCTGGTACATTTTGTACGTGCAAAATACATACACATGTAGTTGATGTTTTTGCTCTATAGACAAAACAAATTGTTATTTGCTTACTTATTTGTGATTTCCTTATTATGGAGGAATAAACGCAAATGTATATGTAAGGCAGATAACAATACCAGATTTTGAAAGTGAGGTGGGTTTTTCACACATTTTGATTTTAATCATGTGTACTAAAATAATTTATCAAGTGCAATCAGATAAGATTTCACACATTCTGTTTGAAAATTGAAGCCGACTAAAATTAAAGAATAAAAGTTCATATAAATAGTAATACTATATGAACACCGGCCAGCGCATGACTATGCGATACGACATCGCGACAATGCCGTTTGAAAATATCGTGTGACGTATTGTGTATTCTTCCGGGTCTGTATATACACATGGCGAGAAAGTCGTTTAAAAATGTTGCGTGTCGTATCGCATTGTCAGGTATTATGCACGATAATGCGATACGACGTACGGCAATGAGATATACCATCGGACATATCGTGATAAAATGCAGACACGATGCCCGATAACGCGACGCGACAGCGCGAGATTTTGTCGAATGTCGATTCGTATTGCATTTCGTGCGTCGTATTGCATTGTCGCGTTTTCGTATCGTGATGTCTTGCGTCGCTTTAGGGGGCGACGGACGAAATTTTAAATGACACTGACATGATTCCGTAATGTAACGTTCCTTTTAAAATCATACTTCTTGATTATAAGACGAAATGGTGTTAGCAAAGAAGGAATCGTGAACGGACGAATCCGTCCATCTAACCAATCACAATTGTGTGAATGATAAGATGATACCAAACAGAATTCGAAAATTATTCATAAGCGCAGTTGGCCAGATGACTTGACATCAACTTATCATATGCATTGTATTATGTTCATCGACACCGAGAAATAAAAACATTTACTAGTATTCATAGAAGGGTTTCTGGAACAAAAATGTACCATGTTACCATAAATGATAAATGAGAAATTGCTAGTTGCACCATCCTTAAAATGTCTAAGAGATCATAATCTAATGTATTATACAAATTTAGGACAAATTCTACCAGAGGAATGGTGAATAAAGTTTGGGCATGTTATGATCACAGGAAGTGGTCCAGTTCTATCAGTCCTGTTTCACCACATACATTTGTATTTATCAAAACATATTAATAACGTAACCAATCATTAACTATACAAAAAGCCTCCGTGGGATTCTGACAAAAAGGCCGCACCAGATTCCAGTAGACATTTATGACCACGGATCTTCATTCTCAATTTCTAATCTACCTTTAGTATTTCAGTTACGTGTAAATACACACATTATATCTATCTACAAGTGTAAAAAGCTATCAGATATTTTAAGGGATTGGTCTATGGATTGTGAAAAGGACAGCAACTAAATACAGGAGATATTTGCCTTTCAGATACAGGTATCTGGGTTGGATTGATAGTGGACAGGATAATTTCTGGTACAGTTAAACAGGTAAGGCATTATACAAGTACTAGTAAAGTTCTGTAATCGTTCAGCCATGCCAGTGTGTCCTAGTTGGAGAGGTGATCAGAAGCATATTGCTTCAATTTCTCTCAGTTTAATAAAAAACTGGAACAGTTTACCAGAAAATATCAAGTCAATAAAAAATATCTCTTTGTATAAAACATCAGTTAAAAGCCATATTGTATCAAACTGGAAGGCACAATCTGAAAATTGTTTTTTGTATTGCAAGACTTAAATGTATTGCTTAACATTCTAGTTTCATTCTTCTAAGTAATCATATGTTATCACAATTGTGATAAAGAGAACCCTCTGTGATAATATAGCTAGTGAAAATTCTGTGATAATACAGCTAGTAAACCTTCTGTGATAACATAGCTAGTCTGCAAAAGTGATTGATTCAAGTAATACATGTCGCTTTAAGATCCCGATGTTCTCTGGTTCCATCTTGATTTTCATTTTTTGTTGGTAAACTGGACCCCATTGGAAATAAGCTTTCGAGCTTAATGGGTTATCCATGCAACCATAGATCAATATTTTTGATATATATAATTTTATGCTCCCGAAGGGTGGCATATTAAAATCGCACCGCCCGTCCGTCCGTCACTGCGTCCCGACTTACAAATTCGTGTCCGGACTGTAACTCTGTCATACATTGAAGGATTTTAAAATAACTTGGCACAAATGTCTAGCACATCAAGACGACATGTTGCGTGCAAGACCCACGTCCCTACCTCAAAGGTCAAGGTCACACTTAGAGTTTGAAGGTAATGGAATCCTCTATATATGCATATATGTACACATTTGTGTCCGGACTGTAACTTTGTCATGCATTGAAGGATTTTAAAATAACTACATACATTATTTATTGTTAATATTGTTTTATAGTGCTTATTTATGAAAATGTTAATTGTGATCTATGTATTGCTAAAAAATAATAAATAATAATATTAATAATAAAGACTTGTTTCAGAGTGGGAGAATTGCATTTACCTCTAAAAAATAAGTTATAATTCTTCCTACTTAATTACTGGTCACAGGGGAGATACTTTTTTAGTTACATGTATGTAATTTGTTTATATTTAATTTTTGTTATACAGATTTTCACCTGTATTGCTTTATTATTGACTGAAAATTTAACTGGGAAAATAAATGTGACAAAGAGGTGATAATTCATAAAACATTATCAACTGTTATCTTGCTAACAAGAAATGATTCTGCATGTACGACCAGTGTAGAGCAAGGTCAGACAGTATATCCCTTCAGTCTTCACTGTTCACTACTCAGTCAAACATTCCTTTGAACTATTTCTGGTATTATACAAATTGAAAGCTGGTCAAGACCATTTTAGAAATTTAGCTTGGTATATAAATTGAATACAAAAAAGGAAAACACACAAACGACAACCAAAAATAGAAGACAGTACTTCCTTATTCCAATACAACAAGGTATGAGCAGTCAACTATGGATTGCTTTTTCTGCTTAGATCTATATTAACAGGAGAAATTGTCACTTGCAGATGTCAAGTGTGTCCTGACAATGGTTACCATAGCAACAAACTTGAATAAAGAACAAGTCCATTGGAAAAAATATACAATAAATGAGTCTTGGAAATGACAGCAAGAAAAGCAGTGCAGGGGTGTAAATTCTAGTTTCTCTTTCACACTCAGGAGTCTTGATTATCCGTTTTTGAACACATGGATAAATCTGTCACTTTGGTCACAATGATGAAGTCAGTAATGTGTCATTAGATTATATTGAGGTAGGTCTGTTGGAGCTGGGGAGTGAAAATGTGGGTGTGGTCAAGGTCAAAATGCAGAAATATACATTGTAATAATCTTTACAGAGGCATTTCAAGGTCCAAAATTGATAAGTTTAATAGTACATAGTGTTAAATTTTGCACTATTTGCAAAAAAATAGGAAACACATAATGGTAAATTGGTCAGTGTATAGTTAGTTTTAAAGGTGATCATGGGACTTTTTATAATTGAATTACATTTTGTCCAACCAATGTAGTAACCATTAGTACATTTGTATTATTATAACCATTGAAAAGGGAAATATTTGAAAGGAAAATACAAGAAAGCTCTACACATGTTTATATATTTCAATGTGCGCTACAATACAGACCCTTAAAGAAACAGTAAATTGTGCAATAGGAGAAAATTTTCAAAAGTAGGAAATTTGTCAACTGTCAAACCAATATTGACAAAATTTTGAAAGCAATAATGTGCTTGCAATGGTTTGCTTTTGTTAAGCTATTAAAATGCCATATTTATAAAAATTTAAACTTCTAATTATTGCACTGGTGCAAAATGTACTATGAAGATTAGAAACGCAGGAGTGATAGTAAGATTTCTATAGTGTTTTCACATGAATTTTGTAATTTCTTATTTTGCTATTGCTTATAGGTTCATGTATATTTTATTTTTTGGTTATATAAGTATATATACTACAGAGACATTGTTTTCAGATAAATTTTGAAATTGCTTACAGTTTCATGTACTTTTTGTTATTGCTTACAGGTTCGTGCACTTTTTGAATTTGCTTACAGGTTCATGTACATTTTGTAATTGCTTGCAGGTTCATGTACATTTTGTAATTGCTTACATGTTCATGTATATTTTGTCATTGCTTACAGGTTCATGTACATTTTGTAATTGCTTACAGGTTCGTGTATATTTTGTCATTGCTTACACATTCATGTACATTTTGTAATTGCTTACACATTCATGTACATTTTGAAATTGCTTCCATTGCACTCGATTGCTTACAGGTATTATTGTTTATGGGTAAATTTTGTAATATAGATTATAAAAATCAATATTTTTATTATTTTTTTCAGTGTAAGTGATAGCAGAGTGATGTGTGAAATAGACGACATGAAGTGATTGAGAAAAGCTTATGTGTTAGGATCTGTCAGAATGTCAGATTCAGAGCACACCAGTCTAATGTCAGAAACACAGGGAACTGGAAGTGGTCATGGGGGAACCAGTCGTAAGAAACCCCCACCCCCAGACTGGGGAAAGTACGGGCTGAGCCAGGAACCTGCAAAGGCTCCATACAGTGATAACATTGCAACTGGAGGGGAAGCCGGGTACCAGCACACTTATACAAGAAACAAAAATGAATTATTCCAGGAAGACCAGGCAAGTGAAGAAGCAGAGTTAATTAATGTTGATACATATGTTTGGACCATCCCTTAACCTGATCTTTATTCAGGTTTTACGTTTTTTACGACCATATTTAATATCAAGACATGCTATTCTAAAAGTTTTAGATGAGCACATTTTGTTAGTTTTGTGAAATTTGTACTCCTTGATTTTAGCAAGTGAATCTAAGTCAGTCAGGTTGTGTACATTATTTCAGAGTGGCTTTTATATTATTTGAAAATCTTACACAGTAGATCTATTTTATTGTAAAGTATTGTAAGTAGATGTATAAATACATACTATTTTAAGAATCTTACAAAATAAATGTATGTTATTTTAGAGACTTGCGCAGTAAAAACTTATTAAGTTAGAATCTTACGTAGGTAGTGTATAAAAAAAAATGCTATGTTAGGTCCTTACACAGTAAATTTAACGTAAATTAATATAGAATGTTACACAGTAAAAGTATGTGAAATTACAGTCCAACACAGTAAATGTTCATATTATCATATAATCATATACATTGAGTGTATATTTATTTAAGAACTTTGCACACTACATGAATACCTTTTAAGAATCTTACTATAATTTGAAGCTTACACTTAAATGTATTTCACTATACAATATTGAGCAACATATGCTTATTCTTTTAGAATCTTCCATGGTGACCATTGATGAATATAATATATGTCATTTTAGACTCATACAAATAAATATTGATTATTTTAAAACTGTATATAGTAAATTAATGTATATTTGTATATTTTATAATCTTACACAGTGAATGTATATAATTTCAGAATCTCATTCAGAAGATGTGGTGGAAGGCAAACTTCTTCATCAATGAGCCGGTATTGTTTGGAACATGGGATGGTGTGTTTACCTCGTGTATGATCAACCTACTGGGTGTGGTCATATTTTTACGAATGGGATGGATTGTGGTAATTGTTATTCTGTTTTCAGTTTGACTATTCGAAGAATAAGGAGAACTATTCTACTCATGCTGTGAGGTTAGTGCATGAATGATGTATCTCATATACAATAAAGAAGGAGATGTAACGTTCATGTGCTAAGACATCGTTAAATACTATCCCTGGTGTTGTTGATTACAGTTTTATAGCAAGCTTCGTTTTCTTGTTATATCTTTGCGCTTACAGCTTCAATCTTACCCTGAAGAAGTTTTTGTAAAAGCCGAAACGTCTTAAAATAAAAGAGTCAAACTAAACCTGCTTTGATTGTGTGGTTACATTACACTTTTGTGTCGTTTATAGCTTCAATCTTAATGAAACTTGACATGATTAGGGCAGTGCAGCAGGCATGCAAACTGTATATGGGGGATGGGACACATGACCTCCAAGGTCAAGGTCATCATCAGTGCTATACTTCTTGGATTGTAAGGTTAAAGTTTGACGGCAAGCTTTGTTTCATTCATATATCTTTGTAACTCAGGATTAATCTCCGTAAACATGATCTGAGGATAATACTTAGAAATTCTTAGTTACAGTTGTGTGTGCAAGGCACGGTCACGCACATATCTCTGTTACTACTTACGACATTGATTTGAAACTTTGCTGAAGTGTACAGGGGTATCAAACTGTGTAAATAAACAGCTATCTGTTTTGCCTTTTACTGACAAAAGTTCTGTTTTTGTCGAGCCCACTTGCGGTGAGCTCGACATAGAGTGCGTCCGTGCGTGCGATTTTGTCCGGACCATATCTTTTTCATGCATGGAGGGATTTTGATGTTACTTGGCACAAACGTTCACCATCATGAGATGGAAGGTCATGCGTAAGAACCAGGTCCCTAGGTCTAAGGTCAAGGTCACACTTAGAGGTTAAAGTTCAAAGTCAAGAATATCTTTGTCTGGAGCATTTCTTCTTCATGTATGGAGGGATTTTGATGTTACTTTCTACAAATGTTCACCACCATGGGCTACGCTTGTTTTTAGAATTACTTCCCTTTGTTGTTACTATAAATAGCGTATATTGTAACTTTTTTATTTCTGGCCGTAGAGAAAAATCGAGACCCCTTTTCTTTGGTACAACATGCATGTTACATCCATTATTTTGTCCCATCTCTACTTGGTAAGGAGTTAGCCCTTTTGACATATGGCGGGCTCGACATGTTGCACGTGGGCATCTATTATTGGCAAGCACTGAAAATAGTCAAGCACGCTGTCATTCAGACAGCTGTTGTTGTTTGTTTTTTTTTTATAGATTAAGACATTGACAGTATTGCTCCGTTAGGGCAAGTACAAAAATATTGATTGAAACTTACAAGAATAAGGAATTTGTTATGCCAGTAAGTCATATCTTTCTTGTTTAATCAAGTGATATTAGTAATTTAAACATCCAAACTGCTCTTGGGGAATTTCAATTTCTGTTTTAAAAACTTCATTGGTGAGTTGTGGGAAAAATTGCCAGAGTTGATGTTTATTGCATAATTTACAATGTTTTTTATCCTTTTTAGCTCGACTTTTCGAAGAACAGGGGTGCTATCCTACTCGCCCCGGCGTCGGTGTCGGCGTTGGTGTCACACCTTGGTTAGGTTTTTCATACCACCCCACTTTATTTCAAAAGTATTAGAGGTATGGCTTTGAAACTTACCATACTTGTTTACCATCATAACCTCCATCTACAGACAAGAGTACATAACTCTGTCAAGGTTTTTGACAGAATTATGGCCCGTTTTTTACTTAGAAAGTGTATTGCGCTTGGTTAAGTTTTTCGTACCACCTCACTTTATTTCAAAACCATTGGAGGTATTGGCTTTGAAACTAACCATACTTGTTTACTGTCATGACCTACATCAACAGACAAGAATACATAACTCTGTCAAGGTTTTTGACAGAATTATGCCCCTTTTTTACTTAGAAAATACATTGAATATGGGTAAAATCCACTTATTGCCTTAAACCTTTGAGATATTGCTTTGAAACTTTGAGTGCTTGTTTACATCATTACCCCAATCTGTAGGCAAGAGAAGGTAACTCTGTCAGGGATTTGTTTTAAAAATTAAGGCCCGTTATCGACTTAGAATCTTGGTTAAGTTTTTCGTACCAGTCCACTTTTTGACTAAACTGTTTGAGATATTAATTTGAAAGTTGGAATACTTGTAAACCATCATGATCCCTAAACATGGGCAGGAGAAGGTAATTCTGTTAAGGATTTTGTTTGAATTATGGCCCTTTTTGACTTAGAAACTCAGTTAAAATTTTCATTCTTGTCCACTTGTTGACTTAACCATTTGAGATATAACTTTGAAAGTTGGAGTACTTATGTACCATCATGAGACCTATCTGTAAGCAAGAGAAGATAACTCTGTGAAAATGTTTCTTGATTTGTACTTAGAAATTCCTAGTTAAAGTATTGTGTGCCCTTAACTGTCAAAGTTTTGTTTTATAGGCAAGCACTAAAAAGTGGAGCGCGCTGTCCTACTGACAGCTCTTGTTTGTTTAACTGAGAGACTGATCTTGCCATATTAGAATTGTATCTTGAACATGCAGAGTGCCGATAACTTGTATTTGATGAATATTCTCTCTGAACCTTTGCTGATCACCTCTGACTGTTAGAAAGAAAAGCAACAGAAAAAAACTAATCCCAGGCATTAAATGCAATATCTATTTAAGTTACATTTTTGTATATTGAATATTGAAAGACAAAAGTAGTTTCATTTTACGCTCATTCTGAAGAACAGGGAAAGTTTGGTTGGAGATGTTAATACTTAGGAATGTATAACTTTATAATCGCCCCCTCTTGTTGAAAAATATTACGCCCTCTTGGACTTCCAACAAGAAGTCGGAAGTACGGAAGTTAGTACAAGTTTATGGCATTTTAGTTTTTGTTTTAACAGGGCAATGCAGGGACCAGTCTCACCATCCTGACAATTATCCTGGCAGTATTAGTGGTCCTTATAGTGGCCCTTAGTGGTATAGGGGTCTGTGAGAGATGAAGTGGAGAGTGGAGGCGTCTACTTTCTTATATCACATGTTCTGGGCTCCAGAATAGGAGGAAGTGTGGGACTTGTGTACTGTTTTGCACAGGTAGGTTGTGTTTACCGGCTAACCCTTACACTGCTAGATACTAAAGTATTGTTCATGGTCAGATTGTTATGGTTGCTTACTTGAAATCACTAAAACCTGGTCTAGTAATAGAGGGTCATAAGTTCAAGTCCTGCTACCAACCCAACTTTTATGTGAGAAAATTGCCATTTTCTTACAGAGGATATGTGTCTAGTACTGGTCCTTCCCAGGAACAATAGTACTATCATCTTAAATAACAATGGAGGAATATAAAGTGGTTGCATATGTCAGGTTGTTGGTTAGCTCAGGTGGTCGCAAGGGCTGACTGTATTAAACCAACCAGAAAATTAACTGAAATACTTTCAATATAAAATCCGTAAGTGGACTTGTCCATCTTTTACTTGGACATTACGTGTACATGTAGTATTAAGTGTATAAAAAAAGGTGCTCTGTGAACATTTACTGAATGAACAGAAAACAAGGCAGATATTGTTTGACCTATGACCTGCACACACAGGTGCTGACTGCTGATTATGATCTGCACTATTGTGAAAGGTTAAACCAAGGTATGAGCTCATTTTGCCAGCTTGTTATACATCTCAAGAAACTTTAATGTGCTTTGAATAAGAAAAGAAAATACTGGAAAATCCCGACTATGGCATGCCAGTTAGACAGTTTAGAAAGATATCTGCTAGCGATATTGTTGTACAGAACAATGTACGATTCAACCATTAATTTCAAATTGATAATGCAGGTAACAAGATTTTGAGACAACTTTACTAAAGTTTGACCGTGGTACTTCAGATTTGAATTTACCCACTGAGCTTATAAACTCTCTATAGAATGCAACCAGCTTGTATAACTTATATACTCAGATATTTGTATGAGATATATGAGGGCTATATTGGAATCATGCTTGTTTGTCCATCCATCGGCACTACTGGCTGGAATTTAACGAAACTTTATGCTTAACTAGGCTTGGTACTTATCACTCTAGTGAAGTTTCATTCAATTTTGACCAGGAGTTGCAGAGTGAAAGAGCAGACAAATGTTTCTGTAGATGAACGGATAGACCAAGTTCAAACAGAGTGATACTTGTAAGGCAATCCTGTTGCTCTGTCTTGTCTTCTTATAGCGTCATAGAAGAACAGTTTAGCCACAAATGGACTTATTTAAATGAATAGATTTTGCAGTTCTAGCAATGCAAGTATCTATACACTGAAATGTGTTTGATGTATAGAAGTGTTGTTCTGAAGAGGTCCGTTTTTTATATAATTGACGCACTGGTTGTTGCTTTACCAATGTGTCGTTCAACGGGTTAAACTGTTCTTTCATCATATCAGGGGTATAATCAATCCGCAAGCTCAAGTACATATAAAACTGCATTTCATTAAAAAAATTCATTTGCAGCATGTACCGGTAGTTGTTCAGCTTGCTTTACCTTTGCCATGTTTTCAGCAGTATTATGTTCTTGTATTGCAGGCCGTGACCTGTTCCTTGTCAGTGATGGGCTTTGGAGAATCTATCATGGGTCTAATAGGGACGGAGAATCCTTGGGTAGCAAAGGGTGTTGCCATAGGTCTGGTTGTACTTCTGCTAGGTAATTATATTGCTGTACTAACTTCCAGTTTTATGTTATGGACCTTACCTATGTTAAATGGTAACCTGGCCCAAGGGATACAGCTGCTGCTGAAAATCTGGTCATTTTTGCATGACATGATTGCAGAGAGACCTTCTCCAATGATAAAACTATGCAAAAATGTATCTTTTGTGAAATTGTTGAATAATTGAAAAGTAATTCACTAAAAATTTTAAAAATGAAATCATTGCAAACAATGTTTACATAGTTGCCTTTTGATACAAATTATGTCAGTCTGTTTGCTGACTTTACCATGCCTCTGCTCTGTTTCTCCTAAACCCCTTTCTGGATTTTGATAAAACTTGGTAGGAAGCATCAATGATGAAGTCTAGGTATGCAGATTATGATTTTGGGTCAATAAATCATAGGTCACAGGGGCCTGTGGAAAGAAAAAAATCTTGTCTGGGCTTCATAACTTATAATAACACTGTGGTGATTTTGATAAAGCTTGCAAAGAAGTGTCAGTATGATATATACATGTATAAAAGTTGTGCAAATTACAGTTTTTGGGTCACTGCACCAAAGGTCAAGGTCACTGGGTCTTGTTAACAGAAAATATTGTCCAAGATTCATCTCCAAAACCCAATGCTGGATTTTGATAAAACTTCTCTGGAGGTATCAGTTTGACATCTAGCTGTACATATTAAAATTTTGAATCACTACATTTTAGGTCAAGGGGCCTGTTGATAGAAAGTCTTGTCAGCTGCTCATCTCTTAAACCTCTCTTTGCTAGATTTGATCAGAATAGATGGGAAGTGTTGGAGTAAGTCTCATTGTGCATAATTATGATTAAGTTCAAGGTCACAGGAGCCTGTCAAGTGTACACTTCCCTTCTCATTGGATTGCAGATTTGCGGAGAGACATCCGTTGTTTTTCACAAATGTGAAATCACATATTAGTTACTCATACCACAAGGGTGTTTCATGCACAACAACCAACTACCTTCTCCCAAGGTCTAGATCACACCTAGGAGGTTACACTTCTGGCGAGAACACTAAGTACTACATGCAATTTTGTTTCCAGTCGGTAACTTCCAAATGCAGGGACCAAATTTTATACAAATTCACACATTTGTTACCTTCACCAAAAGGATGTGTCATACACAAAACCAGCCTCCTACTACCAAGGTAAAGGTCACACATAGGGCGCAAACACTACTTCATGCGATTTCATTTCCGGTCTGTATCTTCCAAATGCATGGACCAAATTTGATATTACTTCACACAATTGTTACCTATGTGATGAGGGTGTGTCAAGCCACAACACCAAGTCACCTGCTCCCCAGGTCAAGGTCACACTTTATGGCTCAAATTATGTCAGTTAGTGTTATATTGCAATATTACCTGTCCGCTCTGTATCTTTTTGGTAAATGGACCGATTTTGATATAACTTCGCAGGATTGTTACCCATATGATAAGGATGTGTCTGCCACCCATGTAGATGATTCTTGCACAACACACATGTAGGGCTGAAACCTCCTCACCTTTAGGTCGAATTCTGTCAGTGTTATATAGCAATATTTTCTGTCCTCTCTGTAGCCTGTACATTCATGTACTGTAATCCCACAATTATTATCCGTACCATGAGGATGTGTCATGCACAACACCAAGCCACCTACTTCGGAGGTCAAGGTCACACTTGTGGCTCAAACCCTTTCACATGGTGTTATATAGCAATATTTCCTGACCTCTATGTAATCCCACAATTATTACCCATACTGTAAGGATGTGTTGCAAATCCCACATACTCTCAAGATCAAGATCACACTTCGGTCTTATACAAATATATACCCTAATGTGTACACCCTTTTTAAGAGATTGCTTCAAACTTGTAGGGGACTTCATGTTATTGATAGTAATACCTCATCAACTTGTTTTGTAAACGTTGTACACTGCCATTATGCATTTTATAGTTTTCTAATGTGCTAATATGATATAATGGTTCAATATTATGTTGTTTGTATAAAATGCATTTTCTGTAAGGGAATAGGGAAGCAGATGTAAACGTGGAATGCGTATTTAGATTTATGTCAATTCAAATTATTGGGAAGGTAACAGCTGAGAGTTGTTACAGTGAAACCTGTATGGGAAGTTTTCTGTGTAGAACAATCTCATCACTTACACAGTACATGTACACATACACTTTACCAATAAGTTGTATCGTATATTAGGGTTTTATTGTTGGTACCAGTTTCCCATATGACCAACGCCCCCAGAAGAGGTTAGTTATTTTAGGTTTCGGAGGATAGTGCAAGATACAGAAAGCGACCCAATTCCAGAGACACCCCTGGTTCTTTATCATGCCAGGTGTATAGCACCCATACATGGGACCTCGGTTTAAGTCTCATCCGAAAGACTGTTAGTAATTTTAGTTGGTCAGCCCTGGGAATCGAACCCACAACCCCGAGAATACAAGTCTCGTGCTCTACCTATTGAGCTAACTGGGCTGACTACCCCAATAAGTTTATTTTTTAACACCTTTATAAAGCAACAATATTTCTTGATTGGTCTGTTTTTGGAGTGTTCCTTTTATCTTCATGCTAGTCTAACTCTTGCCTTCATGATTGAGTGAGGAAGATTGCTCTCTTACAATCACTGAACTGTCATTGGTTGAAGGTGATGAGTTCGAAACCCATTATCTACCTGAGTGTCTATATGTAGAAGTTGGTAGTTTTATATTAGGGATGGGACAGTCTTGTACAGGTTCTTGTCAGGAATGATGGTTAGATAAACTGTCCTCCTAAGTGTATATATCTGAAATATGGTACAGTTGAAACTGGATTTAAACCCTAAATAAAAAATATTCTGTCCTGTGTTTAATAATTTTATCCTATTGTTATGTCCCATCTCCATGGTCGGGTGGTTAGAGTTGTTGACTGTATCCTCTCATTGATTAAGGGTCATATGTTTGAGCCTTGCTGCAGACTATGTCTCTTTATGTGAGAGAGTTGGTAGTTTCTTACAGAGGATAGCGTTTTAGTACTAGTCCTTCAAAGGAACAACGGTTAGGTAAACTGTTCGCATGTAAAATGACTGAAACACGGTTTAAAAACTCTGACAAACAAACCGCTTACCCTTGTACTTTCTGAACCATCATTTGTCATAATGCGGAAAAATTTGATGTGTGTATTCATATTTTTCAGGCATTAATTTGATGTGTGTATTCATATTTTTCAGGCATTAACTTGATGTGTGTATTCATATTTTTCAGGCATAAGTGTAGCAGGTTTGTATTGGGTGTTCTTGTGTTTTCAGGTATAAATATAGCTGGCGTAAAGTGGGTGATCCGTCTACAGCTACTGCTGCTGTTTGTTCTGTTCCTGTCAGTGATGGATTTCTTCGTTGGTTCATTTGTTCACACAGACTATGGTGAGTACTTCACCTTACCAGTGTCTCCTGATATACTGCAGATTTCATAATAGTGCGCCGTTTCAGTGTTTGTTGCGTATCGATTGAATACAGGTAATGAATGACTAAAGCGTCTGTGGGCGGAGCTACATTTTACACAGTACGGAGAGCAAACAGATAAACTATGTTTCAGTGTGAACATAAGTCCATGACACAACTGAGAAAAAAAATCGGTCATATTGTTTACGGCATTCACTAGTGTTTAGTCGGTCTTTACGTAAGATCACTTATGTGATAGAGTCCCAACAAAGAAAGGGATATACAACATGTACGTGTAAATCCGGTACAAGTATCACTTACATCCATTTTGTGTATATATCTGTCGCAGAAATAGAAAGAATAAAAAATATTGTAAATATACATTCGATTTTGCTCTTTCATATTAGTTTGTCTATAAATAATCCGATCGTAAACTGGTGTCTTGTTATAACCGCGCATGCTTTGCACGTGCTGTATTTGACTTACAAGAGTGCTACTTTTTCTGTCGCTTTGAAGACAGGATTTATATCTATCATGTACACTTTTGACTATTAGATTATTTCTACAATCCCTGCTGAATATGTCTAGCGCATATGTCATCAGAGTCGTTGTGTAAAACTGGAATGTAGAGCGTTTTCCTATACCGGTAGACCAACTATTTAGACATCATGCTTGTTTCTTATTTCTAATTTTTGAAAAAAGTGAAAACTGAAAATAATAAATGCGAGGTCTTAGTACCTATACTGGTAGACAAGTACATAAAATTGTCAACAATTTAACATATCACCAGTACAAATGAAATTTACTTTGTTTTATATAAAGTAGTTTCATTCACTTACATGTACAAGTGAGCCAAGTTTTGAATGTTTAGTGTTTATTTTATCGACATACTATTGATACATTTACCTGGATCTGAGATGGTACACGGAAGTTTACTATACTCACAGTGCATATACAATATATACAATTTACCGTAACTTTAAGTGTGGTCATTCATTGATCTAGACATTTTTTCATAAATTTTACGAAGGTGAATTTCGGTATTCTCTGGTAAAAGACAATCGACGATGATAACAAACAACTATAGATACATTTCTAATCTCGCTTCAGAAAAGATTCCACGTATGAAAAATATATAGGAAAGATTATTAGGGGTGCTATATTCTCTGCAGTTTCAACAGTGATAGATCTACGAATATAAAACAGTTCATTCGAAACATCCTGCAAGACATGTTCTTGGAATCACGTTTGTAAAACGTACGTTGTAAGTTAAATTCTGTACAGCCGTGTCTTCTTAGCACAGCCTTAGCCGAGGCATCAAACATTTTATTACATGGACTATATAACATAAAAGTATAAAATCTTTGTTTCGTGTTGATTATAGAACACGCGCAGTATAGTTCGGTTTCGTTTGTAAAAATTGAATAGATCGGTTTGTACACAGGTAATAGTTTCAGTACAGCTGTTATAAGAAATAAACTTTCGAAGTTGTGAATTAACCGATTTATCAGCACTAGATTCAGAAATTGTCGCGATGTGTAAACTTGAATATATAGTTGTACTGTCAGTATAGTATAGTCAGCGGGTATCGATTTGGGCGGAGCTAACTAAAGAATGTGACAACTACGTCATTTACTACCTGTGTGTAATGCAAACACTGAAACGGCGCACTATTATGAAATCTGCAGTAATATTTACTGTTGATATGTGTTAAAAATATGTTTGTGTTTCTAAACGTCTTTCTCTCAGTATTTGTATGCTTTTAAATTCATATTTCTATGCATATTATAATCAAGTTTCAAGTGTTTAAGGCCAGTTCCTTGTTGTCATGAGAAAATTTGGTCTACTTTGTATTTTCATCATGATGGTAGTTCTGTTTTATTTACAGGAACACAATTGACATTCTGGTCGTCAAATAAAATATGATATAAAAGAGCGCACAATGTTGACTTGATACCTATTTAGGCGTGTCTTGAGTGTTCAATACAAAATAACATGGCAGATATATATAAACTATGCATAATTATCTTGAATGTTTAATGCAAAATAAGGTGGCAGATACAAAATCTGCATATTAAAGCGACTGCACTCCAAATTCTTAGTAAATTTTAATTTTTTGGTAAAATCAATATATATTCAATTTGTCAGCATCAAGATTATTTTCTTTGTGTAAGAGCTAAAAATAAAGGTAGAAAAAAAAAATTTACCCGAGCAAGGTTTTGAACTTGGACCTTTGCGCTTACAAAACATTTACAGCGGCTTAACCTACTACACTACGGAGTCAGCTGATTTGATGCGAGTTAAAAATATTGATATACCAAAGAGCCCACCCCGTTAGTCACGGGGTGATATTTTCTACAATAAAAGTAAGCAAAACAACACATTTTAATTGTTTTTTGTTAGAAAACTTGTCACGTTATCATAATACAATGCCCCTGATACAGTAATGACAATTGTTTTCTTGAAATTGAAAATTTTCTTTTTTTAGCGTAACTTGTCCATCTGGAGTGCAGTCGCTTTAATAGGAATAATTTAATATTTGACCAGCGACACGGGAAAATGGACCTTCGGACAAAATACTTGGAAACTAGCTTTCTTGCAATTTTGAACAAACAATATTTCAATATCAATATTGGAAAATTTCAGTTACCTACGTTCAGTACTTACAAAACTACAACATTTTAAAAAAGTATAACTAAGGCGTCATTCTTCACTCTAGAAATGACGTCACATACCACAATTTGACGTCAAAACTCACTTCAATTTACATTGGCAGTAAACTATTCCGGTAATCTTTTCCTAACAGCATCATTTATTTTTGGTTGCAACATTATATACTCTTTCAATATGTATCATATCTGGTGAACTATTTCATGTCTTCTTTCCACGATCTGCCTTTTTCATAGGGTATAGCCATGATTAATAAAAAGAATAATTTCAAATCGCTGTTGCCATAGTAATGGTCTTGGAGGATTTTGAAGCAAATAGTTTGTTTCTGTTGAGTAAAATATAGTAGCTATCAGTTTTTATCATTGGTTTTGCATTTAAAGAGGGTGACAAAAATGTAAATTTTATGGGTGTTTTTCACAATTATTGTCGAATAATGTAACAAATGTCCGAAGGTACATTTTCGCGCGTCGAAGGTCATTTAATAATTTAAGGAACCTTTAATAGGAATACCAGAACAGTTAGCTGATCTGAGGGTTAGTATCTTTCTCGTTGGCGGGAATAGTGCCTGATCGCTCTGGACACTCTGCTGCCACTTGCATGATTCAGTTCACTACACCAAAGATGAGACAAGTGTTGTCATTTGGATAGGGAAAACTAAGATTTTAGGCATATCGAAAAATTATTTTGAAATTTTGAATAAAATACTAGTACCGGTTTTAATCTGTTTCAGAGCATGGTGTAACAGGCTACAGAGAGTTTAATCTCCATAACAACTCTGGTCCTGCATACCTGCCTGGAGAAACATTCTTTTCCATATTTGGTCTGTTTTTCTCCACGGTAACAGGCATTCTTGCTGGCATCAACATGAGCGGTGATCTGAGGGAACCTTTCCTTAACATTCCACGTGGTACTTTATCAGCTCTGGGTGTGTCGTAAGTGACTTTGTTTATAGTAACGAAAGTGACATTGAGTTGTTAACCTTGATGTTAATCAATTAATTTGTGTACCATATGCTAAATGACTTTGATTTGTATACCATGTTTAAGGTTACTAATGAAATAATAACCCTTCTAGCAGTGTTCATCGTCAAATAAACAATGCTAGAGTTCTGATGCGCAGTATTAACCACAAAAACGGAGGCCTCAGTGGTTTATAACTGCCCATCAGAACAACAAAGAGTTGTTTATTAGTTGAAAACATGTCTAAAAAAATGTTATTTTGATTCTAACATGACCAGATATTAAAAAAGATGAATAAATGCAACTGGTTATTTTCTACGCAGATATGTATCAAACGTCATGCGGCACAATGTGATGTCAATTTTGAAGTCATATTGGTCAGTGAATCAAAATTTTGTTTACAGCGTAATAAAAACGAATTTTACTACTCTTTGCATACAGAGAAAAAATTGTGAAACATGTTAGAATATTAGTTTGATACTTGCAATAAACTTTAAGATCTGAACATCTTTCTTAAGAAAATGATTAATATGTTCAACCACAAATTTTGTTCTGTCCGTGTTCTGTTTCTCACCTGTTTGTGATAGATTAGTCATATTTGTACATATTTTCAGGACGTTCCTGTATATATCATTCGCCCTAGTGATAGGAGCCACCTGTACACGACAGGCCCTCCAGCTTGATTATATGATTTCAGAAAAGGTAGGCAACTGTCTCTTAAACCCAGTAATGTTATAATAAACCTCCTCTGTGATTGAGTTGTTAGAGATACTGACTTTATGACTTGAAAGCACTCTAATCTGTCATTGATTGAGGGTCATGGGAGTTCCAGGTTTTGTTTAGTCTTGTATCTTGTCAGTGTGGTTATCTCTAATTTTCCTGAAAAACTCAAAATTGTTTCTAAAGTAAAGAATAAAAATGAAAAAAAAATAAAAAAAAATATATATAATTACATTTATGAACGATATTAAACAAAATTAGATAGGTTGACGGCCAAAGTTGCTAAATGGTTACTGCAAAATGTATGTTGTCCTGATTTCAGATATATGTGGTTGGCAAACTGCAGTTGGCCGCCAACGTTGATATAATAAATGGTTGCTTCAAAGTATATGTTGTCCTGATTTCAGATATCTGTGGTTGGCATATTATGGTTGGCCGGTTTGTATATATCATCTGTATCAGCATGTATGGGAAGCCTGTACGGACCACCGAGAATTCTTCAAACTATTGCCAATGAAAATGTTATACCTATCATTAGAGTTCTAGGACATGGTGTAAGTAGGATTGCATATTTCTGTTTTTGAAAGTCCGTACAATACATACTGTTATACAGTGATATGACATGGTGTAGGTATAATAACTTGAATTGATTTTTTTGAAAATCAATACAAATTTAAGATTCATCTACTATGCTTTGGTAAGACTTAATGTAGGATATGATAGACTGTATGGATGTTGGAAAATTGATATGATACTTATTGTTATACACAGAATATGATACACAAAACATATGGGTAACTCAATACTGTATAGAAGCCTTAATTTTGGTATACATTTATGAGTTGTATACCTACAAATATTCCTTCATGCATTGTAATAAAGCGCATAAAAAGGATAACAAAGCATTGAAAATGTCTACACAATCATCAAAGGTTGATAACTATACAAAGCTTTTCTTCGCAGGTTATATCTTTCCTATGGTTGATCTACTGTTTCCACATGAAATGTACAAGAATATAGTTTAAGAATTGATTCTGTACATATTGTTTATCATCCAGCAGTCTATGGAAATCTTTCTTTTCACTCTGTATTTAATTTTGGTAATGTTTAAAGGTATTTGTATTTTCTTTTCAGAGAGGACCTAATAAAGTTCCAATATATTCCCTAGTGATTATCACTCTAGTTGTTCTGTTGTTTGTACTTGTCGGAGATGTAAATACATTAGCTCCCATAGTAACCACAGCATTCATGATGTCATACGCTGCTGTTAATTACTCATACTTTGCTCTTGCCATGAGTTACGATCGCAGACAAGCGCGGGATTTAAGATTTGGTGTGCAGGATAAATCACGAAGAAAAAGTGCTGACGTTGGTGGTTACGGTGCCACAGGCGTTACAGACAAAACTTATAAAGATTCTTTTCAAAATATAAGAACTGATTTGGATAAATTATTCCCTGAGCGATTGACCCACAGAGGTCAACACCATCTAGTCAACCAGCAAGGTCAGGGGTCACAAGGTCACATGTCACCAACAGAACCCGATTTTGATGCAACCAAAAGGTCAAAGTCATTAGACAACATGTCAGAAGTTAGTGATGCCTCACAAGTCCTTCTGGGAAGGGAAGGAGGTAATGTTTTGCTAACAATGTTTCAACAGAGTCTGAAAAGAAATCTCAAGCAGGTTATAGAGGGCCATCATAGACCACTTGTTAAGTGGTTCCATACTGATATTTAATATTTGTTTCTGATTTTAGTAGAAGAGATTTATTGCTAAAGTGGTAATATGTTGGTTAGAATTTGAAGATTTTTATTGCTGCTGATATTTATTGTGAAAGTGGGTCTTGGTTTTATCATTTGTACTGAATACAAGAGTATTGTAAATGTTTGATAGATCCAGAACTATTGTACATGTATATTTATTTTTAGATCCTCGACACCCACCTAATATGGAGATAACCAAGCAGCCCAGGTCCTGGTACTCGTTCTTTTGTAATAGATGGCTCTCTTTGTTTGGGGTAAGATTTGAACCATTTTACTGTTCTAACATATTATCCTTTGAGGGTTTTAAATAATAGAAGTGATTAGCCAAGTAATTGAAATATGAGGTGCCTAGGTGTATGCTCCTAACTTCAGAGTTTGGAGTTAGAATCATGTCTGCATTACTTACTTCAACCTCCTGGGTCCTTTCTTTCGGCACTTGTACAAGTGCGGACACCATGCACATTTTCTGACTTTTATCATAATATCAAAAGGGGTGTCTAATCTGTTGGATTTCTATATATACATGTATTTGGAACAAGCCAACAGTCAGGTTTAATGTGTCTTTAGGGTTTCTTTATTGTGACAGTGCTAAATCAACTATCCCTGATTCACATGCAATGACTTATAAAATTGCCTTGTAATATCATGTACATAGTAATTTTTTCACAGCATGCTTGGTTTCTCCACACTTCCTCGCCTAATAAAGTTCTCATTTGTATTTCAGACACTGGTTTGCGGAGTGATAATGTTTGGAACACAATGGGTATATGCCCTAGTAGAAGTAATAGCAGCTATAATTGTTTATATTTATATAGGCCAGGCTAGCCCAGGTTACTTTCCAGGTAAGGTATGAGGATAGACATGTGTTTTGTAATGTCAAACCAGTTCATTAACAATGGACAGATTCTAATGGACTTGTGATGTAGCATGAGTTTGTAGAACACCTGGCACAAGACTGAGCTATTAGGATTGCATTCCGTCCGTACGTTGTATGTCCATTTACATTTTCCTTCAAATGACAACTCCTTTGAAACCACTTGGCCAATGATGATATAACTTGGCAGGGATGTTCCTTGCATGAAGCCCTTTCATAGTTGTTCAAATAATTCCATTCCATTCAGAACTCTGGTTGTCATGGCAATGGAAAGGAAAAACTTTAAAAATCTTCTTTTCAAAAACATTAAGAGCTTAGATATTTGACATGTGGCATTACCTAGTGGACCTCTACCAAGATTGTTCAAATTAAGACCCCGGGTCAAAATTGACCCCATCTGGGGTCTCTTATTTTACATAGTTTTATATAGGAAAAAAAATTAAAAAATATCTTTATCTCTGAAACCACAAGGCCTAGAGCTTAGATATTTGGCATGTATCATGGCCTAGTTGACATATTCCAAGAATGTTCAAATCATATCCCCAAGGTCAAAATTGACCCTTTGTGCTATTGATGACCTTGTATTATAGCCAATGGAAGCCAAATGAGCGCTATAGGGCCATCTTGGCCCTCCTGTTATTATTATCAGACCAGAAGTAGTCATAGCTGCTTGTAATGAATGTAAATGAATGAATGAACTTTTTCTGAAGCAATATTAACTAAAGCAAAAGTACCCAACAAACACTCATTAATTGAGAAAAAGCAGTACATATGAAACATTTCAAAATACGAATGTATACACATTCTTCACTGAAACATACATGGCAGTATAACTAAATAACCTGAACATTGTCTAATTTTTGTTAACTTTAAATACAACAAAGTACTGCTTATGTATTGCAGGTATAGCTGAGTTCAATTTTTATGACTGGGTGAAATCAGGGATACAGAGGTGTATAAGGTTAGTTACCCTTAAGTGTGTAAAAAATATTGATAGAACTATGATTTAATCTTGTGGTACTGAAAAGTATTTTTTGTTAAGCCAGCTAGCAGACTGTAAGTCTCATGTGCATTGAAGGATTTTGAAATTACTAACTACAATTGTACATCACAGTTGGATGATGTGGAATGTGCAAGCCTCAGGTCTGAAGCTTATAGGTCAAGGTCACACTTGGAGATTAAAGGTGAAAAATGGGCACATGAGACTGGGCTGTAACTTACTGGTGCATAAAAACATTTTGAATTGACTAGGGACAATTGTTCACCACAATGACACAGACTGTCGCATACAAGACCCTATTCTATTGAATCTATTACAGTTTGCGGGCTTGACATTTTGCTGTAAACCTCTACTTAAAATAACTTTTTTGAATGAAGTAGTTCGTTTAAGGCAGCATATGGAACAATGAATATAGAAGTTAATACTAACTGGGAGCTAAACAGAAATGTTATTTTTTCATGTCAAAAATGTTTCAGTGGAAAGAGGAGCCAAGAGGAAGTAATTGTTGCACCAACTACACCTGCAGTTACCACCCTTGCTGCACAGCTTACTGAGGACAATGAAGATTTTGCTGGTAGAGGGCGCTATCATCAGTCTGAAGTTGTCCAGGGAGAGAACTTTGATGACTATGATGATGACAGTGAGAGTTAATGTTCCTGATCCACCAGAATTTTAGTGTTCTTTATTCAGCTGAGAATATTATTTAAAATAAAAAGTGTTTCTTTACCATTGGAGCAAATGTATAATCTTACACTTCTTAGAAGTAATCATTCACAGAATGATCATACAGACATATAGTGATCATACAGACATGTTGTGAAAATACATACATGTATTGATCATACATACATGTAGTGATCATATGTACATGTAGTGAACATACATACATGTAGTGATCATACATACAGTGATTATACATACATGTAGTGAACATACATACATGTAGTGACCATACATACATTTAGATCAGCTTGTACTAACTTTGTGAAAATACAAAATTGATAAATTACCACCTTTCCTACGAATTACCACCTTTCATATTTGAATACCAGTTAATTTTGTTTTTAAAAATTGCCTGGGAGTAAGAGTTTGTAAATGAATCTTAGTCATTTCTAATTATTAGAAACTGATGCTGGAAAAAGATGTGATTTTTTGGGTTGAAGTTTGTTTTTTCATCCCATTAATACATTTTGATTATCTGACCCTCTGGTCCTGATTCCTAAATTTGCTGATTTCTTACTGTACTGTAGGTTCCCAGAATAAAACTAAGTTCTCTTTTACATTTATTAGATAGTAATCATTAATTTTCATAATGAAATAAACTCTCCATTTGGCCTGTGAAAGCTTCATTTGCTACATGTAGTAGTGAATGTCAATGTACAATTGAAGGTTTGGACCAGCCGCTGAATTTGTAACTTGGTGTAGTGGGTTGTAAAGTAGAACTGAAAATCGATACTGTGATGAGTTCCTGTTAATATTTAGCTTTTAAGAATTAGGCAAAAGTAACGATCACAAACATTAAATTTTAGTTCTGTGTAAATTTACATTCATGTATAATTATATGAAATCTCTGATCAAAAGTAAAGAAACTATCAGAAATATAGAAATCCATCAAGTAGGAAATGTTAGCTTATGATTGAATGTGATCGTATGTTGTTTCACCTGTACACAGATAAATATCTTGGCTGGACTTGCCGATCCTTCAATATGGACACTACCATTTATTGTTTTAAGGGGTGTTCAGTGAGAATTGATTGAACCAGTAGCAAAGAGTGCCGATCATGATCACTCTGCACAGAGGCTAAAGGTTTATTTCTAAATGTTGTAGAGTATTTGTCAGTGAAGACATTCAGTAAGCATACATCATGATCTTATTTGTAAATGGTCATAAAGATGACCAGAATGAACATGTTAATGGTATTGTGTGTTATATTTGTCCTAATCAATCAAGAGCCAAACTCTACATATTTTTTCATATCTTTTTATGTGCAATAACTGTAACTTTGTAAAAAAAACTATTAGAATAAGATGATGTATCATAGCCAGCTGTAATGATTGTGATTTGTTGAACACTTGTGTTTGGTTAATGTTGTTGTTTCAAGGTGTCAAAGTAACCATTTATAAACATTTAAAGTAAAGAATATGTCACATGATGTAAAACACCGATTGATTTTAAATATGTTTTTATCGCTAAGTCAGGTTTTCATGCAGAAGTTGGATTATATTACTAGATGGCTTGGCTTGTGTTATTATACTAGAATCACCCTGCTGGTCAGTCGGCCCAGATAGTTTGCGGACCAAACTCTTCCTTCATTTTTAAAGGAGTGTAATGAATATTGGTATAAAAAGAAAGTACAAGATTAAATCCCATCAGGAACATGGGGCGTTTAGGTTGACATTTTGTGATGAAATAAGAAACCCACTTAAGTAGAGGTTATAACCAACCTTTAACATCTGAGAGCCTGAAATATTGTACTAATTCATTGACAGATTTACTG
Organism: Saxidomus purpurata; assembly: GCA_022818135.1. NCBI lineage: Eukaryota > Metazoa > Mollusca > Bivalvia > Venerida > Veneridae > Saxidomus > Saxidomus purpurata. Next base: position 3,410,337 of record JAFMSR010000017.1, read on the forward strand.
ACATTGCTACTTTATTACCTATCAACTTGTTTTTGAATCATGTGGCACGGTTTGTATAGATATATAGTTTAAATCCCACTAAAGGAACATAGAACTGATTCAGAATAATTAAGATTAAATGTTTACGTCAAAGTCTGCATAATACTATGTACAATTGTTATGTAGATGAAGAACTATTTATAATAGTCCCTGTTATTATTTATGATATTATGTCTCCATCTAGGAAGTGGTGTGGAGATATGTTGTTTTTGTGCTGTCTGTCGGTCAGTCTGTCTAGACAACTCCCCTTGCTGGATCTTCATAAAACTTTGCAGGAAGCACCAGTATGGTGTCTAGTTGTGCATGCTTTAATTTGGGGTCACTTTGTCAAAGGCCAAGGTCATAGAGATCGGACACGTGTGTTTTCATGAAAAATAATCTCTAGTTAATTTTAATTATGTTGTATGGGCAAGTTGAACAATTTTATAGGTAGCCCAAGTGAGCTATTTTTAGCCAGAGTGTTGTGTTACATTTATAAGTGCAATATTTGATAACATCTCTTTTGTTTTCATATAAATGTGAGTGAACGTGTGACTTGTGTTGTCATAGTAACGAGGTTTAGCTCTGTTTTATCATTTCAATGCATCTACATCTGTTAAACCATTTAGGTTCTATTTGCAGATGTATGAAGCTTAAAAATACCTGCAATGACACAACAAATGGAGTACTTTGTACATTGCTTCCTATTTGGCTGTGATGTCACTTTTATATTTGTCCCTTTATATTTTACCAACTGTATTAATGATCCATATATCTGAATGATAGATCTGAATAACTGGCCTAGCGCAAGAGAAGACAAAGAATGTGAGATAGGTTAATAATCCAGCAATCCTTCCTTGGCCACAGGAGAGTTGTTTTAAATCAGTAATATAATCATGTACCATACTGCAATGCTAATTTTTACAAAGACGTTCCCTTCCTTCGGTGCAATCAGGTTGTAACTCGTATCTACATTGTATTGTATTAAATGTTACAGCGTTGTTGATTCGAAAGGAATAGTATATCTTGCCATAATCATTCAAGCAGTAATGTCCCATATAACATAATTATGTCAAACACCAAAAAACTTATTGTACAAATAATTTATTCTTAATATACAAATGTACTTGTTTAATTGAGTTTAAAACTCATTATAATTTTATTTGTCTGCCTTTTTCTTATATATTTTGTTTCTATTTATAGATTCAAACTTGCAAACAAATAAAAAACTAAAACTTTAGTGCTTTTGGTAATGTAAGGATTTTGCACCATTTTCAGAGAATAGTCACAATTTGCTAGAGATATACCATTGAAATAAACTGAATGCCAATCATTTCAGCATTTTACGTTTGCTTGAAATTTCAGTTAATTTTTGAGACTGCACTGGTCAAAAGCTTGTTTACTGTAAAGTCTGAAATATACGTCTTAAAACAATCAGATCTGAGTGGCATTGTCAGAGTTACAGCCCCTTTACTACTTGCTTATTGGATAGTCTTTTTGTAGGGGCTAGAAATTCTAATTATGTATATATTTATACCCCCAAAACGAAGTTTAGGGGGGTATATAGGAGTCACCCGGTGGTTGGTCGGTCGGTTGGTCGGTCGGTCGGTCGGTCGGTCGGTCGGTCGGTCGGTCTGTTGCATTTTCCTTGTCCGGAGCATAACTTGAAAACTACGAGTTGGAATTCAATACAACTTCATACAATGATCAAGCACATTGAGAGGAAGTGCAGTGCACAAGAACTATAACTCCATCTTGACTAATTACAGAGTAATTGCCCTTTGTTAGTTTTCCTTGTCCGGAGCATAACTTGAAAACTACTGGTTGGAATTCAATACAACTTCATACAATGGTCAAGCACATTGAGAGGAAGTGCAGTGCACAAGAACTATAACTCCATCTTGACTAATTACAGAGTTATTGCCCTTTGTTACTTTTCCTTGTCCGGAGCATAACTTGAAAACTACTGGTTGGAATTCAATACAACTTCATACAATGGTCAAGCACATTGAGAGGAAGTGCAGTGCAGAAGAACCATAACTCCATCTTGACTAATTACAGAGTTATTGCCCTTTGTTACTTTTCCTTGTCCGGAGCATAACTTGAATACTATTGGTTGGAATTCAATACAATTTCATACAATGATGAAGCACAATGAGAGGAAGTGCAGTGTACAAGAACCATAACTCTATATAGAGTATTTTCAGAGTTATTGCCCTTTGTTATTTTTTCTTCTCCAGAGCATTTCTTGAAAACTACTGGTTGGAATTCAATATAACCTCATACAATGGTCAAGTACATTGAGAGGAAGTGCAGTGCACAAGAACCATAACTCCATCTTGACTCATTACAGAGTTATTGCCCTTTGTTACTTTTCCTTGTCCGGAGCATAATTTGAAAAGTACTAGTTGGAATTCAAAACAACTTCATACAATGGTCAAGCACAATGAGAGGAAGTGCAGTGCACAGGACCCATAACTCAATCTTGACTCATTACAGAGTTATTGCCCTTTGTTACTTTTCCTTGTCCGGAGCATTGTTCGAAAACTTCTGGTTGGAATTCGATACAACTTCATAAAATGGTCAAGCACAATGACAGGAAGTGCAGTGCGAAAGAACAATAACTCCATCTTGACTCATTTCAGAGTTATTGCCCTTTGTTACTTTTACTTGTCCGGAGCATTATTCGAAAACTATTGGTTGGAATTCAATACAACTTCATACAATGATGAAGCACAATGAGAGGAAGTGCAGTGTACACGAACCATAACTCTATCTTGACAAATTACAGAGTTATTGCCAAGAACAATATCTCTTTTTAGTTTGTTTGCAAGGTATTCTGTTACTACGAACTTTCTCAGTTTATAAAGCAGTCTTTTGGGGGTATTAATCACATTTAGTGATAGCTCTAGTTTGTATTTTATTTAAACTAATTCAAATTGTGTTTATTACAAAGTCTAAGTTGGTTGTTTTCGAGAACCCTTTAGGCATGAATAGAATGGTTAAAAATTCTGAACCTTGGATAGATAAATTTACACCTGCAGATTGATTTCCACATTGTTTCCCGTGACCAAGCTCCTCCACATTATATACATAGTTCCCATATCCACAATATTTACCTCCCTTGTTCTGAATTGTAGCCATTTTGATAGGCAAAAGGAGTCCCCCCCATTATGTGATAATTAAGAAAATACCAAGAGAATTTGTGTGTGACAACCACATTTTCTTGAAACTGCTGAGCCATCTGCCCATATCTACAACATGGATTAATTTTTTGGTAGATTTTTTCCTGTTAACTTTCAAGAAAATTGCCAACCAAAATGGCTAACAATTTAGAGCAAAGGAGGTAAATATTGTAGACGTAAGAACTATCTATGTAGGAGAAATTATATTGCATTTATTTACTTTATTTTGCTCAATTTCTATTAATTTTGTTTTATTTTGTTTACTTTTGTTAGCGCTAATTGTAAAGGGTCAATATTAGCAGTTGCCATTGCAACTGATTTGTTCGTTCACATAAAACAGGAGCTTTTGCATACATATGTATTTATTACCGCCTGCTGTTCAAGAGTCAACTGTAGATATGATTGAATGTTTTCCACAAAGTCAATTGGAAACTTTTGTAAGTTGTTTCCCATTATCTCTATCTGAAAGAAAGTAGATCAAAAGTTGAATAACTCTGATTTTATCATTGTTCTATTTGGTAAAGAGTAAGCTGAAATATTTCCAACCACGACAATGTATAATCAGATTAAATAATGAGTTTGGTTGAATGTTATTTTAATGTGTACATGATCAGATTTAATTAACACAGGAGTAAGAAATTTTACAAGTAGAAACTGAAATATCTTCATAAGAAAGAACGATAAAATCAGAGGATTCCAAATCATCAGACCAACTTGCAAAAGTTGTTATCTTGGACTTTATCCAACAAGGGAGATAATTTATACCCCTTACTAAAATTACATGTTGAATTGTCTTATATATTTTACAGGATTAGAATTCATCAGATAGTGGTTTATAGTACGCTGTCAGTGCAGATAAATTTATGAATCATTCTTTTTTTCAGAATTTCTTGGTTGCAATCCATATAGTTTATGAATCTGTTAGATGTAGTCACTAAATGTGTAATGGTTGTTACTGTACGTATTTATTTACTAGTTTTAACGTTAGATATATTATTTGAAATGTTGATAGCATTATTTTTGAATAAAATTACAAAACGAAAATACATGTATTTGTCAAATTAAGCTTTTCATATCTTATAGATATATAACTGTTTGTAACATCAACGTGATTTTCCTTTTAAAATATTATATTCAATGAAATGTAAATATGGTAACATGATCGGGTTTTTTCTGACCCCGGTAATGTCTCAGACCTTTGATCTCCTGAGGGTCAACTCATTAAGTATAGTTTACAGAAGTTATAAGAACTACAGTTTATAACAATTACTTTATTGGTAAGATTTGATACAATTGCCGCGGTACCATAAAGCAGTTCATAGATCAAGTCAATCAAAGATTTCAACACTATTGACAATTTCTCTTATGCACGCAAAGAAGGATTTGAGCCTGATATACCTTACAAAGTATATCATTCTAAATAAGACAGTGTTTTAATGAAGGCATAGAAAAGAGCAGTCAAACTTTTACGGAATGATACGAGTTCAAAGCAGCGACTTCATGTGTGCAATAATAGTACTTCTCCAAATTTTTTTGTTTAAAATAACATGTTAGAATGGAAATAGACTTTTGAGTGATATACTGGAGCATATACCACGCTTTTGAGTTCAGATGCTTAGTAGTTAATCACTCACTTACATTCAATTTAAACTATGATTTAACAACGTTTAAGGGACAGTGCCTGGGGCACAAACATTTCCTCATGTAATCAAGAGTGGTATAACAATTTGGTCGGAATTTTGTTTAAGTACTGCCCTGCGGTATCTCATAAATTAGACTAAATAATTCTTTACTTTATTTTCATAGAGAAATGTAGACATCTAAGAGAAAAAGTGTAAACTTGATTTCCCAATAATCACCTTCTATGTGGTTTTGTGGCCTTTAGATTTGGTCTAAATACAACTGGCCACATCATGCATACATTATCTATTTAGTTAGAAGATATCTAAATAAATCCTCTAAATGCAAATTAGACTCTGCTTAACCTGTCTTCATGAAACAGTAATGAACATCAATAAATTATTTGAAACTAATGATTTACACCAAATTTCATCACTTATAATAAACTTCTACTAATAAATTTCATGTCTGACATAGATCTACATTTCTTGCATATCGGATCGGCATTTCCGGTGATTTTGCTTTTGCCGGAAAAATGACGGACGACTCTCGTGAATAACTTATGACGTAACGTTATAAACATTGTGACGTCACTTTCTTAAACACAACGTCGGGAGCTTGTTTGTTTTTCATGATAATTAATCGTTTTGATAAGTTTGCATTTAGAAATCTACTTTAAAGTGCAACACAGTGTGCAAGAAAAAGTTTCCATCATGAGACACTTGGCTCAGATGGAAATATCCATCACCTCGGGTAACTGTTTTGCAGGAACTCGGCAGAGCATCGTTTCCTCTAAAACAGTTACCCTCGGTGACGGATATTTCGATCTGAACCTCCTGCTCATGACAGAAACTATTATTCTTGTACAATAATGTTGAAGCACGCTGAGCTTGACTGCCTGTTGTTATATAAACTAATATGACGTGATAATCACAGTACAGTACAGTATTTCTATATAAGCTATAGACATCAAAGTATCACAGATTGTACGAAATATAGGTTTAAACATACAATTTTGTACATATTATATGTATCTCTGTAGTTGAAATGCTATTGTACCGAACATTTTGTAATTATTTCAGTTGTAATACATCTACATTATTTGAATCGCCTGCACATATTAAAGTGGACTTGTGTCTGTCAAAGCATATTGCTTGAATATCGTATATACTGTCAAGTTTGTTTACTATAGTCCCAAGTTTGTGTTTACCATCAGAACTGATCTGTAGTATACACCATGAGTACTGGTCACATACCAAAACATGACCTTCACCATCTACACATACATCACGGGCATAACTGAGTCCTGGAACAGTGAAAGTATACAGATGATTCCCTGAGTTGTCTATAGTGATAAGTTTATTCTCACATGTGATGTATATCTTACTACCATCATCACTCACTGCAATTTTTGGCACCCAGTATGTACCAATATAAGTATACAGAACACGCTGCTTTATACCATCAATACTATACACATAGATAGTGTCAAAATCTGTAACATACAACTCATTACAATGACAGGTCAGGCTTTCACAATTGTGATCTGTACTAACTGACTTGGTTAGAGTCATACTGATAACATTAACATACTGCAGTGTATTACTGAACAGAGATACTACAGCTTCATTGTTACCAATGTAACAAGCATACCGTGGATGGGAAGGAAGCTCACACATACTGATCACATTATAGCTGTCATCGAGCTTCTTCAGTCGATTGTTATTATAGTCTGCGAGAAGGATATCTCCTGTTGGTAAATGACAACAACCGATGATGTCACAGGTGTGAATATCTCTCCCTACTCTTATATACTTTTTAGTCTCATTTTTGACAGTCCATAAACGTGAACCTGTTAAAGGTGAACTCTTTGCACTAATCGCCATACTTTCGTTGAAATGTGATACACTGAAAATAGAGATGTATAATATGTATATGTATAAGTAAAGGAACAAGGAAATGTATGAGTACAAAAATAATTGTTTTACTAGATAACTTTTAATACATTGCTTTAAACTGTGTTACGAGATCGCAGAACACGCGTAATGTGGTGTTGTCCTACCATAATCGCGATTTTTGGTTGGCAAGTGTTTTACTTTATCGTGCTGTTCCTGCGTGAACGGATGGAGTGGATACCGGACATAGTAAATTGCGGTGTCTGTTTATCTAATGTTTTAATTAAACATGTGTAATAAAGGTTTTAAAACCAAGTTACATTAAAAAGTGAGTAAATGTAAAAGTGATATAGCTATTCGTCGCCACGGTGGCTACTTTGGCAACTTGAAGATAGATAATTGATAGAGAATAATTATTTCAGAAAAAAATACAGGATATATGAATATGTATATTTATTAGATTTATTTCTACAGAACGTAGTGAAAATAGCTTTTTACTATCTTAGTGAAACTATTTGGCATTTTTAAATGATTTTTCCCTAATTCAAGAAGAAAAAACTTTCAACGAACTCTTACGTGCTTCAAACCTTTTGTAGTGTCTTGTCGTATCTTACTGCGATGCTCGTTTTGAGCATGGTTTTTGTTGTATCGTAAATTACGGGTAGTTTTACTTACCATCGTTCCGGGGACAGACCTGTAGAGAGTCATATACATTGTATATAACGAAAGAAAACTACAAACTTTCTCACGTAAAACATGGTTTAGGTCGGTAGCAGGGCCCAAACCAATGAACCTCAATCAATGAGATGGGATTTCAACTTAGCGACTCTAACCACTCGACCACAGAGACCGTTGAATGATTATATGTCTTGCATACTGTAACTGTGTTTATATAATGCAAACAGTACTGGCTAATAATAGGAACCAATAAATTGTAAAATGCGTTGATGAATGTCATAATGTTATTTAATTCAAGTTGTACTGTTTTTGAAATGCATATTTATAGTCTAAGACAAGAAGGATTCTTCAGTTTAATTCTATGTAAACATGACCCCTAACATGGTCATATTAGACATTCCATTAGTTTTATTATAGTCTGCGAACTTAATTTATTACCCCAGGGGCATGATTTGAACAATCTTGGTAGAGGACTAATAGGCAATGCTACTAACTAATCATCTAAGCTCTGGGTCTAATGGTTTTGGACAAGAAGATTTGGGCCTCGATTGCTCTCAATGGTTAGGGCGTTCGCCTCCGGAACGGGAGGTCCCGGGTTCGAATTCCAGCTCGAGCATGAGATGTGTCCTTTGGCAAAAACACTGGTGCCACACGTGCCTCAGTCCAACTAGCTGTATATAGGTAGCAGTGATGATAAATTCGCTGCCTCTCTCTCATGGAACGTGATGACATCTGGAATGAGTGTTTGAGAGCGATTCCCAAGTGTACCCTGGGGTGGGGCCAATTTTGACCCAAGGGGCATAGTCTGAACCAACTGGATGAGGACCACAACACAATGCAACATAGAAATATCTAAGTGCTATGTCTAACGGTGTCTTTTGAGTTCTCCTATATATTCCAATGTAAAACATATGGCCAGGGACGGTTTCAGAGAAGGTCCAAGAGGGAGTGCACTGTTGGCAAATCCTTCATCTTTTAATAAAAAAAGTTTCGGTGGTTCACTGAAGTGCAATACTTTTTGAGGACACTTAAAATGACACACGGTCAATCCACTGCAAATACTTTTTAAGTGAGCCTTACACTTAGTTTTAGTTAGTGATAAAATGTTAAGTCTTTTATGATTCTAAATTTAAAGTAAAGTCTTATACATATATGCGTGTGTATGTTTATATATTTTATGCTTATATATTGAAAAGGCGTAAATAAAAATATGAATACGCATGCGCAAGATTCCAGTAGTCTAACACTTAGTTTTATAATTCTACGTATAAAGTATAGTCATATACATGTGTACGTGTTCAATGTGCTGTATGTTTTTTATATATTTTATGCTTATATATTTAGAAGCGTAAATAAAAATATGAATACGCATGCGTAATATTCCAGTAGCCTCTAAGACTTATCTGAAGATCATTTGAAATCAACTAAAGTAGAAGTTGCCACAAATATTACAATATATTTTCTTTACACGAAATTATACCTCGATGTTGACAATGTTTGCCAGAGATTCCATGAATATATGATTTTCTTGTAACCGTTAGCAAGTACAAACAACAGAGACGTTTAATGACTGAGCAGAAAAGTACTGAATTATACTTTTGTCGATATGGGTCAAAAGCCTATTAGGACCATCTGAGAGAGAAAAAAATATTGTAAAGTCGTAATATCGTGAAACAAGAGGGCCAAGATGGCCCTATATCGCTCACCTTAGTACAAGTCCTATTGCGTGATGGAAGATCACTAGACAATGTTATATACCAAATAGGTTTTCCTATATACGTCTTTGTAAAACAAGTGACCCCCCGGGCAAGGTCAATTTTGACCCCAGGGGCATAATTTGAACAAACTTTGAAGAGGTCCACTAAACAATGCTACATGCCAAATATCTAAGCTCTATGCCTTGTGGTTTCAGAGGAGAAGATTTGTAAAGATTTTCCTTTATTAGCCTATGTAAAACTAAGTGACCCCCCGGGCAGGGTCAATTTTGATTCGGGGGTCATAATTTGAACAATCTTGGTACAGGTCTACTAGCCAATGCTACATGTCAAATATCTAAGCTCTAAGCCTTGTGGTTTCAGAGAAGAAGATTTTTAAAGTTGTTCCTATATAAGCCTATCTAAAATAAGTGACCCCAGGCGGGGTCAATTTTGACCCGGGGGTCATAATTTGAACAATTTTGGTAGAGGTCCACTAGACAATGCTACATGCCAAATATCTAAGCTCTAGGCCTTGTGGTTTCAGAGAAGAAGATTTTTTTTAAAAATTCCTATTTTTTGCCATAGCAACCAGAGTTCTGCATGGAATGGAATTCTTTGAACAATTTTGGTAGAGCTTCATGCAAGGAACATCCCTGCATAGTTTCATCAACATTGGCCCAGTGGTTTCAGAGGAGATGTCATTTGAATCAAAATGTTGACGGACGACGGACAATCATCCATTAGAAAAGCTCACCCTGGCGGAGCTAAAAAGGCGTTATAATGCGAAAAAGGCCAAGTAACGCGAAACAAGGCATAATAACGCAAAGGAAAGGCGTAATAATGCGAAAAAAGGCGTAGTAACGCGTAATAAAGGCATTAGAACGCGAAAGTGAATAGGCGTAGTAACGCGAACCAAATGCGTAGTTACACGAAAGAAAAGGCGTAGTAACGCTTAACAAAGGCGTTTTTGAGATGTTTGCAGTTTAAGGTTGTTTTAATAGTAAAATCCTATCGTAATACCGGCTCGCTGAGACGAGCCGGCAAAAGGCAATCTAGCCCTGTCCCTGGAGAAGCGTAATTTGGACTCAAACCTGCAGCTTTATTAAAAACCCCGTGACTATAAATATCAAATATCAAAAAGGTAAACATCACTGTCTTGACAACAACCTTCAACTAACCTTGAAATAAACATGCGTGCGGTGCTACAGAAGATCGTGTATTCTCTTCATATATATCTGCTATTTGAAGTAAAAATGTTTGGTTTTCACATGTAAATAACTTTGATTTTTAATCAATAAGACTCAATTATTTTGTAATAAACTTATTGCTACATATATAACACAACTAATGTCACCCGGCGCTCGTATTTATTAGTCGCAAATAAAATAAAAATGATTGTATTTTCAATAAAAAATATTTCGATGTGATAGCTTCCGAAAATTTTATCATTTCTCAACTAACTCACATAAATATCATGCTTTTCTAACACGAATACGCAACCATAACGTGTACCTTTTGAAATACATGAACTTCTTTATAACCTTTGCAGTTTTGGGGATAATAAGAAAATGGGATTTTTTAATTTACAATGTTTCCATACCTTTGTATTTCTGTAGAGGTATCGTTTCCAGGTTCATTAACTGCACCTGAAAAAGTTTAATATGAATTTATTCGAATTATCTGCTACAACTTCGAAATGCATTTGTACACAAGAACTTAAAGGACATGTAGCATTAGGTTGACACCAGAGAAATCATAGTGTTGTCTTTGCCCCTGAGTGTAAACTAACTATGTTTTAACGACAACCTTGTTTTCACTCCAAATGATCAAAACATTGAAAGATCATTTGGAAATCGCTAACATGAAGTTAGATGAAACTTGTTCTGTTCTGTATCGGTAAGAAACCGTAGAAGAAATATTTCAATTATCTTATTCAATGATAAATAATTAAATTCTATATCTAATCTTCTGCAGATTTTCCATGCAAACTGTCAATCTATGAAAACTATACTGTTACTTGTTTGAATTTACGTGTAGATATGAGAAAAGGGGGCGTTGTTTGTCATATGCAAAAAGCGCTTGTTCTTATATGTTGGTAGGCTTTTTTACCATTCGCTTGTTAATAACTCCACGCCAATAAATTTGATTATCGCTCTAGGAAGTACTGAACTTCACCTTTGAACAAAGTTTTAATACAAAGATGCTTTGTATTTTAATAAATTTTTGATAAATCTCCATGTCATGCCATAAACAAATCCTCATCTAGTTACACTATTCGGAAATATTATTATAAGTTTATGTTTAATTTGTGAAAGATGGTCGTTCGTATATTTATCAAACTACATTGATTGAGGTACATGTTATTTATGTTTATGATTATTCTACCTTATGTCGTAAGTAGTAATAGTACTATTGGAAAAAATATAATTTAGATTGTAATGTCTTTGAATAATATTTATACATATACATACTGCCCGTTTGAACTAGAAGACGAGGCAATTGATTGTATCCTTCAGCAGTAGCCGAAATGGGTTGACCATTGTTAAGAAACGCAGTAGCCGGCGGATCCAATACTGAAATAAGCAACATAGTTATGTTCATGTCTTATAATGTGTCCCTCTATACATTTATACATTGTATCTTCTTTTACCTTTTAACTTTTGAACATTACTGATTCTCTGTTACTGAATGGAAGAAGATCTTACTTTTAATATTTCTTTAACTGATGCTTTTATTCTACTATTTTTTCTTCCGTGTGATGTTTCAAAAAGTTTGGGATAAAGAGTCACGAACTGCTGACAGAGGAAGAAACTTACGGATGGAGCAGAAAATTTTAAAATAAATACAGAATTTATACAAACTAACTTGGTCTTTTACCTTGTACTATGCGATTGTAATCAGTTTGAAGTTTCTGTCTGTGATTAACAGACACACCAGGTAATAGGACCGGGCGTAACGGGCGTAAACCCAGCGGTGTCATTTTGTTGGTGTATAAGTGTCCCCTGAATACATTACTATGCGGTGCGGTATCTACAGAATTATAGACACTATTTGGATTCTGACCATGATGTGGGAAAGGCACAATGCTCATGTCTGTGGAGCCGCTTTGAAAGGTTGCGTTGCTAGTGTGTGTTGCACCATGTGTCTGGAGACTGGCTGATAGTTGTGTCCTTCTGTCATGCTCATCTAAAAGATATTTGAAAGACTCTGTCACTTAGAGTTAAGACACATATTCTGTTTCTTTTTTATTGGTAAACATGCTAAACATAAATATTTATTTGAGCATCAGAAAAACGATGTGTGAAAGTTTAGGTGTCGGCCGCTTACTACCGTCAAGTTTCGTAAGTATGTATTTTTTATTTTTATCGTTAGTACGTGATAAACCTTATGACCAACGTCTTCAGAAGAGTTTAGTTAATTTAAGTTTCGGGGGATAGTGCAAGATACAGAATGCGTCCCGTTCCATAGTCACTCCCTGGTTCTTTAGCATGCTCGGTGTACAGAACCGAGACATTGAAAATCGGTCTCATCCAAAAGACCATCCGCTCAGTTTTCTTTTCGTTTGTAGTTTCAGTATTGCATGTATTGTTCTAAGACAGTTTCAAGCTCAAACCAGATACCACTAGCACAGTAAATTGTTCATCTCAAGATATTCTTTTCAAGCTTATTCATATAAAAATATTTCAAAATCTGACAGACGGATTCAAAATCGAAAAGTAACAAAATGCAATATAGACAGAGAGGAAATTATTGGCTATATATTCTAATAAAAACATCTCCCAGAAAATCTTGAAAGTACAATGGAAGCATTCAGGGTCACACAATTGCTTCCTGGAGAGTATCTTACTGTACATATATGTTAGGGAACATCTCTTTGTTTTTGTTTTTTTGACAACTAAATATGGTTTAATAACTTTGTTAAAGAGTCAACCAAAATAATTTAAAAAAAACACATTAATTAGGTTACCGTGGCAACAAGAATCTTGCACAGAATTTAAAATATAACGACGTGCTCCAAGACAACACAAGAATTGAAAGTTTGGAAGTCTGTTCAGCGGTTTGTGAAGAGATGTCGTTTGAAATAAAAAAAATAAGGACGGACAGAATGGGCGATCGGAGAACGAAACCATAAGCACGTCGCTCTACGTGAGCGTTAACGTATCAGTATTTCTAATGTAAATACGCTACAAAATCTTCACCTTCTACTTCACTCGGCTCTTGCTTGACAACTACTATCCGACCAGGTAAGTCCACTCTATGTTCGAGGAGAGGATGTGGAGTGATTTCGGCTAGACACCGGTCGAGTTTGCTCTTCTCACATGTGACAACAACGTTTAACTGTCCCGCCGTGACTACAGAATATAAATGGTCAAACATGCTGTACCATTTGTAGACCTCCGCCTCCTCATATCGATATCTTCCTGCAAACTCATCAATGATCACCAAGCAAATGTTGTGAAAGTCAATGCTCTTTACATCGTCTGGCCCTGTTAGAAGTAAACACTGTGAAGGCTGGTAAGATGATGCAAGCGCAACCGCTGCTGATGTTTTCCCGCTACTTTTAGGACCTGTTAGAACAATGGCTTTGTTTGCCTTGATTTTATCTCTTGCTGCTTTAAGAGCCGATGCATCAAGTTGCCCGCTGGTGATACTGTATTGCCGAAGAAAGTAGTCTGTCAACACTAAACAAATATAAAATGACAGTATTAGCATGTATATTTGAAAATCATAAACAACATAAAGGTTAAGTTCGAGTCTCAAATTTCAGTTTTCATGCTTTTGCGCTGAGCTCTGCATTGTGCTTGACATTTAGCATTTATCAATATATGTTAAAGCTATTCTCCTTAAACGAGAAGTTTTATTTATCCTTTATGGTAAGTTTGACGATGCCTTCAACACAAGGGAATGGATGTTGCTCACAACGTATCGTTCATTGTTTTAATTATTCAAAATCTCTTTATGTATTATGTACAATTAAGTAATACTCCGAACAGGAAACGTTGCTGCAGAACCAAAATTATACGATCCTATAGTCTCAAAATAGGTAGGATACTAGCAAGTTATGATACATTTTTGTACGTACCTCGCAAGTTATTCGTCATTTGAGAGGAAGACGAGTTTACATTGTACACAAGGCCACAAACTGAAATTGGCAGACAAAAGAACGTTATTGGCTTAAGTTATTAAATGAATTTTACGTTAAGTAGTTTATCTATTTAACACAAATTATAACACTGTTATCATATAGCAAATAAAAATGGAAGCTGGCTATAATACGATAAAAATATTATCGTATTTTGAAAATCTTACCAGACGTGAGGTCAGCCGGTTGCTCAGCGGTTGTTGCGTCAAATACTTTGACAACCTGACCTAATATATCATGATCGTGTAACTGTTTACATTCCGTCAGTATCGTGAAGTCTGTTACTATCATAATGTCTATTCTTTTTCCATTGACCTCTTGAGCTGTATGCATCATGCTTTTGAAGATATCATCCATACTTCTAGCCTTGTTTTCATCATATGAAATACTTCCAAAAGGATCTCTGCAGAGAACAAAATCAACATCATCTGGGTCAATATGGCGCCAGTCAGATGACTTCTGCATTTCCACACATCGTCTGTAATTGTAATTCATTCCCATTACGGCTGCAAGAGCTGTTTCAAAGTAACGGCTGTTGTAGCTTCCTGTTACGATCACGTGATGTTTATCTCGTAACGTCGTCCGGATGTCTGCAACCTCTGGGGGAGCATTGAAGTTGGCCGGTAGCTCTTTAATTGTTGATTCAAAGCATGCTGAGATAAGAAAAACAGTCTACAATTGTAAAGTACCTTTTTACATAATTATTAGGAAAATAATAATTCCACTGCAATATCGTTTTTACCTAAAATGATGTAAAACTTTATTAGTTACCACAGTTTGAAGGATATAAGCCCAACAACTTTAAGTGAAGAAGAGATCAAAATAATATCTTCGCGAATGAAGTAATATTTAGCACATTTATAGTCTAAATACTACTGACTAAACATAGTTTTGTGGCCATACGAACCGAAAAGCTTGCATGAAATGCACAAACGGTAGAGGTTGTGACCAGGCATATCAAGTATTTGGTTCTAATTCTATAAACATCTCTGCCACTTTTCTTCAACATTGGCCTAGTGGTTTCTGAGACGATGTCGTTTGAAGAAAGTGGTGGCGGACGTACGTACAAACATTATGTCCTTGTATTAGTGGGTTGACATTAAGTGGATCGAAATATGGACTGTTGCTAGATTTACTGTCAACAGTTGATTAAAACACTTTTGCGCAAACAGCTAAACTTAAGAGAGCAAAGCTAGAACACCTCTCCTTTAACTTTGAACAATCAAATTAAATATTGAGTTAACAACTTGCTGTTTCAGAATAATGAAGGCAGGCTAAAATTGTTCTGTCTTTTCATCGAACCTATGAATTGAAAATTAAACAACAAATAATTATTTACCAACCTTGTAGTTGCTTCAGAATATTATCAACAGATTTGAATCTTTTGTTCTTGTCCCCTGAAAAAAAAACCCACAAAGTTATATTCGTAGGAAAGAGTTACTAATTGTCTTTTGTATAATAAAGTAATCCGATCTTGACGCAAACACCCTGACTTTAAGTTTAATTGCTTAAAGTAACATACTGTATGAAATTTGTATTGAAATATCTTACCGTCTCCGTTTGGGCCAGGTTTTTGGACAGCTACTTCCTGTAGAATTGAGGTTGTTAATCTTGTATTTGAATCTACGTCATCAAGCTTATTTTTCAAATCCGTTACGGTATTGGACAGTTCAGCCATTTGTTTGACCGTTTCTTCATTCCACAGTCGTAAACATTCAAGACCATTTGGGAGGCAATTCTTTTTCATTTCATCGATCTTCGTTTTAAGAGCTATTTCATCAGCAGAGCTAAATACACAACGTGCTAAACTGATGACTGCAGATTCGAGGCGTCCCCAGTGGCTACTAAAGTCACTGCTTGATATATTAGCAGTGTTTGAAATATGTTGTAGCGTGTTTCTGATCTCACGGATTTCACTCAGTGCAGTTCTTTCTAATGGCTGAATCTGTTTTGGAAGCAGGTTCGTTATCAAAGTAACAAGCAACGTAACGTCCCATTGTGATTCATTAGCGGTGCCGCTACTGGGAAAGAGCATTTCACACTGATCATTTCTGATAATTTTCTTTTTGTTCAGCTGTGAGATATCTGCTTTTCTATGGGTAAGATATGCGTGAATAGTTGTGAAAGAGGACCCTGCATCTATCTTGGCAAGCTGTATGAAGAATTCTCTCAAAACCTCTGGACAAATGTTCACCACAAAACAGACGAGCCGGAAGTAATTGTCAGCAGCCATCTGTATAATAAAAATAATTAAATTTGTAAATGTTTGTTAACTTTTGATAGCCTCCAAAGAACATTTATAAATAGACTACATGATGTATTTAAACAATCGAGAACAAAATCATAAATACATGTGTCTTTTTCTGTAAGTTTGTTCGTGTTATCAATGAGAAGAAAAATTAGACGTGTACATGTCTTTAATTCCGAAATTTTAATTAGGATGTTGATTTTTTTCTATTTTGTGATAGTTTTGTTATTTTCTACTTTGATTGTAAAATAATCTTCTTTCCATAAAAGACATGTCGATTCTTTACTATATAAACATTTGCGCATTTAGTCTCAGCATTGAAAAAACGGCCCGAGAGATTTAAAAACCGCTATGGATTAAAAAAACAAACTAATAAACTAAAATAACTTCAAATAAAAACTATGGGTTATCGGCTTACTTTCAAGCAACTGATACAAACTTGCGAAACGTTAACGTAAAATACAAGATTGACGTGACGTAATCAGTCGTTCCTAAGTTTCTTGTAATGATAGTTCTGTTGTTTTATTTTGCAAAAGTTATTTCCGGTCGATTCCTCCAAAATCACAGTACTTTTATTACGAAACAGAAGTTTTTAATTTTGAAATGTCACCTTAGACATAAATTGTATGTTTGAAAAAAGATGATAAATTTGTGCTAAAAGTCTTAACAAACAGAAAAATAAGCATTGGTGTCAACGCCATTTTTTATTCTAGTAACACAAAACTGTGGAGGTATTATCAATGTTACATTATCAACACAATGAATACATACATCCGACGTATAAGTCAAGAAAATATATATAATCTTACTTGTGCGCATGGCAGGATTTTGGTGAAGTGACTAAAAAATCAAATACATGTTAGGATAGAAGTCACACGTGCAAGTGTTTACCTAAATTTTGATATACATTAATTTTACTTACAAATGGACACAGTCAATATTTGAATAGAACTTAACTGGTTGTTGCCTGTATTGACATATATAGAACAACAGCAAATCTTCTGAACCTTGTAGAGTTAGTGACTTTTATCCACATAACAACAGCAAAAGAAAATGATCGCAAAAGTTCAATACAAGACGAGCGATTCAGTCAGGTAACAGCATATACAGACAAGTTAACATGTCGCCTAGTGGTCAGACAGATACTTAGCCGAATGATATCAAGAGTAACATGACTTGCAGCGAAAAATGGACGGTTGCATTTTAATCATTACAAGTATATAGGCCTACTTTAAGACGCAAACAGCATCTCCTGAACTTAATTAAGTATCTGAACATTGTTAGGGATGCCGCGGAGAGGCTAATAAGATTCGAGTGGCGTACACATGATGAACAGTTTAGACTACGCCGGGCACAAAATTAAGTATAAACCAGGACTTAGCTATAAGTTGCATGCAGACTCCAGAAACGGACTATTCTTTACAAAGCCGTGTCAAATCTGTCACTTCAAACAGGAAAACTTGTATCGAATTTAACCAGGGCTCATGTCACTGGCCAAAGTGTAAATTTCTACACCGCTGCTCATTAAGTGGCCTCGGACACTCTTGAGCTGTATGTAAGAAAACGACTAAAAATCCAAAGGCTTAATATGCTCATCCCAATACACGGCGCCTAGCGTTTCCACTCCTTGTAATTTTTTATACTCCTTCCTTCAATCGACACAGGGAATAAAGTAATCCATCCGTTCTCAGGGAAAAACTTAAATGTATCATAAATTACTAAATCACCAGTGAATATTGTGCAGAGAATTTGAATTACAATTTCGCTGATATGAGAGTGTTACAAAATGGTTTCGACGAAGGTTTTCATTATATTACATGTATAAAGGGCCTCAAAAATTTGAAATCGGCTTCCCAACATACTGAAATTACTAAGCTTAAGTAGAAAAAGAATTGAAGGAAGGCAGGGTCTCGGGTTCGTTCCGTACACTCCCGGAACTGAAAGAGATATCTCTTAAAAGAGAAAATATATCTTTCAATTTTTTTTGTGTGAGAGACATCTTTCAAAGCAACAAACAATAACTGATTCCCCTACCTTTTATGCTTCAGTTTATTTCGTACTCGAAATTGTTCGTCGGGGTCAGTGCATAACCAGGTTGGTCACATTGCCCGATCGAGCTTCCCAAGGTCGTCTTATGAATACCTGAAAGCAGTTGTGTTTTGTATTAAATGACAAAGACATACAAATCACATACTATTGTTGAAGAGTTGAAATGATTAGTGGACGTAAAGAGTTAGTCAAGATTACGAAATTTCGCGAAATGAAATGACGAGTGAAATAAAATCGATATTCACTGAAACAAACAATTTCTATTTTCTATTTTATGTTTTCTTGACAAAATAATCAGGAAAATTTGAATTCATAGTATTTCTTATGCCCCGTGATAATAACCGCATTACTACCATCATTACTGATAAAGCAACACAAAATAGTTCTAAACTTTATTTCAGATAAAAGTATTTAAGAAGTCACATTAATCACGATCATCCAATGAAACTTAAACATAGATTTATTTGATATAACTTGAAACAAGGGTTAATAAACCTGTCTGCACTTCGTCACACCATGAATCGCGGAGTTATACTCAATCAGCTGTTCATTTATTTCAAACGATTCATTTCAAAGTAAACTATGGAATGCGGGTTGGGACATGCCACTTGCTTATTGCCAATTGCTAATTGCCACTTGCTTATTGCCACTTGCTACTTGCTTATTGCTAATTGCTTATTGCCACTTGCGGGTTGGGACATGCCACTTGCTAATTGCCACTTTCTCATTGCGTGTTGGGACATGCCACTTGTAAATTGCTACTTGCTAATTGCCACTTGCTTATTGTTAAATGCAGGTTTGGACATGCCATTTGCTAATTGCCACTTGCTACTTGACACTTGCTTATTGTGGGTTTGGACATGCCACTTGCTAATTGCCACATGCTAATTGCCACTTGCTTATTGCTACTTGCTAATTGCCACTTGCTTTTTGCCACTTCTTAACATCTGAACGACTGTTAAGACTTCAGCTGCAAGATTATTTATATGAAATATAATTTCAGTATGAAACTTCATTAATGATTCATAATAAACTGATATAAATTTATAATCTATACATATACCATTGTAGATGTCTTGTTTACTTATAATAGTAACTCATGCTCGATGTTCACGTACATGAATCAGATCACCCGTTTTGAACTTGTATATATTAAAAGCTTTAATATGATTGAATATAATTTATCTTTGGAATGCATGTTCCTTTTTAAAGGTCCATTACTAAGACAAAATCTAATTTTCTTTTAAATCTGGAACTGTAACAGAGACATACAGTTTGAAGCTGGCTTCTAAAACTTTACAATAGCCGTGGAGTATTGTTGCTGCAGAAAAACAAGTGAATGTTTTTGTATTTGCTTAGATTGACCTGGGTGGTCTTTTTGTCCTACTTTCACTTTATGGTATGTTGTAAACAGTGAGAGATATACGTTGCACATCAATGAAAGTAAAGTAAGTTCAGCTATAATTTAATGCTTATTGATGTACAACCTATTTACAGCCTCTCTATGAGGCTTCTGGAAAATTACAAAGATATTAGAAAACTGGAAAACCTACTTTCGTTTTTGAAAAGGCAAAATAAAATTTATCAGTTCTTTTCTTAAACTCAAATTTTCAACACATATGGTCACATTAGACGCTGTATGTCATATTTTCCTCCTGAGAAGACGCCCGTTACAATAACAGATTTTAAAGAAAAAGCGATTTGGTTTTAGTAATGAACCGTTCATCAAAATCTTAATATTTTACTTCAATAAAATAATAATAGCTAATGTTCGTTATTTTCTAATCATGTTCGGTAGTCATACCGATAAGCAATTGGCAACTAGCAATTAGCTATAAGCAAAAGGCAATAACCAATTGCCAAGTGGCAAATAGCAATTGGATTGTTCCAACTAGCAATTAGCAATAAGCAAGTGGCAATTAGCAAGTGGCACGTCCCAACTAGCAATTAGCAATAAGCATGTGGCAAATAACAAGTGGCATGTCCCAATGAGCAATTAGCAATACCCAAGTGGCAAATAACAAGTGGCATGTCCCAACTAGAATATGAAAGTGGCAAGTAGCAAGTGGCAATTGGCATGCCAAAACCTGCAATTAGCAATAAGCAAGTGGCAATTAGCAAGTGGCATGTCCAAACCTGCAATATTTAAGTGGTAATTAGCAAGTGGCAATTAGCAAGTGGCATGTCCAAACCTGCAATAAGGAAGTGGTAATTAGCAAGTGGCAATTAGCAAGTGGCATGTCCCAACCGCATTCCATAGTAAACTCTATAATACACAAATATCACATAAAAAGTCTTAATATAAAGTTGACAAGATACAAATAACAACAAACATAAGCTAAAGCGGAGTCTCCAAAAAGCTCGCGTGGGGGAGAGATTAATATGGCCAAAAATAAATTATTGTACCGTCTAAGAGATATCTATCAATTTTGCAGATATTTTTGTAAAATAAAAGATACCTTTGAACTGAAGGGATATATCTCTTTACGACCACCATAAAGATATATTTCATCAACACAGATATATCACTTGTGATTAGAAATATATCTCCATAACTTTAAGTTTGTCTAAGTTTAAGAGAGATTATTTTGTTTTCAACAGATATTTCGTTTTCAGAGATATCTTTTAAGGAAGGAGAGATGCCTCTGTAAGGTAGAGATATATCTCTATTACATCGGGAGATATCTGATTTGTATTTGGATATATCTTTCAAAACATTGGAGATATCTCTATTAAAAGGAAGATGTCTTATAGCTTATTTACAGAGATATCTCCCATATTAGCAGCTAACTCTACATGATAGCTGTTCGTTATTGAGAGGCGGTCACTAACTAAATTGAAGGAATTTTGCAGTCTGTAACCTACAGAATATAGTGGCTTATGGCTAAACCAGTATAGCAGATAGATAGTTTTGCGTACGACCGATTTGTTTTTCAAACATAGGGAAAATATTAAATGAAAAAAAATCTAATAATTTTGTATAAATACAGGCTTGTATTGTGGTATAATCATTCATGCTAGCGAACACTGGATACCATTTTGATGAATATTGCGGAACTGCAATCCGGATGGACTCGGAAAGCTCCGAATTTTGTGTATTCCATTGGCGTTCACGCCACAGGATTCGATATAAAATTTTATTTTATGATTTCTCCGCCAAATAAATATACTGATATTTTAATATAATTAGATATATTTTATAATCGTAATGCGGCAAATGCCACGTTAGCAGAAGCCAAATTGTATGCGTTATAAATTAAGAGAAATGTATCACATAGACTCTATATACATATAGATTTATAGCATACCACAGTTTAAAGTTGCATGTGCGTAGCTTGGTGCATCATTTGGAATATTCATATATATTGATTCTGCCCTTGGTGGTTCAGTTACAGCTTTTGAAGTCACAAATCGCTCATATTCAATTGATAAGTTTACCCACTCAGTTACGAAAAAGGGCAGGTTCGCCAGGCATCCCAGTTGTCAATTAATTTTGGGTTTATGAACTATATTCACATGGATCTATATAGCCATGTTTGCTACCAGTACCATTTCGCTATTTCGAAATTTATTGAAAGTCGTAAACATAAAATAATTCAGGGAAAAGGTTAGATTTCTTTATTTAGATCTTGTAATTTTCAACAGCTTTGTGTAATTTTCATTTGCTTATGGGGATTTTGCTTTTATGATGATTTCGAAATTTAGTGGAAATCGTAACTATCAGATATTTCAAGGAAAAAGTTGTGCTATGAATAAGTATTTTTCTCTAATTTTAGTTTGATTGGAGGAAATTGAAATGTACTAACAAATATACATTATCGAATTGGTCAAAGCAGATAATATTTCCCAAACATAATTAATAGTGGCAATAAGTGTGGTGTGAGAATGCCCCAATTTAGCACAAATAATCAAAATAAAGGCTTTCTGTAATTAATCGCTATCCAACGATAAATTGTACAACTACAACTTTACCTAGATTATTAAAAATTTTACGGTGCTGCAGCGTGTTTTGAAAATGCTGGTTTTATCAATGGTTGCCGGAATGTGTGGCTTATACTGAAGGTTTAGTAGTGGTGCTTGAGGGTGTTCTTTTGCTTGTGCCTTCGAGGTTATTGGGTTTGACTAAAGGCTTAAGGAGTTCCTCTTACTTTTGCTGTCCGCATATTTTGATACATAAACTAGTATTGAAATAATTTTAGACATGTTGCAATCGAACTCCTCTAAAATTTCACTCCCACAGAATTATGTATCAAGTTTGGTCGACTGTTAGTTTTTGATGTACAATTTATGTTCTTACGTCACAAAACCTTAGCATTTCACATGTAGAAATGACTATGTTCTTCATCTAGTATCATGCTGATCTTTATTCAATGTAACATAATTATCATTATTAGTCAGCATTGGGCTGGCAACAAACCGTGTGTCTAATCAATTTATGATGATCACTAATGTATCAAGGTTTCCTTGCTTTTCTTTACATAAGCGGTATTTTAGACAAGCTTTTGTTTCACTGACATGGGTATTGTCTTTGCTTATAAGAGTCCAATGTTTAATAAAACAATTTATTTACTTATACAGATGTATGTGGTTCTTTCAATGAGAATATTTTTTAACACTCTATTTGTGACGTTTCAAAAGTCAATGAAAAACGCTTAATGTTGAATACATTAACTTGCGCACGATGCCACATTTTCTCTTGTGAAAAAATATTGTGATATTCATGGCAATGTTTGGTTATGCCGGATCCCGTGTTTCCTGTATGTTATGTGTTTATTTCGGACCGCTTTTTTCAATAACTTAGGAAATATCTCTATGAAATCAAAGAGATATCTCTTTTCCATTACATAGATAATTGGCGTGTCATATTGTTTATTACAATTCACTAGCTTCAACGAAGTCATTCACATGTAACAGGACTTATGTTCGGATTGTTACCTTTTCAAAATTGATCTAAAGAATGCCTTTAAATTGCTACGATTTTGAAGTGTTTGGGATCATATTTCGTTGATTGATAAACGTTTGCCATTTGGCTGTAGTATTTTTTGCAGATTACTTGAAAAATGCGGTCCTTTTATGGAATTTTGTATTTAACGTCGCATAAAATCTGGTAAATCTCGGACGTACAGATCGTATACGTATTGCCAATATTTAGTGACGCGCTTCAGACCTAGACATTCCAGTCGCCGCCGATAAAACTGTAGGTCCTGTGAAGGAGCTAGTTTTCTTAGGTCTTGAATTAAAAGCCAGTTAGAACATTATACAAATGCTCAAACAAAAATTGACGAAATACTAGAGAAAATAGAGGTATCATAGCGCCAAAGCAAAGAGTCAAGTTTAATCGGGTTGTTCGTCCGGGAGCGTCTAATAAACGGCCTGATAATAGCCTGACAAAAACCTTTCATCACCCCCGTATCACTAAAGCCATAAAAAAAGATCCAAATATGCGGCTCGAATTTTTCATGGGATTTAAGTCTTCTATGATCGATACTGGTCAGTTAATGCCGATTTTCAATTGTTCGCTTAAAATGCTGGCGGTTTCGTGTTTGGTGCCGTGGGTGCAATGCCTCTTCGCCAGATACTTGGAAGAAATGGCATCACATGTGACAATACTGTCCTCGAACCGCTTCCAAATTTCGTAGCCTTTTAATAATTAAGCCGATCATCTCAAAAACAAGATAATTGTTCATACGTGCCAGGTACCATGTAGAGCCATGTCGGGTACCAAGCCATCTATGGGACGTCTTCATCAGGAATTTCGATCTAACGAAAGAGAAGTGTGGCCCCCAAAACATAAAAGCGTTTTAAATATCGTTGTCGATATTTCAGGCTTTTTGTAAGCAATACTCATCACCGACTCAGTTACAATATTAAAATATTAAGCAAGTTTTGCTCTTCATAGCTTACTGTTTTGAGACTTGGTGTACCGCGTCTACAATTTGTACATACATTATCTGGTATTAGTTTTTTCATAAGGTATATGGGCTTTCAGATCCCACAGTCGCGTTCATAGTTAAAAGATAGTGGCAGAATGTCTGATGATAAGAACTATCTTTAAAAAAGATGGTCGGCGTGATTTTGAGTATATGAAAGATATGGGTAGCTTATTTTCATAGTAAAAATTTCTGTCAACTTTTATCTTTATGCAGAGGCGCCAAATGTCACCGGATGAGAATAAATGAGCACCCAGACCGGGACTTAACCCCGGACTCTACTCTTCATTTACAGGGCGACTGCTCCCTCAACTGAGCTATCTGGCCGCTTACACACTTTCTTTCCAATTGTAATTGAATATGTACCATAACATGTGCACCAGGAATACAAACTTAATCCTTGTTTTCTTATCAAATATTGTTACTCGAAATTTTGACCGTTATTCACTGGTCGAGAAAGTATAATTACTCTACACTTATAATTAACATAAGGGTGTGGGTAAAAACATATTATGTTGTAAGATATGAACTATGTACTAAAATTATAAAACCATTTATGAATGATTGAAAAGTTGAAAACGTAAGAATATTTATTCGGATCTTTTTCATGCGGTTTTATACAATTAAGAGGATTTTTTTCAATCCAAAAGTGCTCTACTTGTCATTTCATTGGCGGTTGAAAGGTTCCCAACTTCCGGTCAAAAGCGAGCTAAATATGGCTGCGCCGAAAAACGTGTTGTAGTGACACGTTATAACGACAACGTCAGGGATTTGTTTTGGGATCTGTATGTTTTGGTATATTATGCCCTCTTCAGAATGAGTTAGTGCCGGTATACTACTGCACATATCTGCAACGGCGCTGAGGATAGTTGATATTCGTTTCGTAAACAATAGTTCCACAGTTCAAGTGGCAATAAAAATAAAAATACCATTTGGCTCCACCAACTATCCTAAATATACCATGTAAAAGAAAGAAAGCAATATTACCCGGTTTGCCTTTAGCGGAAATACTGTTCAATACGCCTCAGTTTTCAGGTGTCCTTGTGAAAACTTACACATATTAAGGTATACATGTGCCAAACGGTCACTACACGTCGCATAGTTTTCGCAACACAACTGTAGTTTGGCCTTTGAGATCCCTTATATTAGAATACAACGTTTAGGTTCTTTCATGTCATTTTATTGCCGCGCGTACATTTTATACAAAACATGTGTTACACAGTTACTAACATTAATATAAATTCAACAATAAGTAGCCGAAATAGCACGCTGGTAGTAATGAGGTTAGGTATTTACATTTTCTTTAATTGATCACCCCTTTTATTCTTGTCCACACATACACTTAAGGGAACTTCTAACGCTACCTTTAGTCTTTTTTTAATTATTTTAAATCTACTTTCAGAATTTACTTGAAACTTCACACGAATAATAAATAGTATATTAGACAAGTTTTGTATAATTTTTATTGCAAACGACACATCGGTTATTAAACTACACTCGCTCAAAGATGATAACCCCAAAATCAAAAGTCGCCAAATTTGCCGTTTTCACAAAGTAATTTGACGGAATGCACGTATAAAAGTCACTGCTATTGGGCCTTGTGTGCGGTCACATTTTATTTTTTCTCGGACTTAAATGTTTCATAATACATTAACTGAATATACCCGATAAGGTGACAATATTGTACATGTTTTCGAAAAACGATGTTGTTGGGAAGACAATAACCAATAATTAGAGCGCCTAATTCTTCTGGTTAAGGGTATCGTTATGCTGTTATGACACTTCCTAAA
Source organism: Saxidomus purpurata (assembly GCA_022818135.1). Classification (NCBI taxonomy): domain Eukaryota; kingdom Metazoa; phylum Mollusca; class Bivalvia; order Venerida; family Veneridae; genus Saxidomus; species Saxidomus purpurata. The sequence continues at coordinate 3,436,590 of JAFMSR010000017.1, forward strand.
CTGTCCGAAAATTAAACCATTCTGAACGTTGAGCCTGTGGATGATTGCCACTTTTCAGAACACAGGTTATTATAATTAATTTAATCTCCATTCCATATATGTTGAAATTTGAGTAAAGGAAAATGGCTAGAATATCTATACAGCAAAATGCTCAAATTGTTGGTCTAACTGTATGTGAAATATTTGCAGCTTTTTTGGTTTGCGCTTTGGGATATTGTTGCCGTTGTTTAAAGGAATGTAAGTTTGTGATTTTATTTTTAATATCGTTAAACAATGTAGAGATGAAATAACAGATTAGAATATTGATTTTAAACCTGTGAAATGCTTGTTCATTTTTGCGACTTTCGATTTCGTGGATAGGGTACATTATACGTGCGGTAAATTGGTATTAAAGCTACAACCAAATAATCTATTAATTAACTAGCGGCGACAAACAACAGTCCACATGCTGTGAAAATTTGGTTAAGATAACTGGTACAGTTTCTGGGATATTCATAAATATTGAAAGGTAGCGTTAGAAGTTCCCTTAAGTGTATTTCGTTCATGTCAGATTCTATTTTGTTATGGGCTGGTGAGTGAGCGCTGAACAAAGGTAAAAAGAACTTTAATGTGCCGCAAGATATGTGAATTGGTTGGTTTGGTGTCAGACTGAAACAGAAGGATTTTCATAGGGCAATTAAACGTTGGGTGCTAACTTTCATTCAAGCTTAATTCATATTAATTTTAGGGGAAACTATGGAAGGGTATTTAAGTAAATATTTTATTCATGTAACTGACAACTGTATTCGTCTAAATGAGACAAGTGCCTATTTTTAAGTAAATATTCTGTTCATGTAACTGACAACTGTATTCGTCTAAATGACAAGTGCCAATCTGTAATTGATTTGTGCCTACTTATTATTGACTGCTGCATCGTGTACGCGTACTACTTTTAGTTGCCTTCCATTTATTGCAATGCTAACTGCCTGATAAATACATACGTATAATTACTTAATGTCTATGTGTTTACGCTATGTTATTACGTGAAAATGTTAAGTGTTTGCTTTCTTTGCCTACTGTTAGTGTATATATTTATACATAATCAATAGCAGTAAGCATATATACGAATATGTAACTAAATGAATGGACTTGCAAGAACGAAATAGAAAGAGAACCAATAATGCTTTTACCATGCGACTACATTAATAAACTAAAACGGGCACCAATAATTATGGTACCCTTTGAAACCACGAACGAGCACTCTTGCGAATAATGATTATGCCATTGGTATATCTGCAGTCTGCAGTAACTGCCCCTACCATTAACCGGGTAACAGACTAGTATGACAGACAAAAAAGCAGCGAGTTTGTAAACCGGTATTTCTTGTTTTAAGTAAATGCATTATAATTCACATTTATCTATTCGCTAAAATAAATAGCTTTGGGTTGAGGCATAGACATGTCAGTTTTTTTGTTTGTTTTTTTTTTTTGAGGGTGGGGGGGGGGGGTCGGTCGGGTGACTTGAGGAACAGGGGAACTGGTAATGACCCCGTCTCGGGTATGATTTGGCACTCCGGGAGAATCAAGTTTATACAGCGGCTTATCAACATTTTGGTCACATTGGCCATGTTGAGGTGCCAACCCAACCTCTGTCTAACATTTCATTGTCAGATGTTCAGCAAGCTGATCCTTGCGGCAACCCTCAACAAGGGTCTGCTCAAGTGGCATTTACCTCATCCCAGGGAAATCACCCAGGGTCAGAGCATGGTGTCGCCAGAGATAAGGGACACTTAATGCTAGATCAAACACAACCCAGAACCAACGGTACGTTCAGGAGGGCTAGCAGGGACTGGGTATGGCAGTCAAAGGAAGTTCATCCCGGTCACTAGTATTTATCAGAGGGGGGGGGGGGGGGCACCAAAGCTTCTGTTGATCAGAAGAAGTACATCTCAGCCCCTATTAATTAGGAGGAGCACATCCCAGCTCCTATTAATGAAGGGGAGCACACCCAGCCCCTATTAATCAGAGGGTGCACACCCTAGCTATTATCAATCAGGAGGAGTACATCCCAGCTCCTATTAATAAGGACGATGACACAAAAGCTCCTATTAATGAGGGGGAGTACATCATATTTTTCGATTACGTGCCAATTACGATAAGGACCGTTTTTGCTTGGCGCGGCTCATATATAGCATCCTGTGTGAGATACATCTCCTTACATCTAAACTGTACGTACAGCCTTAAGTTTGTGCCCCAACACAAAAATAGCTAAAAACTACATAATATTTACATGACTGTCTGGGTACCTGAATGACTGTTGTCATTTTCAGAATTGTTTATTAAGTCCGGATATAAGCGACCATTTATTTTAGCGAATAATCTTAGTTTACCCGGCGTAACGGTAGGGGTAGTTACTCCAGACTACATACCAATGGCTGAAGAATTATTCGCAAGAGTTCTCGTTCGTGGTTTCAAAGGGTACCAGTATTATTGGTGCCCGTTTTGGTTTATTAATGCAGTCGCAGGGTATAAGTACTATTGGTTTCCTTTCTATTTCATTCTTACAAGTCCATTCGTTTAGTTACATTCGTCTATATGCTTACTGCTATTGATTATGTTCACAAATATACACAAACACACTAGTCAATTAAAGTAAACACTTAATATTTTCACGTAATCACATAGCGTATACACATAGACACTTAGTATCAATACGTATGTACTTATTTTAACGTAGGCACTAATCATTAAGCAGTGAATGGAAGGCAACTAAAAGTTGTACGTATACACGATGCAGTAGTCAATTACAGGTTATAGCATTCCAAAAGTTCTTTCTAGGGCACATCTTTTTATATGTATTATTGAAGTACAAAATACGACAGTCTAAGCAATTTAAGGTATTAGTATTTGATTAATAACGTCTACATTTTTTAAAATACTCCACGCACCAGTAACTTCTTCAAGCTACGCTACAGTAACTCTCCGACATCTGCTTTGATATGGTCACATGATAAGTTCGCGCCAATACTTCCAGCACAATATTAGCATATTTCTACGCTATGCAAACGATATGTAAATTAACATTCATTTCAGCTATTTGTCAAACTAGCAATGCAAAATCAAACGCATTGTCGGATGATTTCTGCATGTTCAACATGCATTAGCTTACCAAGTGAAGTTACTGCAATATTGAGAAGTAACCGCAGTAACGTTAACATATACCGTGTAGGGAAAAGAACGGCTATTGGTTTTAGTTGGTTTCATCCAATCGGCAGAGCGCATTTTCAATAACACAACGTTTCATTTATAACTGAAACACAACGAAACACGGAATGCATTGTTCAGTCAAGTGCGTCTGTACAATTCCAACTGTTCCTTCCTGTGAAGGAACAATAAGTAGGCACAAATCAATTGCACGTAGGCACTTGTCATTTAGACAAATACAGTTTTCAGTTACACGAACAGAATATTTACTTAAATATAGGCACTTGTCATTTAAACGAATGCAGTCGACAATTACAACTATTTCTATTAGGATTTGTCACGGGACGTAAGAAGCTCTGTGCTTATATGCATAAATGTTGAAGCTGGCTTCCTCATCAAATTTTTCAAGTAGGTATTACTTCAGAAATGACAGCCAAGTAAACTTGTATGGTGAGTCAAAATCAATTTATGGAAAGAAGTATTTATATTATTACACATGTGACCTTGTTTTTGTTAATTTAACTATTCATTTACTAGACCTAAGTTTCATTTAGAATAACATTTCGGTCATGTTAATGTAAAGAATGTTGAAAATGTAGTCATGATCATTTTACAAGGAGTGTCTATGATTTTAACAAAGAGACCTTGTATTTGACCATACATGTAGAAACTCACTTAACCGGAACTCCACTTAACCGGAATCCTTGGGATACCGGACGTTTTTCAGAGTCCCGTTTTTTCCCCTTCTATTTTCAATGTAAAAAAATCCCCACAAAACCGGAACCCCTGAATTCCGGATACCGGACAAAAAATCGAGAAAACTTGTTACTTGTCAATGTAATTTTACCTCACAAAACGGGACATATATTTGTTCCAACATGTCAAAATGATTTTGTGTATTAGGAATTCGCGAATCGCTTGTCACTTTGTTTTGACAGCCGGTGCGTCGTTTCATAAGGTTATTAAACAAATCTTAATGGACCAGTACATTCAAGAATGGAGGGGGGTTTTAGATAGTACTAATAAGGGAGAATATACAAGTTGATAAACAAGAGTTCGGCATAGAACACTATTTTAACATATGTCCCAGGGTGAAGCACTGGCTGTTCAAATTCCGTACAGCTAACCACAAGTTTCCGATTGAAACCGGTAGGTGGGACGGAACTGACCTTTGATAGGAAAGTCGCCTTGTGATCGTAACGAGATCGGGTCCGAAAAACACTACTTGCTCGATGCCCTTACTTCTCGGCAGAGAGAACTACGTTTTGTATCATAATAACATCGAAACCACTGCAACAGATCATAATTATAGTGCGATGCTCGTGACTACATCACCTACCAGTATGAAAAATATCTGCAAATTTGTTACTAGACTGATGTCAAAATTCAAGTAATTACCTATATCCAGCTTTGAATATACAATACTATTTTTTGTTAACCTCATCACATGAAAATCCAAGTTTTGATTACACTCTTTTACGTTCACCAATTTTTAATAACACCATTTTCACTATAACGTTTAGATTCAATTGTTTACTATATTTTTACGCCTTTATTACAATCAATCGCATGAATGAAATTCCATTTCTTACGTCCAGTATCAACTTTACACTCAATTGCTCATGCTCCCGCTAAATTACCCAAACAAATTTAAACGCCACGCTTATCTCGTGCCATGTACCTTGATTTTCATTTTACTACTATCATACTCATGAATGAAATTCCAAGTTACGACTGTTTGTGAAATTAGTTAGTATTTCATACGCGTCACATGTTTTCTACTCTTGCGCTAGATAATTCTACAAAGCATAGGACTTAAATGTATTTCATATAATAATTATAGCTTAGGTTACTTTAAAAATATTTTGGTACCCCCAGCCGCATCCCCATCCCCATCCCGTGTCTCTTTCTTCTGTTCCATTTTTTTTCTCTTTTGTGTCCAAACAAAGTTGTATAAATTTAGCCATATCATGCTGGATTAAAACTTATTTCAGTAATTGATATCATGCGTATAGAACCAGTAATTGAAATAGATATCGTATGAAGTATATAATGTAAATGATTTGAAAATGCTTTGTATTGAAGTTCTGTTTAAACTATGAAATACCACCAAACAATATATGATACTGTTTTATATCCCCATGCATTATGTTAACATAACTGGGTGAATAAAGGTAATGTTGTTGTTGTTGTTGTTGTTGTTAAATATTGCACCTGTGATGTTGCGTTTGATGTCGGGGAGATAACTCGCTAATCGATAATGATGATTGCGCTGTGGATTGAATGCCGCACAATCAAACTTGTGAAAAGAAAATTGATTGAAACATTAATTGTTTGTTGCAGAAAATAAAGAACTAGAAATGGTTATCAAGTGATCATTTTGAAGGGTTGTTTTATCTAAAGATTTCTATGATTGAATCAAATAAGAGCGTTGTGTTAATTAAACTATCAAACATGCTTAACAAGCATTTAATCAGCACATGCACATTGATAGATTAATGAATATAATTATATTATGTTATAGAATTTTATTCTATGGCCACACCAAATTAATAAGTTGGTCATCGGGATTCTTTCAAAAAAACTGTGAGGCGGCGAGCGAAAATATAATTTTAATATTTGTTTTTGTTTTGAAGAAATTTTGGGCGAGCGAAGAGCGAATAAATATATATAGCCTTTTTGTTCACATGTTATAGCAAATTTGATTAAATAGAGCCAAATTTTAGGGAGAAATCATTTCTCTCTGAGCTGAAAATAGGGAGAAGTTTGGAGTCTACCAGGAGAAGTGACGGAGTACTGATATATTTGTCTTAGTTTGTTTCAAAGTGAATTAGTTCTTATATTACTTAATCATAAATGGTTGTGTGATAAGTCAAGAGATTGACCATTATTATGAGACTTCATCCAGATAAAGAAGTTTTTTTATAAACTGATTTTCATCAAAGTCTTTCAAATAGTACTATTTGAAAGACCTTGTTTTCATGCATTTTATTGCTTGAACATTATAAATACAACATACATGTTATTTGACAGTAATCATGCACAGTTACAGCCAAAAACCACTTTCCGCAACACAATCATTTCCATAGTTGGCCCTGTTTGAATGCCATATTAATAGGTAACAAACAATATGATAGGTGTTGTACAATCAGTAAGATGTCAACACAAATGTACGGGTAGTCAGCATGGTATTAAAGGAAATAAAACAAAAGTAAATTCCATTTTATTGGCAAAATATTTTGTGAAAACTAGCTGAAGGGTATTACAGTCCATTCTTCAACAAGTTAAACTGGAAAGTCTAAGGTATGAAGCTCATTTTTGTAAGCTAAAATTACAGCTGAAACAAAAAGTGAACCTATTTTCGGACAGACGCTTACGCGGATACGCCAATTTTCAAAGCATTTTCCAACAGCTCCAAACTTGTTTTTAATCCTAGAGGTAAAGCCGCAGGTGTCACGAGATAAAAGAATGCCGCCGAAACTATCATGTTTGTTTGATCTTAGTGAAGCACGTGTCATTAAAAAGAGAGAATTATTTTGACAGTTTGAAACATGTACACGAAGCTTTTGACTTCGGATTATAAATTTTTTACAATAGTTTGGAAAAGATAATGTTTTGAGTAATTGTAAAATTCTTTTATTTTTGATGATAATATATATTTGTTTCTATTAATAGATTGATTGTGTGTTGCTGGGTTGTTTATGTCGATCAGACAGCATGCTAAGTTGTTGATTGTGGAGTCTTTGAAGTTGGGAATTATCGAACATTTTCAACATATTTCTATCTTATTATTGATAAATAAAAGTTAATCAGTAAAAAGATATAACCAAAGGTCAAGCCACGACCCAAATGCGGACATAGCGAAACACCGTGTCCAGTCACAACAATTCACGATGACAAAACGTCACCGTGACCGGACATCCCAAGTACGGATGTTCCGAGGTATTCTTTGGACAACTATATTGTTTCCGGACGGAGAAAAAACCGTTATTTTACCATGAAAATGCGCGACTTTGCTCTTTGTCAATAGCGACCCAAAAAATACAACCGATTATTTTCTTAAGGTGCGGGCGGGAAACAATAATAATAAAAAAAAATTTGTGTGTTTTAGAAAAAAAAAAAATTTTTGTGTGTGTTTTAGAAAAAAAAAAACGTGCGGCAATCCCGATGACCAACTTATTAATATGGTGTGGCCTATGCAGTATTTCAAGTTACTTGAACCATTGTTGATGTAAAATAAATGTTATCTTTATGTGTTTTCATTTTATTCCAGTTTTCAACTTCCCTTTAAAGGTTAACTCAGTTAATATTTGAGTAAACTTACTCCGTACATCAAATCCTCACTAAACCGGAATCCTCACTAAACCGGAAATTTTGCCAAGTCCGGACCTTGTCCGGTTTAGCGAGTTTCTACTGTATATGATCCTAACAAGAATTTCATACAGGCAATTAGTCTGATTAAGAGTTAAGTAGACAAGAAAGAAAAGGTGGTCTATAGTGTGTATTAGGTTTACTTATTATTTGATCTAGTGACGAAGTTTCTTAACAAAGTGATTTTGTTACTACAGCAAGATATAAATTCTGCGGTGTTGCAAACTGCGGCCTGAAAAGTCTAAACAGGGTTCTCCACAATTTGATTTGACCTAAATTGTTGAGAATTTTGACAAAGTTGCCATGACAGTCTTTTTTATAAAGGCAGACATTCTGAGCACGTTTCATGAAGACGAGGTAGAAAATGTAACATCTACAGTGCGTGCTTACATTCGCGTTTATATTTGAACTAGTTAAGATTCAACTTTGTCACCAAGATTGAGATCAAATTCTAACCTCTATGATTTTAAGTGCTTACAAGCAATTGTTATCGACGAACAGACGTTAATCCCAAAATGCTCAGGTAAGCCAGAAAGTGAGTATAACGATTTTTTAAGAATGTATAGCCGTAGAAACTGTCCGCAGTTCTAAGGAGTTATGTATACATCTTCAGTCACAGTATTTTTACGTGAACGTCGGATTTTGATTTTATAAAATATATAAGACGTGTTAAATTTTTAAAACAAAAATCAAAATAGAAAAACATAATATTGTACATACATTTTTCCGTGTTTTATTTATCTGTCATACATCTCTTTATGAAATTAGGCACAAACCAAAAGAAAGCCCTCTCTTACACCAGTGGTAACTATAAATAGTAACGAATACTAAATTCCAATTGCTAAATTTAAACACTATCGACTGACATCAAAATACTATAAATATAATTATGGTTTCCCGAAAAGATAACTAGTTTACATTTTTAAATCATAAGCCTGTTTTGGTATATCGTTATCCCCCCTTTATAATGATACGTTAAAATCTATCCATCGATTGTTTGTATATTATTTTGTTGATAAAAACATTAATGCTTTCATACAGGCTCTCCAGTCGGATAATATGATCGCAGAAAAAGGTAATTGTTATTTAAACAAAGTAATGTTGAGATGAACCACCCCTGTGATCGAGTTGTTAGAGTAGCTGACGTTATGACTTGAAATCTCTCTAACCTATAATTGATTGAGGGTCATGAGTATGAGCGACAACCGATTTCTTTATGTGAGAATTTTGGCAGTTTCTTAATAATGGACTAGAGTTCTAGTACTGGTTTTTCCCATGAATGATTGTAAGGTAAACTGCATGCCTCTAAAAACTGATGTGGCCGTTTAACCTCCAATAAATGAACAATAGGCCGATGAATAAAGATGAATCTCATTGCTTTGCTTGGTGCATTTTTTGTTGATAGGTTACCTATATGTTAGCCATCTGAACCATGTTACTTTTCAAAAGCATTTTTCTGGTTTAAGAAAAATACTACATTGTATAATGTCCTGTTTTAGGATTCAAATACATTAATACATTTGTAAATGCTCGTAGCTCTGGAATAGGATGTGAAATTCATGTACTTGTATTTTCTTGAAGAGTGAACATTCCTGAGCAAATAATTCACATGTTTAATGATCTCCGTCGAGATTCAGTTTCTGATAGATCGCAGTAATTTCAGTTTATTTTTAAATTGTTACTTTACGCTTGTGGACAACAACTCAATTTTAAGACTCTGTACTACCTCATGCCCATGTCTGTACAATATTTGCAGCAATATCTATGAACACCGCACATTTTGAACCTTTCGATATGTTTTTACACGAAACTACTTTATTCAGTGCAGTATGTTTGGCCTAGTCTTTCAGGTGGTTCTCAAGGCTCTCCAAGTAATAAATGTACATGTGCATACCATGGCTTACCACTTTGTATATCCACCATGGAACAAACAAACAGTTGTAGCTCTAATTGTGCTCATCGTGGCTTTGCTATTTCTGAGAAAGGAGTTGCAGGTTTTGTTAAGTCGTACATGTAGTCTGTGTGATTTTCTCTTGTTTTTATCAAATTTGTTTTTAAAGAAAAGTATCAAAATAAACAAATGATAAAATTACATTTATGAAAGATATGAAACATTATAAAAGGTTGGCCAACAATGTTGTTAAATGTTAGCTACAAAGTATATGTTGTCCTGATTTCAGATATCTATGGTCGGCCGGGTTGTATATATCATCTGTATAGGCATGTATGGGAAGCTTGTACGGACCACCGAGAATTCTTCAAACTATTGCCGATGAAAATGTTATACCTATCATTAGAATTCTAGGACATGGTGTAAGTACGATTGCATATTTCCGTTTTTGAAAGTCCGTACAATACATACTGCTATACAGTGATATGACATGGTGTAGGTATAATAACTTGAATTGATTTTTGAAAATCAATACAAATTTTAGATTCATCTGTTATGCTTTAATAAGACATAATATGTAAGATATGATGGCCTGTATGGATGTTGGAAAATTGATATGATCTTTATTGTTATACACAGAATATGATACACAAAACATACTGGTAACTCAATACTGTATAGAAGCCTAAATTTTGGTATACATGTATAAGTAGTATACATATAAATATTCCTTCATGCATTGTAATAAAGCGGATTAAAGGGATAGAAAATCATTGAAAATGTCTACACAATCATCAAAGGTTGATAACTATACAAAACTTTTCTTCGCAGGTTATATTTTTCCTATGGTTGATCTACTGTTTCCACATGAAATGTACAAGAATATAGTTCAATAATTGATTCTGTACATATTGTTTATCATCCAGCAGTCTATGGAAATCTTTCTTTTCACTCTGTATTTAATTTTGGTAATGTTTAAAGGTATTTGTATTTTCTTTTCAGAGAGGACCTAATAAAGTTCCAATATATTCCCTAGTGATTATCACTCTAGTTGTTCTGTTGTTTGTACTTGTCGGAGATGTAAATACATTAGCTCCCATAGTAACCACAGCATTCATGATGTCATACGCTGCTGTTAATTACTCATACTTTGCTCTTGCCATGAGTTACGATCGCCGACAAGCGCGGGATTTAAGGTTTGGTGTGCAGGATAAATCACGAAGAAAAAGTGCTGACGTTGGTGGTTACGGTGCCACAGGCGTTACAGACAAAACTTATAAAGATTCTTTTCAAAATATAAGAACTGATTTGGATAAATTATTCCCTGAGCGATTGACCCACAGAGGTCAACACCATCTAGTCAACCAGCAAGGTCAGGGGTCACAAGGTCACATGTCACCAACAGAACCCGATTTTGACGCAACCAAAAGGTCAAAGTCATTAGACAACATGTCAGAAGTCAGTGATGCCTCACAAGTCCTTCTGGGAAGGGAAGGAGGTAATGTTTTGCTAACAATGTTTCAACAGAGTCTGAAAAGAAATCTCAAGCAGGCTATAGAGGGCCACCATAGTCCACTTGTTAAGTGGTTCCATACTGATATTTCAATATTTGTTTTTGAATTTTAGTAGAAGAGATTTATTGCTAAAGTGGTAATATGTTGGTTAGAATTCGAAGATTTTTATTGCTGCCGATATTTGTTTGTGAAAGTGGGTCTTGGTTTTATCATTTGTATTGAATACAAGAGTATTGTATGTTTGATAGTCTCAGATCCAGAACTATTGTACGTGTTTATTAGCTCACCTGGCACAAAGTGCCAGAGTGAGCTATTAGGATCGCATTCCGTCCGGCATCCGTCGTACGTCGTACATCCGTCCACCATTTCCTTCAAACGACATCTCCTCTGAAACCACTGGGCCAATGTTGATGAAACTTTGCAGGGATGTTCCTTGCATGAAGCTCTATCAAAGTTGTTCAAAGAATTCTATTCCATGCAGAACTCTGGTTGCTATGGCAACAAATAGGAAAAACTTTAAAAATCTTTTCTCTGAAACCACAATGCCTAGAGCTTAGATATTTGGCATGTAGCATTGTCTAGTGGACCTCTACCAAGATTGTTCAAATTATGACCCCCGGCACCGGGGGTCAATTAATTTTGCATAGGATTAGGAAAAACACCTTCGAAACCAAAAGGCCCAGAGCTTAGTTTTGGCATAGTAGTGCCTTTGAAAAGTTTGTTCAAATTATACTAGGAGGGTTTTTTAAAAAAACTTTAAAAATCTTCTTCTTTGAAACCACAATGCCTAGAGCTTAGATATTTGGCATGTAGCATTGGCTAGTGGACCTCTACCAAGATTGTTCAAATTATGACCCCTGGGTCAAAATTGACCCGGCACCGGGGGTCACTTAGTTTTACATAGGCTTATGTAGGGAAAACTTTAAAAATCTTCTTCTCTGAAACCACAAGGCCTAGAGCTTAGATATTTGGCATGTAGCATTGCCTAGTAGACCTCTTCAAAGTTTGTTCAAATTATGCCCCTGGGGTCAAAATTGACCCAGCACCGGGGGTCACTTAGTTTTGCATAGGAATATATAGGAAAAACTTTAAAAATCTTCTTTTCTGAAACCAAAAGGCCTAGAGCTTAGATATTTGGCATGTAGCATTGGCTAGTGAACCTCTTTGAAGATTGTTAAAATTATGACCCTCCGATCAAAATTGACCCCGCACCGGGGGTCACTTAGTTTTACATAGGCTTATATAGTAAAAACTTTAAAAATCTTCTTCTTTGAAACCACAAGGCCTAGAGCTTAGATATTTGGCATGTAGCATTGGCTAGTAAACCTCTACCAAGATTGTTCAAATTATGACCCCTGGATCAAAATTGACCCCGCACCGGGGTTCACTTAGTTTTACATAGGCTTATATAGGGAAAACTTTAAAAATCTTCTTCTCTGAAACCACAAGGCCTAGAGCTTAGATATTTGGCATGTAGCATTGCCTAGTAGACCTCTTCAAAGTTTGTTCAAATTATGCCTCTGGGGTCAAAATTGACCTTTCCCGGGGGGGGGGATCATTTGTTTTTACAAAGTCATATATAGGAAAACTTATTTGGTATATAACATTATCTAGTGATCTTCCACCAGGCAAGTGGACTTGTACCAAGGTGAGCGATATAGGGCCATCTTGGCCCTCTTGTTTATTTTTAGATCCTCGAGACCCACCTAATATGGAGATAACCAAGCAGCCCAGGTCCTGGTATTCGTTCTTTTGTAATAGATGGCTCTCTTTGTTTGGGGTAAGATTTGAAGCATTTACTGTTATAACGTATTTTCCTTTGAGGGTTATAATCGTAAATTGTCAAAGCTATAGAAACGTGAGGTACCGTGGACGATGGTGTAGGCTCTTAATTTAAGAGTTTTGATTTTGAATCCTATCTTCAATACTACTTTGAATGTCCGCAGTCATTTCTTTCTCTACTTGTATAGGTGTGGACACCAGGAAAATTTACTGGCTTCATCATATATTGATGATCGACAAAAATTTAACATAAAGATTAGACTTCCAAGAGGGATGTCATACATGATGAGTGATGTTCAATCTGTCTGGATTTCTGTATACGTGTACATGTATATTTGGAACAGACTCACAGTCAGTGTGTCCTTAGGCTTTCATTGTGACAGTGCTAAATCACATATCCCTGATTCACATGCAATGACTAATGAAACTGCCTTGTTATATAATGTACATAGTAATTTTTTCACAGCACGCTTGATTTCTCCGCATGTCCTCGCCTATTAAAGTTCGCATTTGTATTTCAGACACTGGTTTGTGGAGTGATAATGTTTGGAACACAATGGGTATGCCCTAGTAGAAGTAATAGCAGCTATAATTGTTTATATTTATATAGGCCAGGCTAACCCAGGTTACTTTCCAGGTAAGGTATGAGGATAGACATGTATTCTGTAATGTCAAATTCAGTTTATTAACGATGGGCCGATTCTAATGGACTTTTGATGTAGCATGAGTTTTTAGCACACCTTGCCAGAGTGAGCTATTAGGATCGCATTTCGTCCGTGGTATGTCCATTAACATTTTCCTTCAAACGACATCTCCTCTGAAACCACTAGGCCAATGATGATATAACTTGGCAGGGATGTTCCTTGCATGAAGCCCTATCATAGTTGTTAAGATAATACCATTCAATGCAGAACTCTGGGTGCCATGGCAACAGAAAGGACAAACTTTAAACATCTTCTCAAGAACAGGAAGGCCTAGAGCTTAGATATTTGACATGCGGTATAACCTGGTAGACCTCTACCAAGATTGTTCAAATTATGACCCCCGATTTAAAATTGACCCTGCACTTTGGGTCACTTGTTTTTACATATGCTTATAATAGGAAAAACTTTAAAAATCTTCTTCTCTGAAAATATAGGGCCTGGAGCTTAGATATTTAGCATGTGGCATAACCTAGGGGACCTCTACCAAGATTGTTCAAATTATGACCCTCGGGGTCTCTTGATTTTGCACAGGCTTATACAGGAAAAACTTTAAAAATCTTTATTTCTGAAACCACAAGGCCTAGAGCTTAGATATTTGGCATGTAAATGGCCTAGTTGACATATTCCAAGAATGTTCAAAACATATCCCCCAGGTCAAAATCGATCCTTTCTGCTATTGATGTCCTTGTATTATACTAGCCAATGGTAGCCAGGTGAGTGATATAGGGTCATCTTGGCCCTCCTGTTATTATAATCAGAACAGAAGTAGTCATAGCTGCTTGTAAACGAGCACTTCAATGTTGAGAAGTTCTGAGTTACTTTCAGGGCACTAAGAGGTTATACTGAAAACATAGGTATAAAATTAATGTAAATTGTGACTATTTAATGTTAGTGTACTAAAACATTGATGAAAGGTGCTGCTAATTCCAAGTATAACAACAATAATAATAATAAAATCTTTATTTTTAGAAGCTAAGCACATTAAATAAATGTACAAAACATTAGAATTATATACAATATGGCCTTCTGAAAAGAGATAACATTTTAAACAGCAAACAAATGAATGCATGAACATTTTCTGAAGCATTATTAACTATAGCAAAAGTACCCAACAAAAACTCATTAATTGAGAAAAAGCAGTACATATGAAACATTTCAAAATACGAATGTATACACATTCTTCACTGAAACATACATGGCAGTATAACTAAATAACCTGAACATTGTCTAATTTTTGTTAACTTTAAATACAATAAAGTGCTGCTTATGTATTGCAGGTATAGCTGAGTTCAATTTTTATGACTGGGTGAAATCAGGGATACAGAGGTGTATAAGGTTAGTTACCCTTAAGTGTGTAAAAAATATTGATAGAACTATGATTTAATCTTGTGGTACTGAAAAGTATTTTTTGTTAAGCCAGCTAGCAGACTGTAAGTCTCATGTGCATTGAAGGATTTTGAAATTACTAACTACAATTGTACATCACAGTTGGATGATGTGGAATGTGCAAGTCTCAGGTCTGAAGCTTATAGGTCAAGGTCACACTTGGAGATTAAAGGTGAAAAATGGGCACATGAGACTGGGCTGTAACTTACTGGTGCATCAAAACATTTTGAATTGACTAGGGACAATTGTTCACCACAATGACACAGACTGTCGCATACAAGACCCTGTTCTATTGAATCTATTACAGTTTGCGGGCTTGACATTTTACTTAAAATAACTTTTTTGAATGAAGTAGTTTGTTTAAGGCAGCATATGGAACAATGAATATAGAAGTTAATACTAACTGGGAGCTAAACAGAAATGTTATTTTTTCATGTCAAAAATGTTTCAGTGGAAAGAGGAGCCAAGAGGAGGTAATTGTTGCACCAACTACTCCTGCAGTTACCACCCTTGCTGCACAGCTTACTGAGGACAATGAAGATTTTGCTGGTAGAGGGCGCTATCATCAGTCTGAAGTTGTCCAGGGAGAGAACTTTGATGACTATCATGATGACAGTGAGAGTTAATGTTCATGATCCACCAGAATTTTAGTGTTCTTTATTCAGCTGAGAATATTATTTAAAATAAAAAAGTGTTTCTTTACCATTGGAGCAAATGTATAATCTTCTTACACTTTAGAAATAATCGTTCACAGAATGATGATACATACATACAGTGATTATACATACATGTAGTGATCATATGTACATGTAGTGAACATACATACATGTAGTGATTATACATACATGTAGTGATCATATGTACATGTAGTGAACATACATACATGTAGTGAACATACATACATGTAGTGATTATACATACATGTAGTGATCATATGTACATGTAGTGAACATACATACATGTAGTGATTATACATACAGTGATTATACATACATGTAGTGAACATACATACATGTAGTGACCATACATATATTTAGATCAGCTGTTACTAACTTTGTGAAAATACAAAATGGATAAAATACCACCTTTCCTACGAATTACCACCTTTCATATTTGAATACCAGTTAATTTGTTTTTAAAGATTGCCTGGGAGTAAGAGTTTGTAAATGAATCTTAGTCATTTCTAATTATTAGAAACTGATGCTGGAAAAAGATGTGATTTTTTGGGGTGAATTTTGTTTTTTCATCCCATTAATACATTTTGATTATCTGACCCTCTGGTCCTTATTCCTAAATTTGCGGATTTCTTACTGTACTGTAGGTTCCCAGAAGAAAACTAAGTTCTCTTTTACATTTATTAAATAGTGCATTAATTTAAAGAATGACATAAACTTTCCATTTGGCCTGTGAAAGCTTCATATGGTACAGTATAGTGGAGCAGAAAATCTATGCTGTGAAGTGTTCATGTAAATATTTAGCTTTTAAGAATAAGGCAAAGGTAACTATAATAAACATGAAATTCCAGATCTGTGTTAATTTACATTCATGTATATTTATGTGAATTCTCTGATGAAAAGTAAAGAAACTATCAAAAATAAAAAAAAATATATCAAGTAGGAACTAGTAGCTTATGATTGAATATGAATTTCACCTGTATACAGATGAATGTCTTAACTGGACTCGCCCATTCTTCAATATGGACACTACCATTTATTGTTTTAAGGGGTGTTCAGGGAGAACTGATTGAACCAGTAGCAAAGAGTGCTGATCATGATCATGCTGCCCGGACCGTAAAGGTTATTTACAATATGTTGTATAGTATTTGTGAGTGAAGACATTTAGTAAGCGTACAGCATGATCGTATTTGTAAATGGTCATAAAGATGACCAGAACGAACATGTTAATGTTATTGTGTGTTATATTTGTCCTAATCAATCAAGAGCCAAACCCTACATATTTTTCATATCTTTTTATGTGCAATAACTGTACTTTTGTGAAATAAGCTATTAGAATAAGATGATGTATTATAACCAGCTGTAATAATTGTGAGTTGTTGAACAGTTGTTTGGTTAATGTTGTTGTTTCAAGGTGTCAAAGTAACCCTTTATAAATATTTAAAGTAAAGAATATGTCACATGATGTAAAATGCTGATTGATTTTAAATATGTTTTTATCGCTGAGTCAGGTTTTCATGCAGAAGTTGGATTATATGACTAGATGGCTTGGTGCATGTTATTATACTAGAATCACCCTGCTGGTCAGTCGGCCCAGATAGTTTGCGGACCAAACTCTTCCTTCATTTTTCAAAGGATTCTAATGAATATTGGTATAAAAAGAAAGTACAAAATTAAATCCCACCAGGAACATGGGGCGTTTAGGTTGACATTTTGTGATGAAATAAGAAACCCACTTAAGTAGAGGTTATAACCAACCTTTAACATCTGAGAGCCTGAAATATTGTACCAAAAATTCATTGACAAATTTATTGACATTGCTACTTTATTACCTATCAACTTGTTGTTGAATCATGTGGCACGGTTTGTATAGATATATAGTTTAAATCCCACTAAAGGAACATAGAACTGATTCGGAATAATTAAGATTAAATGTTTACGTCAAAGTCTGCATAATACTATGTACAATTGTTATGTAGATGAAGATCTATTTATAATAGTCCCTGTTATTATTTATGATATTTTGTCTCCAACTAGGAAGTGGTGTGGAGATATGTTGTTTTTGTGCTGTCTGTCTGTCAGTCTGTCTAGACAACTCCCCTTGCTGGATTTTCATAAAACTTTGCAGGAAGCACCAGTATGGTGCCAAGTTGTGCATGTTTTAATTTGGGATCACTTTGCCAAAGGCCTAGGTCAAAGAGATGGGAGACATGTGTTTTTTTCATGAAAATAATCTCTAGTTGTTTTTAATTATTGTTGAATGGGCAAGTTGAACAATTTTATAGGTAGCCCAGGTGAGCTATTTTTAGCAAAAATGTTGTGTTACATTCATAAGTGCAATATTTAATAACTTTACTATTGGAAGTCTCTTTTGTTTTCATATAAATGTGAGTGAACATGTGACTTGTGTTGTCATAGTACAAAATGTAACAAGGTTTTGGCTCTGTTTTTTTCATTCCAATGCATGTACAAGTGCATGTTATCATCTGTTAAACCATCTAGGTTCTATTTGCATATGTATGAAGTTTAATAAATACCTTCAGTGACACAACAATTAGAGTACTTTGTACATTACTACCTATTTGGATGTGATGTCACTTTTATATTTATCCCTTTATATTTTACCAACTGTATTAATGATCCATCTGAATGACGGATCTGATTCACTGGCCTAGCGCAAGAGAAGACAAATAAATGTGAGATAGGTTAATAATCCAGCAAGCCTTCCTTGGCCACAGGAGAGCTGTATTAACTCAGTAATATAATCATGTACCATACCGCAATGCTAATTTTTACAAAGACGTTCCCTTCCTTCGGTGCAATCAGGTTGTAACTCGTATCTACATTGTATTGTATTAAATGTTACAGCGTTGTTGATTCGAAGGGAATAGTATATCTTGCCATAATTATTCAAGCAGTAATGTCCCATATAACATATGTCAAACAACAAAAATGATTGTACAAATAATTTATTCTTAATAACAAATGTACTTGTTTAATTGAGTTTAAAACTCATTATAATTTTAATTGTCTGCCTTTTTCTTATATATTTTGTTTCTATTTATAGATTCAAACTTACAAGCAAATTAAAAACTAAAACTTTAGTGCTTTTGGTAATGTAAGGATTTTGCACCATTTTCAGAGAATGATCACAATTTGCTAGAGATATACCATTGAAATAAACTGAATGCCAATCATTTCAGCATTTTACGTTTCCTTGAAATTTCATTTAATTTTTTGAGACTGCACTGGTCAAAAGCTTGTTTATTGTAAAGTCTAAAATATACGTCTTAAAACAATCAGATCTGAGTGGCATTGTCAGAGTTACAGCCCCTTTACTACTTGCTTATTGTATAGTCTTTTTGTAGGGGCTAGAAATTCTAATTATGTATATATTTTGTATTTTATTTAAATTAATTCAAATTGTGTTTATTACAAAGTCTAAGTTGGTTGTTTTCGAGAACCCTTTAGGCATGAATAGAATGGTTAAAAATTCTGAACCGTGGATAGATAAATTTACACCTTCAGATTGATTTCCACATTGTTTCCTGTGACCAAGCTCCTCCACATTATATACATAGTTCCCATATCCACAATATTTACCTCCCTTGTTCTGAATAGTAGCCATTTTGATAGGCAAAACTGATAAGCATTAAAAGAAGTCCCCACCATTATGTGATAATTAAGAAAATACGAAGAAAATTTGTGTGTGACAACCACATTTTCTTGAACCTGCTGAGCCATCTGCCCATATCTACAACATGGATTAATTTTTTGGTAGATTTTTTCCTGTTAACTTTCAAGAAAATTGCCAACCAAAATGGCTAACAATTTAGAGCAAAGGAGGAAAATATTGTAGACGTGAGAACTATCTATGTGTAGCATTTATTTACTTTATTTTGCTCAATTTCTATGAATTTTTTGTTTTATTTTGTTTACTTTTGTTAGCGACAATTGTAAAGTGTCAATATTAGCAGTTGCTATTGCCACTGATCTGTTCGTTCACATAAAACAGGAGCTTTTGCATACATGGGTATTTATTACCGCCTGCTGTTCAAGATTCAACTGCAGATAACTCTGATATGATTGACTGTTTTCCACAAAGTCTATTGGAAACTTTTGTAAGTTGTTTCCCATTATATCTATCTGAAAGAAAGTAGATCAAAAGTTGGATAACTCTGATTTTATCATTGTTCCATTTGGTAAAGAGTAAGCTGAAATATTTCCAACCACGACAATGTATAATCAGATTAAATAATGAGTTTGGTTGAATGTTATTTTAATGTGTACATGATCAGATTTAATTAACACAGGAGTAAGAAATTTTACACATAGAAACTGAAATATCTTCATAAGAAACAATGATAAAATCAGAGGATTCCAAATCATCAGACCAACTTGTAAAAGTTGTTATCTTGGACTTTATCCAACAAGGGAGATAATTTATACCCCTTACTAAAATTACATGTTGAATTGTTGTCTTATATATTTTACAGGAGTAGAATTCATCAGATGATGGTTTATAGTACAGCTTTGTCAGTCGCAAAGATAAATTTATGAATCATTCTTTTTTTTTCCAGAATTTCTTGGTTGCAATCCATATAGTTTATGAATCTGTTAGATGTAGTTACTAAATGTGTAATGGTTGTTACTGTGCGTATTTATTTACTAGTTTTAACGTTAGATATATTATTTGAAATGTTGATAGCATTATTTTTGAATAAAATTACAAAACGAAAATACATTCATTTGTCAAATTTAGCTTTTCATATCTTATAGATATATAACTGTTTGTAACATCAACGTGATTTTCCTTTTAAAATATTTTATTATATACCTATATATATTCTGTCAAAATACAGCCTATATTCAACCATCAAATACGGCCTGACAGAAAAAAAATCCGTATTGTATGTACGTGCAATACAAATAGCGCGGCATAATTTGTAAGAGTGCATTCAATTGGCCCACAATTGCACATGACGTCGCTTTTGACTGGGTCGTTACTATTTGTTTAAACGATGATATACCTTACAAAGTATATCATTCTAAATAAGACAGTGTTTTAATGAAGTCATAGAAAAGAGCAGTCAAACTTTTACGGAATGATACGAGTTCAAAGCAGCGACTTCATGTGCGCAATAATAGTACTTCTTCAAACTTTTTTTGGTTTAAATTAACATGTTAGAATAGAAATAGACTTTTGAGTGATATACTGGAGCATATACCACGCTTTTGAGTTCAGATGCTTAGTAGTTAATCACTCACATTCAATTTAAACTATGATTTAACAACGTTTAAGGGGCACAAACATTTCCTCATGTAATCAAGAGTGGTATAACACTTTGGTCGGAATTTTGTTTAAGTACTGCCCTGCGGTATCTCATAAATTAGACTAAATAATTCTTTACTTTATTTTCATAGAGAAATGTAGACATCTAAGAGAAAAAGTGTAAACTTGATTTCCCAATAATCACCTTCTATGTGGTTTTGTGGCCTTTAGGTTTGGTCTAAATACAGCTGGCCACAATCATGCATACATTATCTAGTAGAAGATATCTAAATAAATCCTCTAAATGAAGATTAGACTCTGCTTAACCTGTCTTTATGAAACAGTAATGAACATCAATAAATTATTTGAAACTAATGATTTACACCAAATTTCATCACTTATAATAAAACTTAATTTCATGTCTGACATACATTTCTTGCATATCGGATCGGCATTTCCGGTGATTTTTCTTTTGCCGGAAAAATGACAGACGACTCTCGTGAATTACTTATCACGTAACGTTATAAACATTGTGACCTCACTTTCTTAAACACAACGTCGGAAGCTTGTTTGTTTTTTATGATAATGAATCTCGGGTAAGAGCCTCGTTCCCTCTAAAACAGTTCCCCTCGGTGACGGATATTTCGATCTGAACCTCGTGCTCATGACAGAAACTATTAATCTTGTACAATAATGTTGAAGCATGCTGAGCTTGACTGTCTGTTGTTATATAAACTAATATAACGTGATAATCACAGTACAGTACAGTATCTCTATATAAGATATAGACATCAGAGTATCACAGATTATAAACCATATACATGTTGTAATTATTTCAGTTGTAACACAGCTACATTATCTGATTCGCCTGTACATATTAAAGTGGACTTGTGTCTGTCAAAGCATATTGCTTGAATTTTGTTTATTTTTGTTTGAAATATGTTTACTATAGTCCCAAGTTTGTGTTTACCATCAGAACTGAACTGTAGTATACGCCATGGGAACCAGTGACATACCAAGACATGACCTTCACCATCTACACATACATCACCGGCAAAACTGGGTTCTGGAACAGTTAAAGTATACAGATGATTCCCTGAGCTGTCTATAGTGATAAGTTTATTCCCATCTGTGATGTATATCTTACTACCATCATCACTCACTGCAATGCTTTGCGCCCAGTATGAACTATTATTAGTATACAGAACACGCTGCTTTATACCATCAATACTATACACATAGATAGTGTAACAATCTGCAACATACAACTCATTACAATGACAGGTCATGCTTACACAATCCTGATCTGTAATAACTGACCTGGTTAGTGTCATACTGATAACATTAACATACCGCAGTGTATGGTCGAACAGAGATACTACAGCTTCATTGTTACCAATGTAACAAACATTCAGTGGACCGGAAGGAAGCTCACACATACAGCTCACATTATAGCTGTCATCGAGTTTCTTCAGTCGATTGTTATGAAAGTCTGCGAGAAGGATATCTCCTGTTGGTAACTGACAACAACCAATGATGTGACAGGTGTAAATATCTCTCCCTTCTCTTATATACTTTTTAGTCTCATTTTTGACAGTCCATAAACGTGAACCTGTTAAAGGTGAACTCTTTGCACTAATCGCCATACTTTTGTGGAAATGTGATACACTGAAAATAGAGATGTATAATATGTATATATATAAGTAAAGGAACAAGGAAATGTATGAGTACAAAAATAATTGTTTTACTAGATAACTTTAAATGCATTGCTTTAAACTGTGTTACGAGATCGTAGTATACGCATAATGCGGTGTTGTCAACATATTTGCGATTATGGGTTAAAATGTTCACCATGGCAAGTATTTCTCTTTATTGCGATGTTCCTGCTTGAACAGATGAAATGGATACCGGACATAGTAAATGGTGTCCATTTACCGTTTTAATTAAATGTTTATTGAATAAGGTTTTAAAACTAATTTACACTCATAAGTGAGTAAATGTTTAAAGTGATATCACCATGTCAACTTAAAGATAGACGATAAAAAGAGAATAATTCTCCCAGAAAAAATATAACATGATATATGAATATGCGTATTTACAAGACTTATTTATACAGAACATAATGAAAATAGTTTTTGCTAACTATCATTCCTGAGACAGACTAATAATATAGCGTCATATCCAACGACAGAAAACTGCAAACTTTATCACGCTAAACATGGTCTAGGTCGGTAGCAGGGCTCGAACCCATGCTCCTCAATCAATGAGATGGGATTTCAACTTAGCGACTCTAACCACTCGACCACAGAGACCGTTGAATGATTATATGTCTTGCAAACCGAAACTGTGTTTATATTATGCAAACAGTTCTGGATAAATATAGGAACCAAAAATGTATAGGAAGTAGGCAGTAGCAGTAGCTCAGCAGTAGGAAACGTGAAGTTGGCAGTAGCAGTAGCACAGCAGTAGCAGTGTTATGCTTGAATTTGATGGGTATGAAATTAATAAGTTACTTTTAGTGTTATCTGGGAACGAGTTTGTCAAGTGGACACTGTATGACTTCTTTCTTTACGTGTTTCTTTTAGGCAGTCCTTTTCAATGATATTGGTAAATCCGTGTTTAACAGTTACCCATTCTTTGAACTTTTCAACAGAGATGACTTATAAGATACTGTGAAAAAAGGAAGTGTACATCGTAGGTAAAGTTGACTTGGGAAGGAGTACGTCAAGTTTAATCCATATTTCCAATTTTATGTATGTATATGCAGGACCGAATTGTAAATTGCAGGCCTTAAAAATAATAAATTGTTCCGGTGTCTACAGAACGTGCAGAAACATTTCAGTGATGTTAGAATTGGAAGACGCACATCTTTGTCTCTGAACGTGTAGCTTAAACACAGGTTTGCTTGTATGTAGAACATCCGCTGGTAATAACATGCACAGCTTAGCTCCTAACGAAAACATCCCTTTGCTCTCTAACGTGCCGGACGGTGTAGCACTTATCTGCACGCTCCGGGTTTCTAACCAGTTCATATCTAGATGGGTGGCAATTACTGATCATTTTTCTAAATGTCCATGGCGCAGGCCGGGATTTGAACCGGGAATCTCTTTATTGGTAATCCAGATCGATAACCACTTCGCACAACCCTATACTTTATAAATTTTATATTTTCTTTAAAAACTTCGTTTTGCGGTGTTAAATACCGCTAAAGGACAGTTCCAAAATCTTCTGTTACGAGAATATGTCTAAGTAAATGCGTTTTGTTTTTTGTTTTGAAGCAGCTTCTTAAATGCATGGAATATAAAATCTATCATGATATTAACTTTTTTACAGACCTCTTGCAAAAATCCCAGTTTTCCGAAACATGTGCTACATGTATTGTTTTACCTTTAATAAATAATTAAATATATACATGTAATTTGTGTATGAAAACGATATACACAGTCTGTATGACCCTATTTTCTTTAGTGCAACATGGGCATATTTCCTTCTTACTTAAATATGAGATACAACCTTGTTGCACTAACGACGACTGTATTTAATGCGATGTACAAATGTAATTAATACACTGTTCATGGTTCTATATCTGCTAAAGATTTGAAAGTAAGCAAAGTTTGCCAGTGCTTTTAGAAAACGAAACAACAAATATGATAGGTATGTGTGCATGATTACACTGAAATCGAAAGTCTTGTATCGAATCGTTAAAATGAACAAACGACATGTACGACAGAAAGAAATATGCTAGTACTCGGCACTATAAGAAACGACTTTCGCGATAATTATGTAAATGTTTTAGGTTAGGTTTCAGTTAAACTTCCGTTCTTCAACACTATTTCAGTCATGTAAAGGCGGTCAGTTGAACTCACCATTGTTCCTGGTAAGGACCAGTATGAGACCTTTATCCTGCGTATGGAACTGCAAACTTTCTCACAGAGTCGTGATTAGTAGCGGGGCTCGAACTCATGATCATTGTGATTACAAGTCAGCTACCTTACCGACTCGACCACAGAGGCGATCACATACATTACTTATTGTTGGCCTCCCCACATATGTTCTAAAAGTTCCATGTACATGCATTTGTTTCAATGGCGATGAAGAGAATGCGACTATGTACACTTGAGTGTTGACATATTATTTTTTTCTTCTCCACAAAATTGGTGTTGATGTAACTTTCCCGACCGGAGTCATCAGTAACTAAATTATATACATTGTGTACATCTGTTTTGTTGTCAACACAGTACTCGAGTCGTTTGCGGCTGTGGATTAGTTATTACACCACGGACCCGCTCATGCCATGGTTGATAACGTCTAAAATGTATGAGCCCTTGCATACGAGAATTTTAAGAATTTGTAGCGTTATGAAATATAATTAATAAGTATACATGTATATTAGAAATCAGTAATCATTGGCGAAGTTATTTATACTAAAACCTATAGAAATAAATCATTATTGTCTTGCCATGGAAACAGGGATTCCAAACATACCAAATACAATGAAACTGTTTATGATTTAAACAATGAAAAGGAATATCTAATCATAAAAATGTCATTCTTTTAGTAATCGAACGAATACTCTCCACGGCTCATGTACGACGACACCAAACTGTGATAACTACGTTCTCAGACGTCAAAAAGTGAGTTTTCTCCGATTGTAATGAAAATTTGCATAATGGTACTCTAACATATTGTTAGTATTTTACTTTTTTCATTTTTTCTATTTTTCACTTCGTTTCCTAGAACGCTTCGTCGAATGTCAATGGTGTAAAATCGACGTTTTACATGCAAAATTGGTTCAAAAATGCCCCTATTGTAATTCCAAACACACAATGTGCTAGCTCTTAATCGGCAAAATACGCACGTATAAATTTTTAGATGTTTTTGTCGTCATTATTTCCTACGCGAAACGTTTAATACTGAAAATTCTCCCATTTTTTCACCCAAAGTTGTGACCCCGACTCATTTTAAACGAGATTCAATCAACTAAGTAGATTTATAATAAATTGTGTACGCACGTTCGCCCAAACACTTTCTATTTACTAGTATTAATTAAGCAAAATTTAACTTAATATAACGACGAACAGTGGATAAATAAGTGGACAGTTATATAGTTTCTCGTTCGTTGTTTTTGACACGTGCACGCAAAATTGCTACTGTTTGA
Organism: Saxidomus purpurata; assembly: GCA_022818135.1. NCBI lineage: Eukaryota > Metazoa > Mollusca > Bivalvia > Venerida > Veneridae > Saxidomus > Saxidomus purpurata. Next base: position 3,462,524 of record JAFMSR010000017.1, read on the forward strand.
TATAATAGGAGGTTTATCAAAGAATGCAAATAATCATGTATAATAGTCTCATGCAATGAAGGTATGATAGTTGTTATCATTAACTGTTGCTTTCAACATTTTCGAAAATTTGACCGCGTTTTAAGAATCGATGATGTTTTATAGATTCAAGCATAAACATCAATCACCCATGTAAACATTACATTTTTATAATATTATATATACACCCACTCCAGACCGACTTCCGACAAGATACAGTTTAGAGTGTGTAGGTTGTGTAAAATGGTTCAATCATTGGCAGAGATCTGCATGGTGTTAAGTTTGAAGATTTGTTTCTGAATCATTACCATCATGAAAAAAGAGAGTATGCTTATAAAACTTTATTTCGAGAACAAACTCATCTTTCAGACCTGTAACGGACTCACATTGAGTTAACTCATGATCACATTTTTTCTATTAGAAACCAGAGATTTTAGCTTTAAAATGAGACGGGATACTTTTTCGTAAACACAGGCCGACGTTAGCAACTTGATTTGCTATGTACTAGACATTATTATAAGGGATTGGTTATATCCCATTACAAACGGTACATTCCAGGCAGAAAACAAGGATCACCACATTAAGAACTGTCCCTTACTATCTGGGTCAACCGCACAAACAGATCTCATTGGTCGCCGCGGTTGACCCACTTCCGGCAACCAATCATAACAATTTTGGCAACTGTTGACTGTAAAATTTCTCCTACTTTTGACTCCAAAAATCTCATTTCGGTAATATAGGCATGATGGGAGATATGCCGGGGTCTCATCCACGAAAATAAGCTAACACAAATGCTCTCATGGACGGACCTTGATAAAAATTTTATTCATCTTGGTGTCAACAGCATACTCTTCATCTTGGTGTCAACAGTTTTCTACTATTCATACCGAAGTAGAACACTCGGCTGACGGCTATCATCAGCATTTTTGTTGGAAATGCTAATACTTGTTGTTCAATTATATTCCTTGTAATCGTCAATGAAAAGTTGCTGCTTTCTAAGATTCTTGTATCAGTAACAAATCTGAACTGCGTTCTGTTATCAAGTTACAAATTTTTCATGCGCATATTTTGGCAAACCTAGTAAATTTTGGAAAAGTGTCTGTTGTGTTTTACAAGACACACACACATGCTATGCACACGTACAAGTCATGTGTATCCGAATTTATCTATTATAAGAAATATTATGTCGAATGATTGTCAAAAATTGATTTTTTAGAAGTAACGTTCTGCCTTTTATCAACAATGCCCTGAAGACAAAATTATGTAAGAACTGGTTCTGGCCCATTGTGTTTGTTTCGAGGTTTAACGGTCGTTTTCAACAGTATTTCAATTGTTTACAGGCGGGCAGTTGACCTGACCATCGTTCCTGGGAAGAACCAGTATGAGACTCCGATCCTCCATACGAAACTGACAATTTTATCACATAAAGAGACATGGTCGGTAGGAGAGCTCGAACCCATTACCCTCAATAAGTATCAGTACAGTGAGAGTTTACAGTGATTTTAAGTCAGTGACTCTAGTCACTCGACCGCGGACTGTAGTTATTTGCTTGAAAAGAATAGAATAATAGCCGCTCTTGACAAATGCATACATAGTCTTTTTTATAAAGTGTAAACGCACACAACTCACATTTTTTAAATAAAGAATCAGATGAAGGGTTAAACGTTTCACTTTCAAAATCGTTAAAATTTGAATTAAGTATCATTTATAAAGTGTCCAATATTGCCTAGTGCCCTCACTGATACTTCTGTGTGTTCATATGGACATTGATAGAAGAAAAAAGCCTCTTAATCTCGAGGTTGTTTAATAGTTTTTTTCCTTCTGATAAAAATGAATTACCTTTTCAGCGTTTATCAAAAAAATATAATTTTGAGTTCATCTGATAAAAATGAATTACCTTTTCAGCGTTTATCACAAAAATATAATTTTGAGTTCCGTCATCAAATTACAAACTGTCAATATTCAAATATGAAGATTGCGCGTGTGTTTTCACAATTGCTTGATTGCTCTAAAAATACTTGATGTATTATACAGTTCGATTTCTAGGTCATATGTGTTTTTTGTACTTTTGAAGCAGACCGCTCCAGTGCCGAGGTAAGTCGGCTGAATAAGTTTAAATTTATACAGTAATTTGACAAAAGGAAATCGTGCAGCGACGTTTTCTGACGGTGACTAATGCTAAATTTCCCACTGATATCGCAGTTCTGCGAAAGGCAACCATCGAAACATGGAATATATATGTTTAGACTACAAATTATGTCGTAGATCGTACCTTTACATCTATGGGCTCGATGCTACATTTTTGCAATTGGATTTTAGTCAACAACAACAAAAACGTCCGCTGTAGAATCGAAATAAAATACAAACATATTGAAATTTTTATGTCTTACAAATTAACACCAATTCCTAAATGATATTATTAATAGGATAGAATCAATATATCACTTTTTATTGTGATGTTCATTCTACTCTAATATAAGAAACCAATTATTGGGACAGAAACACATTTGTACATCATGGCCCAATATGCACATCTTTGTATCATTGGAAATTGTAAACATCTACATAGAAAAAAATCAATTCTTAATGTTGCAAGTATATAAATGTAGCTCTGAAATCAAGGACGGAAAGTCTTGTAAATTTATCCTGATTCTTAGAACAATTTAATTTTGATCATGTTTATATATGCATATTTGAAATTGTATTTGGTTTGGTGTTTGGGCGTATTCATCTTATTCATATGTGAAGTGGCCAAAGGCAAGTACTTGACGATTTGCTGATTAAAAAACTGAAAACTGAAACTGATTAATAACACCAACCACTGAAAATCTCATAGATCGTCGCTGTTAAATAGGGAAAAGTGAAATTATAAAAAAATATCATATTAAATTACGTAGATATGACAGGTCATGAAACTTATCGATAACCTGGATCATTCGGAAGTGTTCGGCCATCATTACGGAAGCAGCCGGTCTTTGATTGCAGAATTAAAAGAACATAAACAAAAAAACAAAAATAATATCAAACAGGGAATGCCACGTACCAAAAACGCAGCCTCCCCAAAAAACGAACCCCACAGCACCCAGAAGTGCACACCACCAACAAAAGCCTTGAAAACACCATTATATACCTGTTAAACAAAACCTTATAAAATACCTTTTTCTTCTTTCTTTATGAAACATAACTCTTACAACTACAATGATTGATTTACTCTATCCCGTTTGGTATTATACAATAAGTGTTATAGTTTTTGAACGAATTGATGCTAAACTGCAACGTTTTCACTTAAAACTGTCATATTTTGGGAGTTTTACTATATATTATTGCTTATATATTTCAATGCTACTACTACTGCTAAGCTACTGCTACTATTGTGCTACTGCTACTGCTGCTGCTACTGCTCAGCTACTGCTACTGCTACTGCTACTGCTGTGCTACTGCTACTGTTGTGCTACTGCTACTGCTAAGCTACTGCTGTGCTAGTGCTACAGCTACTGCTACTGCTGTGCTACTGCTACTGCTACTGCTGTGCTACTGCTGAGCTACTGCTACTGCTATTGCTAAGCTACTGCTACTGCCAACTTCACGTTTTATAAATTTGCTACTGCTACTGCTAAGCTACTGCTACTGCTGTGTTACTGCTACTGCTAAGCTACTGTTACTGCCAACTTCACATTTTATAATTTAGCTACTGCTCACTGCTACTGCTCACTGCTACTGCTAACTTCCTACACATGAACCAAAATTGTAAAATGAGTCAGTTATTTAGTTTAACTTGTACAGTTTTTGAAATACACATTTAAATCCCAGCAAATTAATGTATTAACTTAAATTTTAGCATTAATTGATTGATTTTAGTTAAAAAAACATTTTAACACGTAGAACCTGATAACTGGACCAAACAGTTTTATAAGTCTTAATTGTTCGTGGTGTAAATACAAAAAAAAAATCATATTGTATAAAAGACTATGTAGAGCAAGTGACCCTGGAGTACATGTACCCTGGGATGGGGCCAATTTTGACCCAAGGGGCATAGTTTGCACAAACTTGATAGAGAACCAATACACAATGCAAAACAGTAAATATTTATGCCACACGGTACGAGTCTTACAGTATAATTCAATGTAAAACATATGACCAGGGACGGCTCCGTGGGAGTGCACAGTTGGTCGGTTACACGACCGCTACATTTACACGACCACCCGGTTACAGGACCGTTGTTAACTAAAACTTATGTACCCGTTATGCTTGTTTCCGCGTACTTTTTCAATCCTAAATCTTTAATAACTCGGAGAAATCGAAGAAAAACTATTAATGAAAATACTCCAATAGTTTGGTGCAAAGCAAAATGTCATCAGTGAAAACTATATTTACAAACTGTCTTTGTAATAGATACAGTACGAGTTTTGCTGTAAAAGTGTCCTCTTACAACCGTATGAAGTATACTTTATACACAGGCGCAACCAAATTGTCCGAGGCGAAGCAAAAAGAGTACAATGTACATGCATCTGACTTATACAACGTCTATTTAGCACACATAATTCTTGGAACACTCCTTGCAGGATGTTTTGAATTTGTGTGAAAAAAACTTTATTTAGACATTTCCAATACGTATGAATCAGTGTTGAATCTACAAAGAATATAGTACGACCTAATCTTCAATGTATTTTGTTTGTTTAAATGTAATTTTCACCCTGTTTAAGCGGGATTAGAAATGCAGTGGTTGATTTTTGTATCATCGAATAAACGGTGTATCTATTTGACGAAAGACCAAATTCTTTCTTAGTAATATTTAGTGAATTAAGATATTTGAAAATCGAAAGGCGCTTGCAGGCATAGAAGACTATTAGACGGGTCACTCTTGAAAGGTAATCCATATACATTTAAGTAACACAATACGCCCGCCTCCGTGATCGAGTGGTTAGAGTCGCTGACTGGAAATCACTGTAACCTCTCAAATATTTAGGGCCATGGGTTCGGGACCTGCTACCGTTCAAGTCTCTTGGTGTGAGTAAGTTGGCAGTTTCTTTCGGAGGACAGGAAACTGGTTCTTACAAAGTAGGATGATTAGGCAAACTGCCCTCCTATTAAAATGACTTAGAGCGTTAAACTTATACAACAACAACAACAACAAAAGCCCTACAAGTACACGTTTTGTACACAGTATAGGATATGTCCGTGAAGATGAATATATGTCTTAGTGTGATCATCTCTGATTGTCCTCTACTATGTCAAATCATTGTATTGCTATACAAACTTTATCTTTTACAAATGTATTATTAAGAAAGTAAAATCATACGGATTTGAACGAAAATACATATTCAAAACATCAGAACTTGCCTCGATTATCAATTTAAATGTTTCCACCAACAAATGAAATGTACGTTACCATTTTTGGATTTCTATCAATTTGTGTGACGTTTTAAGTGCTGTTGGTAATATATTTTACCCTTCTGTATTAATATCCGCATACAAACGTCTTTTTCGAACAAGTATGTTTCGAATTATAACTAGCTACATCTTTTGTTTTACTTCCATTTCATTCTCCCAGCCGATATTACATATTTTACCCTAACATATTTTACAGGTGTTAAGTAGAGTTTCAGAAATACGGAACCGGACGTACGGACAGACACCAACACATATGGTTATTTAATGGTTTCCCATTACTCTCCAATTTAATAATATACCCAACAGTAATCAGAAGAAACTACCAGTAAGATAACAAATGCATACAACAATTAAGCAAACATGCTACATTTAAGTTTTGCTAATTCTGTGGGTTATATGAAACAAATATCTTTAAAAATATGCTACATACAACCTTTGTGCAACCAAAAGTTGTGTCAGATTTGAAACTTTTCTTTTAATCATGTCACAGTTCCAAGCAAATCAATATCAGGTTCTGTTAATTTTGTACTATAGAAAATTTATTTATAAATTTATATATTTCATTTAATTAACCTGGTCGGTAAATGTATTGCTCATTTAAATAACCTGGTCGGTAAATCCGTGCCTGTATGACCATCATCGGGTCAACAGGTATCAACTTTCAACCCAGAGGCATACTTTTTATCATTTTGATAGAGGATTACATTGTACTAAACACTACCACACACCAAATATCTCAGATCTGGACCTTGCGGATTTGGAGAAGATTTTGGAGTATTTTCTATCTGTTGCCACAGAAACAGAGTACTGAATGTGATGGAATTATTTTGCTACTATTGTTATTATTATTAGCTATAAACACAGCCATCTATAACCCCCCTTTGCTTAAGATACCTTAGTATTGTGTGAAAAGTTGACTTTATATACTGAAGAAAATATATACAGAGCACATGTAGTCAATATATTCAAGAGTCATCGTGACTTGTAATGCTCTTCATTTATGAATAAAATTACTTTGCAACAATTGAATGATAATGAACGTCTTTGTTCTCCAAAGGACTTGTTTGCTTTCACTTGATGCTAAGTTGAAGTTGTCGATCAATAGATATCATTCAGTTTGAATAACGAGGATGAAACTAGCCCTATATCGCTCACCTGAGACCTAGTTATGACATAATTTGACCAAAATTCAACCTTAAACTATTATTTCATAACCTTGATCATTCTCGCTAACGTTCATGACGATTGTGTATGAAATGTGGTCTCCATACTGTTAACGATGTTTTAATTTTAAATTGACCTAGTGGCCAAGTTTTTTACCCCAAAATAACATAGTTTCAAACTTGACCTAGAAATACTTGGAGAAACATTCAGACCAATTTTCATGTAGACTGTATGTAAAATGTGGCCTGTTAACAAGCTACCTGACCTTTGACCCTATTTGACCCAGATTCAAACATAGTCCTGACCTAGAAATCATTAAGACAAACATTCCAACCAAATTTCATAATGATGGCTTGTAAATGGCAAACACACGGTTTTTCTATGATTTGATCCGGTGACCTAGTTTTTAACCCAATATAAACCAGATTTGAACTCGACCGATATTTTATCAATTATGACAAATTTTCATAAAGTTCTCGTTTAAAATGCAGACTCTATTGCATACACAATGTTTTTTTATGATTTGACCGGGTGACGACCTAGTTTATGATCTCAAAAAGTCCATATTCAAACTGGACCTAGATTTCATCAAAGACAAACATTATGACTAAGAGTCATGAAGATCCCATGAAAAATGCAGCCTCTATTGGATACACAAAATGTTTTTGTTTCGTAGATTCCCCACTTTCTGTAAAATTTAAGCTTAGAATCCATACAAGAACCCGTACACTAGACTCTTAGGTCCAACGTGTAATGCACGTGCACATTGTATTGTGCGACAATATTTACCTGGCACTCATTAATCTTCGCCAATATCTTCGGTTATGTTCGGGTGTGTTTTCGTTGTTTCAATTGATTACCGTATCGAACAAATACATTTCACCGACTGAAGTTCACACCGCAGAGACAGTGGCGTATTGGTAAGATGCATTACTTGTAAACAAAGATTCATGGGTTCGAATCCTGCACATATAATTTTTTTTTTTTAAGAGAATGGCTATTTTAATTCAATTTGTGACACTGTCTTATGCACCATTTTTGCTTTTATTTAACATGTGATTGTTGGTTATCTTTGCTTTGTTTTCTGTGTTTTATTTTTTATGTACTTATACTTACTATTGATATTCATGGCATTTTCTTCGAAGTTCTTCGATATATTAGCCGTGGCTTTCTTATCTTAAGATCTCAACTGTTTTTCAAGATGATTTGCTCGTCGGCATTTTCAGTTCTAAATACAATTGTATGCAGGACGACGGATAAAGAATGCTCAAACAGTCATTAAAACATATTGAAACCCCGTGCTGAACAAAGACTAGTGAATACATTTAATGCAACGAAACGATTAAAAAGGGTAATACAAAAATTCAAGCAAGACTCGAACCTGCATACGCTGGATTGGTAGTCAAATGCCTTATCCACTACACCATTGCGGAATGCGATATCTGTTACAGTACGAAATTGATATTTTATATCAATCGCTTGTTATATTTTTATCCGAAGGTTAACGACCACATACCGATCACATTCGACCATATTCACAAGTCAAATGTCAAACGCCGCCAAATGGAGTGAGGGTTGCGATAATTAGTAATTTAAGGATTAGGATTTAATGTATGGTGATTAACCAAACCTAATCTTTTTGCACTCTAATTTTGTATATGGCTGACCATTTGTTAATGTTTAATGCTAAAGATGATTCTACGTCAAGTCTATAGGCATTGTTTCCTCTGTATGAAAATTGGCTGCTGTCACATTATTGAAAAATTATTTTCATCTTATCTTATGAAAGATATAAATGAGTTTGTTCCCACTATATAAATAAAGTTAATTCCACTACGGCGTGGTTTCGATCTCTGATCTCCCGCGTGCCAAGCGGGGAAACATAGCACTGCGCTATCGAGGCATTGAGTTTAAGAGCGTATAACTTCGTTATTCACCAATACAGACGTTTGTTTCGGAATGGCGGTACAAATTTATGTAAACAAACGAATTTAACTTCCCAGACACTTTAAATAAGAAGTGGACACATCATAAACTTGGTAGTTTCGTAAAGTATATTCAAATATCTATTAGTAGTCATTCGTTTAAAAGCGGCTATTTCCGTAAAATTTAGACTGGTTCGCGATCTCAAATCAAAAGACCGCTTGTTACAAAAGAACACACTGTGAAATCAGTCTACAGTCTAAAAGTAGTTACGTCACCCCATGGGAATTTTACTTACTGCATTCCAATATACACACCGCCTCCAGGACGGCGTGTAATGAGTGCCAGTTCAATATTGGCGCATAATAGTATTTCAATTATAAACATGTTTAGCTGGATCATATTACACTTTAATATCTAATAACGAACATGTTATCTTGTCAACTAGTTTTACCTACGCCACTTCCTGAAATTTAAGAATTCCTTTTACGAACAATAGAGCTCAATGGTTAAAGAACAGCATAGGTTATACAAGGAAAATGTACTGAAGTTATGATCCTGGTTTTACTCACTAGATCAACAATAATTGTGGCATTCGATAAAATGTTACTTGTTACTATAAAATTAATGTACTTTCAATTTCCGAATCAGTCGGAGGTAAGAAAATCAGATCTCCTGTTCAGATCAAGCAATTTCATTATAAGCAAAATAATGTCTTCATTTCTGCATAAGTTAAATAAAGCTTTCACTGCGCACATTTAAAAGATTATAAGATTCTTTGCCGTAAAAGTAAGCAAAAATCCTACGATATTTATGTGTTGCATTTTCATAATACGAACGTATCCAAATTCGTATGCATACGAAGCAGAACAATATCATGTATCGCTGACGTGACAGTTGGGTGCATTACTGCTACGACACTAGGTTTGAATGACGTGAGGTAACAGTTTTTTTTATCAATAAATAATTATCTGACATTTAAGCCAGCCATATTCTTATGCAACCTACCCTTGGCTAACCCATATTATTGCAAAACTTTTCATACTTTCTGTATAGAATGTTAAAATTATCAGCTTGTACTTAAGATATATTCAGGCGTTTATAGACAGTTTATTTTTAGAAAACCACGATACAGACTTGAATATACATTTTATATAGACAGACATATTTTAAGATGACCTCCAACTTTGGATAAATTCATTCAAGAAAAGATCTTTCCAACATTAGAGCATCAACTTTGAAAATTAAATCGTGGTGTCGGATGGTCTATGAATGAAAGGACACGTAACTCTTGTCTCAGTACGGACTGATAACATCGAAACTGCCAGTGTAATGTATGATTATCATGTTCTAATTACTACACAATTGTCATGGCATACCTCAACGTTACTGCCCATATAAGTTACCTGACGGAAAGACGGACATAAGTAGGGACGGGTGTACTTGTATGCCAACTTTGCAGATACCGTGATGTTTTATGTCGATAAACAAAAACGAATGAGTCGAAAATACCTAGTCAATACGCCGTGAGACGAACGTTTGAAGTTGTTTCTTCTTTATACAGTGGAAATTACCTTACCGTATGCAAGATATATTTTCACAAAAATGTATAGACAACTATATGTATATAATAAAAATTTGACTGATGGTTTAAAGACTTGTTTGTAAGTTAAATTCTGGTATAATGAAGACTTATTTTTACGGAACTACCTGCTAGTTATGTAGAAAAGATTTTTAATAAGTTAAGTGCATATGTATACACGCTCTTTCACATCTACGATTTCTTATGATCAATTATAGTGATAGGTCGCACAAATATCAGTCCAGTGAAATATTTTTGAAATGTGACCAATCGTTTAAAGCTGCTCATTCACAGTTTAGGTAAAGATTTGACAAAAAATCTTCCTCGCAACGTATTCAAATCTCTAACATTACATTGAATGCTAAAATAAGTACATACAAGAAAATTAATTGTTACTAAATACTTTAGAAAAAACGTTGAAGAAACACAGTAAAGGACCATTAATCAATGTTACACATCAAGTATCTGATATGTTACTCTTTGAAAGTCAGTTCAAAATGTGACCAGCTCTTGTGGTCACGTTATTCAGTCAAGTGAGAGCAAACTTAAGAAAGCTTAATGATTCGGTCAAATATCGTGAGAAGAAGTCTCTTGGAGTACTTTTTGCGTAGACGGAGAGACACTCGACGGGCAATTGATACAGTTCAAACTTTGAACTTCATGGTGTACAGTGCGATACGCCGTACATCTATGACTCGCGGGTTCAAGGCTTACTAATACATTTTACAAAATATATATCCTTTTTATCTTAACCTCCTCGAGATAACTGGGTTCTTTTTTAATGTACTAGTTTTCCATACCTCTGTACTTCTGTAGATGCAACGTTTCCAGTCTCAATAACTGCACCTGAAAAAGTTAATTATGAACTTATTTGAATTTAACATCTGATAAAACGCGACATGTATCACTATCACATTTACAGCACCGATTATACATGAGATTTTTAATGGTTTATCGTTTACCTTTAAAGTGCGCGCTAAGGGAGATAAATCCCTCAACAATGTCACCAACCGGATATGAACACGGTGGATAATCGTACACCGAATATAGTCTCCTAGATAAACCAAACGGTGTTTTATTTGTTAAAAACTGGACAATTACAATGTAGTATATTAACATATTATATGTAGACATATGCAGGTACATAAATATTTGTTGGCTGTAACGTGTCAATGAACCATCAGCGAAAAAGATTACTCACCCGCGAAAACCTGATGTTTGAAAAATATTTCAGTAAATTAGACTGTTATCGTCAAAATACAGAGTTCTGGGTGGAAAAAGACCTTTATGTTGAGAGCGATACCGCTGTTTTGAGTAATCAAGCAATAGGTTTACAACATAACTTCTTTGAAGTTTCATTAAATTGTGACAAGGGTTTTGGAGATAGAGAGCGCACAAGATTTTATTGTGTCGGACCCCTGTGACCTTGAACTTTGATGTATTTACCAAAAAGATGGGTAGCCTGAGATCAACTAGGCAATGTAACATGCCAAATATCTAATCTTTTCCTATAAAAATCGTATGACCCGCAAGGCTATTCAATTTGACCAGGGGGCAAGGATTTGAACTATATTTGTAGAGGTTCACCAGACAATGCAGCATGCCAAATATTAAATCTCATAGCATGTTGTTTTAGAATAGAAAATGTTTTAGACTATGTAAATTCGAGGGACCTCCAAGGCGGGTCAGTGAGGGGAGCGGTGGTGTAGAGGTTAAGATGTCTGCCGTTCATCCCAGAGGTTGCGGGTTCGAGCCCCATCAAGGTAACGACCGTACCTCCTCATATGACACCAGTACTGGTTTTTCCAGGAAGCGAACTCGAGTGTTACTCGATAAACTCAAAGTTTTCTTCACAATCTTGCTAAAATAAATGAGTATTAACCATAAACTATAAACTTAAGATATGATCTTACAAGTTGTATAAATATTTTTTTCCTTCGTGTTTTGTTTACTGCTCACCGAAGGTGTTATATCCGATTTTCGGTGATCCACCGTGATGAAGTGAAGATATTTGAATATGACTAACGTATGATTAAAATCTTTCAGAATTCGAAGGAGGTAAAGTCTCATTATCATCAGGTGAACATTTCATCTAAGTTTCATAAAAATCCTTTTAGGGGTTTGTGAAATGTATATTCACATGGCTTTTGAACACAGGAGTGTCCTTACCGTTTGATATACTGAATGGAACATTGACCACAGATTGATGAAGATCATTCAAAGGGTTAAGAAGATATAGTCCGTTGACATTTGAGCCAATTATAGTTAGAACACGGACACTGTACATCTTATCCACGAGATCAACGTTTTCTTATTGTTTCAAAGCGAATATGACCTTTGACCTTAAATCTGACATCGATATTGAGCAAACTTGTCTGAAACATGGATTCTGCATGTTGCCTCAGTAAGCTGAACATTTCACAGTTTTGGCAAAAAATTCCTCCAAGGATTGATGAGATAATATGTTACGACCTTTTATCCTGAATGCGACCTTGATCTTGAACAAGCAATGTCTGTGCAACACATGTGTGAAGTTATTTCAAAGTTAGTCTATTCATATTGCAGCCAAAACATAAAATACAACAACATAACCCTTTACTTCAAGTTGAACCTTGAGCTTGACTTTGACCAGAAAAAGTAGCCCAACTAGACGGTCCCCACGACGCACCCTTTGGAACATGGACAACCAATGTGTTATTTCAAGATAAAAAAAGATTCAGGTATATAACCCTGTATTACAGATTATGAGCATTAAGTGATACTTTGACCTACAATATAGCTTACTGGGTGTGGTGCATAACACACCCATCTGGGTATGGACACAAATTGCATAACGTTCTTTCAAATAAGATTATACTTGTAGCATTTACAGCCAGGACATAAAGTAATGATATATAACCCTTCATTACAGATTTGAGTCTGACCTTAGAGGTATCTACCTCTATAGACACTCTTGTGTTATGGGCAAAATTTGTGTGAAGTTATTTGAAAATTGGTCGATTCATGAATAAGTTAAGGAACTGAGGAACTAGCATATTGACAGACGAACGCGCTTTCTGGTGGAACCGAGCAAACCTATATTCCCCAACAGTTTTTGTCCGTTTGGACAAATAAAGAAAAATTGATTTTTTACCTTGTATTATATTAGTGTAATCACCTTGAATTTGCTGTCTTTGGTTTCCAGGCACTTCAGGTGTTCGTATCAAGCGTACATCCAGCGGGATAATTTCGTTAATGTGTCGCCTGAATGCATTACTATGCGATGCAGTATCTCTAGAATTATAGAATTTGTCTTGATTCTGCTCGAGCGGGATAATGTGCCACTCAGCGGAGCCATTTCTAAAAGATGTTTTCCTTGCAAATGTCTGGAAACTGGCTGGTATTTGCTGTTGCCGTATACTTCTATCACTATCATCTGCAACGTATAAGAATGACAGTTTATAGGTATTAAAATCTGTGTCACTAGTGCAAATATCTACTGCATACGATGTTCAGCTAAGATACCTTTTCAGTCTCTGATTGATTGCTAAAGTGCTAAACGCAGATACTTGCTTGTATTTGAGTATCAGGAAGAATGATGTATGAAGGTAAAGGTGTCAGCCGCGTATATATTGCAGTGGAGGTAATTCCAACATCCTCAAAGATTAGCTGTTTTGTTTTCATTTCTAGTTTCAGTATTTGGAACAGGACCACAAAGCAGCCATTGCAACTGTTTCAATTCTGACACATAGTTTTTACAACCTTATTGCATGTATATCATGTAAAATTATTGAAAATTTGACCAATGGTGATAAGATTATTTAATTAAAAACTTTCAAAAACTGGACATTTTTCAGTTGTTGAGTAGGACAAATTGTTAAGGACGGACACACTAATCGATCGCCTAAGGAAAGCATGAGCACGTTGGTCTATGTGAGCTGAAACGCATTAATACTTCTAATACAGTTACGCTACAAAAGGTTCACCTTCTACTTCCCTTGGTTCTTGCTTGATAACCATTATCCGATCAGGCAAGTCCACTCTATGTTCGAGGAGAGGATGTGGAGAGATTTCGGCTAGACACCTGTCAAGTTTGCTTTTTTCACAGGTGGCAACAACGTTTAACTGTCCCGCCGTGACTGCAGAATATAAATGGTCAAACATGCTGTACCATTTGTAGACCTCGTTCTTCTCATATCTATACCTCCCTGCAAACTCATCTATGATCACCAAGCAAGTGTTCTGAAAGCAAATGCTCTTAATATCGTTTGGCTCTGTTAGAAGTAAACACTGTGAAGGCTGGTAAGAGGATGAAAGAGCAACTGCTGCTGATGTTTTTCCGCTGTTTTTAGGACCTGATAAAATAATGGCTTTGTTTGCCTTGAATTTATCTCTTGCAGGTCTAAGAGTGGATGCATCAACTTGTTTGCTGGTGATACTGTACTGCCGAAGAAAGTTATCTGTCAACACTTAAAGAAATATAGAATGACGATATTAGCATATATATATATAAAAATCATCTTTAGACATAATGTTTTCAAAGCTGTGTTGAAATTTGCAGTGTGCTTGGCATTTTGACAAAACTATTACATTTGAAATCCTCAATGTATGTTAAAGGTATTCGCATGGAACGAAGAAGTTTCATTAATCCTGTATGATAAGTTTGACGATGCATTCAACATAGTGGACTGTTTGTTACTCACAACATATCGTTCTGTGTTTTAATTATTCAATTTATTTAAAAAAGAATAATGTACAAAAGATGATTCTCCAAACAGGAGTAATTACTGCAGTAGCATGCTTTTACAATTTTATAGTCTCCAAACCAATCTCAGACTGATAGGGCTCTCAGACAATATGATGCATTTGTATACGTACCTCGCAAGTTGTTCGTCATTTGAGAAGAACTGGAGTATACATTGGGCACACGGTCACAAACTGAAACTGAAATACAAAATATCGCTGTTGGCTAAGTTTATTGAATTAATTTTATGTTTAAAAACTTATAAATGGAGCAAATATTAAATATGTTATCAAATAGCTTGTAAAATGACAGCTGGCTAGTATATGATAAAAATATTAACGTGCGTTGAAAATCATACCTGACGTAAGATCAACCGGTTGTTCTGCGGTTGTTGCTTCAAATACTTTGACAACCTGACCTAGTATATCATGATCGTGTAACTGTTTACATTCTGTCAGTATCGTGAAGTCTGTAACTATCATAATGTCTATTCTTTTTCCATTGACCTCTTGAGCTGTATGCATCATGCTTTTGAAGATATCATCCATACTTCTGGCCTTGTTTTCATCATACGAAATACTTCCGAAAGGATCTCTGCAGAGAACAAAATCAACATCATCTGGGTCAATATGACGCCAGTCAGATGACTTCTGCATTTCGACACATCGTTTGTAATTGAAATCCATTCCAGTTACGGCTGCAAGAGCTGTTTCAAAGTAACGGCTTTTATAACTTCCTGTAACAATCACGTGGTGATTATCTCGTAACGCCGTTCGGATGTCTGCAACCTCTGCGAGAGCACTGAAGTTGTCGGGTAACTCTTTTATAGTTGATTCAAAGCATGCTGAGATAAGAAAAACGATTTACATTGGAAAGTCACATTTAACATATTAAGTAAAATCAAATTTTGATGCAATTTCTTAACTTTAAATTGTGTCAAACTTAACCAAAGTTTTAAGAATTTCTAATATAAAAAAGACGTCAGAATAATGTATAATCAAACGAAGTAATTGTTTGCCCATTAATAGTCTACTGCTGACTAATTTAATACAAAGGAGTAGTTTCCCGACATACGAATTGAAAAACTTGCGTTGAATGGTAACACTGAAGAGATTGAGAACGGGCATATTATGTATTTTGTTGTTTGTCTGTTGCCATTTTTTTTGAAAATGGTTAATCATTTCGAATTGTAAAACGTGAAATTTAAAACGATGCCTATACAACATGCAGTGTTCCTAGACATATTGGCTACTTCTTCAAAATCATACATACATATACTTTTATTATCAAGATTTCTTATCGTTTACTTGTACTACAGGAGTATCCAAATATAGATAACCAGTTTACAATTACATCAATGTGGTTAAGGTCTGAGACTAAACAACTATCTAGCGCAACCGTGACATATAATGTATATATAACAAATCATGAAAATGCAATAAAAATATTTCTTTTCTTGCATTAATGAAGCTGATTGATACATGTGTGTCCAGGGCTAAATTTATTGCCTTGACTACTTGAAACTATTGAAACTTTGAGAAATGAACAATTGATGACTATGAATTAATACATTAATATCTTGATAACATATTGAAGTAACAATATTTTAGCTTCTGAAATACGAAAAGTGATGTCAAACGTATTGTTCTGTCTTGTCATCGAAATTGTGTGTGAATTAGAACAGCATTTTCATCATTTACCAACCTTGTAGTTGCTTCAGAATATTATCAACAGATTTGAATCTTTTGTTTTTGTCTCCTGAAAGATAACAAAAAGTTACGATCGAAGGAAACATATTCTAGTAAAAATAGATCACAACAGATTGTTTACTTGTTCGTTAGTTTAGGCATATATCTTGCGAAATTGAAGTCGAAATTTTGCATTATCTTGTCGCCTGCTAACAAAAGAAATTTTGTTGTCACTAAATATTTCTCTTGCCGTTCTTCCGAGCAAGTTGAATTTCAAGTGGTGAACATTTATGATCACTAAGTACTGTGGTTGTGTTGTAATCCATAAAAACTATATATTTAAGGATGTTAACTAGGATGTACAAGAAATTACAAACTTACAGGATTACTTAGCATTTATAATGTTTGAGAACTAAGTAAATGTTGTTATACATGATGTATCAATTCACTTTCAAACTTCCAAAATGTTTGTACCTATTCTAGCTTATATTCATTGCAGCAGGGCGCGTTATAGTTTTTCTAATAAGATAAAAATACATAAATATCAGAACAATTACGTTGAATTTCAAGGAGAGGCCATAATAATTTTAAGAATTTGTTAAAATTGTGTAATTCATTAAATATTGCAAAAAGTAAAGTGAACAGACACACTGTAATGGCTTATTTTAAACTCACAAGTGGTGTGTCTCATATTTTCATGCACAAAACAACACCACCAGACTAAACTGATATGCATTAAGGTACACAATTGAGGCAAAATGTTATGATTATGATACATGCACACATGTACAACTTTCACGCTTTTAATTTTAATTGTTCTTATATGTCCGATCTGGCATTTTTCCATACCTATCCAGACCACGTTAATATTTCTGAAGAAGGCGATGTACAACAAGTGATCTCCTGGCGGAGCAAATTTTGACCACTTAATAATATCTGGAATAAGCTTGGCATAGGGCCTCTAGATAGGTAATGTCAGAACCCTTAAGCCCTGAGAGTCACTGTCTTAGACTGAAATCATTTGAATTTAAGAGGTTTAACGCCATAGTTTGGTGAAATTTGTAAAGTGATCTATGAATGGAAACTATTAGATGCACATAGTTGGACGAATGAAAACCGATAGACTATCGGACGGCGGTCATCAGTCATTCATCATTCCAGCCGACCTACAATTGTAATTTACAACAAGGTGTACTAATCATTTACATTTCAACGCAGCTTGCTCGCTGACTGTTGGTGAAAAAACAAGTGATATATATGTGGTACCCTAAGCCACTATTACATTCTAAAGCAATATTCAGCAATATGTACATGTAGTTGCAGTTCCTAAAGCCTTGTAAAAAAATTATCTAGTCTTTCCAGTTTCAAATATGGTCTTTGTATCGAGAATTTTATTACATAACCATTTTGCAGATTTAAGTTTAGGTTACCGAACCAATGTTTTTTAAGATCCAAACAACATGAACTGCTGAGATTATAGAAAGTATGTTAGTTATATTGAAATATCTTACCGTCACCGTTTGGTCCAGGCTTTTGGACAGTTACTTGCTGTAGAACTGAGGCTGTTCTTTTTGTATTTGATTCTATATCATCGAGCTTATTTTTCAAATCCGTTACTGTATTGGACAGTTCTTCAATTGTGTGAGCCATTTGTTTGACCGTTTCTTCGTGCCACAGTCGTAAACAATCAACAAGATTTGGGAGGCGATTCTTTTTCATTTCATCAATCTTCGTTTTAAGTGAAATTTGATCAGCAGTGCTAAATACGTTAACTGCTAAATCCATGGCTGCAGATTCGAGGCGTCCCCAGTGACTACTAAAGTCAATGTTTGATATGTTAGCAGTGTTTGAGATATGTTGTAGCGTGTTTCTGATCTCACGGATTTCCCTCATCGCTAATTCTACTAATGGCTGAATCTGTGTCGGAAACAAGTTCTTTATTAAGGTAACAAGCAAAGTAACGTCCCATTGTGATTCATTAGCGGTGCCATTACTAGGAAAGAGCATGTCAAACTGATCATTTCTAATAATTTTCTTTACCTTCAGCTGTAAGATATCTGCCTTTCTACGGGTAAGATAGGCGTCAAGATTTGCGTAAGAGGACCCTGCATCTTTCTTGGCAAGCTGTATGAAGAATTCTCTCATAACCTCTGGACAAATGTTCACCACAAAACAGACGAGCCGGAAGTAATTGTCAGCAGCCATCTGTATGATAAAAATAAGTAAATTTGTAAATATTTGTCTAATTTTGATAGCCTCCAAAGAACATGTATTAAATAGACTGTTTAAACAATCGAGAACAAAATCATGAATACATGTGTCTTTTTCTGTAAGTTTGTTCGTGTTATCAATGAGAAAGAAAATTAGACATGTACATGTCTTTAATTCCGAAATTTTAATTAGGGTTTTGATTTTTTTTCGATTTTGTGATATTTTTGTTATTTTCTACTTTGATTGTAAAATTATCTTCTTTCCATGAAAGACATGTCGATTCTTTACTATATAAACATTTGCGCATTTAGTCTCAGCATTGAAAAAACGGCCCGAGAGATTTAAAAACCGCTATGGATTCTTAAAAAAAAATTTAAACCGTCTTTTCAAATAAAAATGATTGGTTACCGGCTTACTTTCAAGCAACTGATACAAACTTGTGAAACGTTAACGTAAAATACAAGATTGACGTGACGTAATCAGTCGTTTCTAAGTTTCTTGTAATGATAGTTCTGTTGTTTTATTCTGCAAAAGTTATTTCCGGTCGATTCCTCCATAATCACAGTACTTTGTATTCGAAACAGAAGTTTTTAATTTTGAATTGTCACCTTAGACATAAATTGCATGTTTGAAAAAAGATGATAAATTTGTGCTAAAAGTCTTAACAAACAGAAAAATTAGCATTGGTTTCAATGCCATTTTAAATTCTAATAACACAAAATTGTGGAGGTATTATCAATGTTACATTATCAACACAATGAAGACATCATCCGACGTATAAGTGAAGAAAATTTATATAATCTTACTTGTCACATGCAGCAAAGCATAACAAGTCTTCATTTTGGGAATTCCCACGTTCGGTATGGACAGTTGGAATGTGCGCATGGCAGGTGAAGTGATTAAAAGATCAAATACATGTTAGGATAGAAATCATACGTGCAAGTGTTTACCTAAATTTTGATATACATTAATTTTACTTACAAATGGACTCAGTCAATATTTGAATAGAACTTACCTGGTTGTTGTCCGGATTGACATATATAGAACAACAGCAAATTTCCTGAACCTGGTAGAGTTAGCTACTTTTGTCCACATAACAACATCAAGAGAACATGATCGCAAATGTTCAATACAAGACGAGCGATTCAGTCAGGTAACAGAATATACAGACTAGTTAACATGTCGCCTAATGGTCAGACAGATACTTAGACGAATGATATCAAGAGTAACATGACTTGCAGCGAAAAATGGACAGATTCATTTTCAATCATTACAAGTATATAGGCCTACTTTAAGACCCAAACAGCATCTCCTGAACTTAATTAAGTATATGTACATTGTAGGGATGCATCCGAGAGGCTAATAACGTTCGAGTGGCGAACATACGATGAACAGTTTAGACTACGCCGGGCACAAAATTCAGCTTCATGAGAAACTATAAACCAGGACTTATAGCTATAAGGTGCATGCAGATTCCTGAAACAGACTTTACTTTGCAAAGCCGTGTCAAACATGTCACTTCAAACAGGAAAACTTGTATCGAATTTAACCAGGGTTCATGTCACTGACTAAAGTATAAATGTCTACACCGCTGCTCATTAAAAGTCCAATACTAACGAAAGCGAAAATTCAAATATACTTTAAAAAACACAAAAATAAGTTATTTTTAATAAAAAATGAAAGTTGGTATGTAGAAATTCTAATTAAACCACAGTACATGTACAATTATTTTTCTATGCATTATGAACAAAGTTAAAAAGACCTGGGTAGTCATTTTGTTGAATCACTGAGATTTCAACATAATACACATACTTTTCTTCGTGTTCCGAACACTTTATGTAAATTTTAACCTGACAATCTTCATTATTTAGTGTCTTGCATAAGGTAATGTACTTGCCATTGAAATAACTGTCACTTAATTTTCACTTAGTAGTGGACCTTTAAGTGGCCTCTGACACTTTCGAGCTTTATGTAACAAAACGATTAAACATTCCGGGTCTTAATATGCTCATCCCAATACATGGCGCCTAGCGTTTTTACTCCTTGTAATTTTCGATACTCCTTCAATCGACACGGGGGATAAAGTAATCAATCCGTTCTAAGGGAATACCTTTAAAGACAATTAAATATCTCCTTCGTAAGTAGACCCCCCCCCCCCAACAACAAAAAACACAAAAAACCACGGCATTACATTGTTTGATTAGGTGTCTTTAAACTGGCCATTTAGTCCAATATACAGACCATTAATTTGACATGTAAAGATAATTGGTTTATCACTTATTTCCCGTTTGTTTTAAAGAAATTAGTTTATCAACGGTGAATATATTCAATATTTCAATATTTGACATGTGATTTTTTCTCGGTATACTAAGCAATGTTTGATACCTTGAACACATTTTATAAGCAGTAAACTTATTCTCACTTCAAAACATTATGTGAAAAATTAAAAGTTTTTTCTAAATAAAAAGTTTGGTTTAAGACAGATATAAAAGAAAATGCAATTTTTTTCAGACTTGAACTTACTTCAAAAATATTTTTAAATAGCCTAGCTCAACTCTTTGAAATAGGAAATGCATACCTTTATGGTATTACATTGACAATGTACTAACCACCATCTATGTTAATGTTTAGTTTAATAATATTTTATTGCATATATACAAAAATACATATACACACAAACAGACATATGACACAACAAAACAAAAGCAAATGGGTCGTGTCACAAAACATTTCAAAGCAACAAACAATTAATAATTGATTCCCGTACCTTTTATGCTTCAGTTTATTTCGTACTCGAAATTGTTCGTCCGGCGTCAGTGCGTAACCAGGCTGGTCACATTCCCCGATCGAGCTTCCCAAGGTCGTCTTATAAAAACCTGAAAGCAGTTGTGTTTGATGTCATACATATTGTGATATATGACACAGACATACAGATCACATACATACTATTGTTGAAGAGTTGAAATGGTAAGTGGACGTAAATACTATGTCAAAATTACAAAAATGACGAGTGGAATAAAATCGACATTTCACTGAAACAAACAATTTCTTTTAATTTAATGTTTGCTTGACAAAATAATCATGAAAATTTGATTTCATAGTATTACTTATGCCCCGTGCAGAACCCCGTGATATTAACCGCATTACTACCATCATTACTGATAAAGCAACACATAATACATGAATAGTTCTAAACTTTATTTCAGATAAAAGTATTTAAGAAGTCACATGAATCATTATCATCCAGTGAAACTGAAACATAGATTTATTAGATATAACTTGAAACAATGGTTAGGTAAACATGTCTATGAATCGCGGAGTTATACTCAATCAGCTGTTCATTCATTTCAAACGATTCATTTCAAAGTAAACTCTATATTACACAAATATCACATAAAAAGTCTTAATTTAAAGTTGACACGATACAAATAACAACAAACATAATTGATGAAATACTAGAGAAAATAGAGGTATTATAGCGTCAAAGCAAAGAGGCAATTTAATTGCGGTCTTAAATTTCGCATGTAGGGCTGTTCGTCCGAGCGCCTCTAATAAACGAAACACGTAGCCTGACAAAACGCTTTCATCACCCCGTATCACTAAAGCCATACAAAAAGATCCAAATATGTGGCTCGAACTTTTCATGGGATTTAAGTCTTCTATGATCGGTACTGGTCAGTTAATGCCGATTTCCAATTGAACACTTAAAATGCTGGCGGTTTCGTGTTTGGTGCCGTGGGTGCAATGCCGCTTTGCTTGGAATAAATGAAATCACATGTGACATTACTGTCCTCGTCCCGCTTCCAAATTTTGTAGCTTTTTAATAATTTAGCCGATCATCTCAAAAACAAGAAAATTGTGCCAGGTACCATGTAGAGCCATGTCGGGTACCAAGCCATATGAGACGTCTTCATCAGGAATTTCGATTTAACGAAAGAGAAGTGTGGTCCCCAAAACATAAAAGCGTTTTAAACATCGTTGTCGATATTTCAGGCTTTTTGTTAGCAATAATCATCATCGACTCAGTTACAATATTAAAACATAAAGCAAGTTTTGCTCTTCATATCTTACTGTTTTGAGACTTGGTGTACCGCGTCTCCAATTTGTACATACATTTCTGGTATTAGTTTTTTTCATAAGGTATATGGGTTTTCAGATCCCACAGGCGCGTTCATAGTTAAAAGATAGTGGCAGAATGTCTGATGATAAGAACAAGAACTATCTTTAAAAAAGATGGTCGGCGTGATTTTGAGTATATGAAAGATATGGGTAGCTTATTTTCATAGTAAAAATTCCTGTCAAGTTTAAACTTTATGCAGTAAGAGGGCGCCAAATGTCACCGGATGAGAACAAATGAGCATCCCGACCGGGACTCAACTCCGGACTCTACTCTTCATTTACAGGGCGACTGCTCTCTCGACTGAGCTATCTGGCCGCTTGCACACTTTCTTTCCAATTGTAATTGAATATGTATCATAACCTGTGCACCAGGAAAACAAACTTAATCCTTGTTTTCTTATCAAATATGTTATTCGACATTTTGACCGTATTTCACTGGTCCAGAAAGTATAATTACACTACACTTATAATTAACATAGTTGTGTAGGTAAAAACATATTATGTTGTAAGATATGAACTATTTACGTACTAAAATGATAAAACCATTCATGAATGACTGAAAAAGTAAGAGTATTTATTCGGAACTTTTTCATGCGGTTTATCCAATCAAGAGGATTTTTTAAAATCCAAAAGTGTTATACATTCTACTTGTCATTTCATTGGCGGTTAAAAGGTTACCAACTTCAAGTCAAAAGTGAGCTAAATATTCAGCGCCGCACCCCCCTCCGCCCCCCCGGTTATAAGAACTCCCCACCAAAACATGTTGTTTTGACACGTTATAACGACTACGTAAGCGATTTGTTTTGGGATCTGTATGTTTTGGTATATTATGCCCTCTTCAGAATGAGTTAGTGCCGGTATACTACTGCACCTGCAAAAATCTGCAACGGGCGCTGAGGAAAGCTGATTTTCGTTTCGTAAACAATAGTTTAACAGTTCAAGTGCCAATAAAATAAAGGTACCATTTGACTCTACCAACTATCCTATTTATACCATGTGAAAGAAAGAAAAAATATAACCCGGTTTGCCTTTAGCGGAAATACTGTTCAATACGCCACTCAAATCTAGTCTCTATAAATTCCTACTGAGGTGAAGTTGTTTTGTTTGGTTTAAGACATCAACTATGTTGGTGTTAACTCTATAAAGAAGTTAATGAATATAGAAAGTGCAGGGAAAACTGAAACTGAAAGTGGAATATTTCTTCCTTTGAACACATTTTATTTAATCACACACTTCAGGAACGTTTAAGCTACAGTACAGCTCTTTTCTAGCAAAATTTCTACGTTAATTAAAATTTCCCAGTTTGAACGTGTTTATGTATCCTCATATGACACCAGTACTGGTTTTTCCAGGAAGCGGATTCTAAAGTGACTCGATAAGCTTTAAGCTTTCTTCACAATCGTACTAAATAATTTAGTATAAACTAAACTAATGCGTTTGAATATGGTATGTCAGAGAGCAAGAAAAAGAAAATGTATGTTATTGTATGTCCAACACGTGAAAACAAGTGTTTACAAATCTGAGTCACATGTTTATTCTGTGTTTTAATCATATTCTACGTAGTTGTAACGTTAATGCATTTGAGAGAAAATTCACATGTTCGTGGAATATAATTTAGCTTATGTCAGGAATTCAGGCTTAAACCTATAGAACGATGAAACTAAGTAGCTACTGTCTTACCTTTCGCTTCAAAACCACATCCGACTCGCAGTTATATCAGCGTAAGTGTGTCTGTCTCTTAGATTTACACGAAATATATTCCCTATTTCAGGTCTATCTAACTGCGTGTCAACATTAAGAACGCTTAATTTGGCATATGAAAAACCCAAATGTTACTATTTTGTAGGATATTGGATTTTCTATTACACATTTGCTGTATACATCGAGCCCTAATTAAAATAGACATGTTAATAGATTATTGATTGGCCTTTGTTTTGAATTAATTAATGAACGCACTTATTGTGACAAAAATAATGGTATGAGATAAAATAACTTTAATGTTTATAAACATTTGCAAATAGAACAAAGATAAAAAAATAAGAAAAATATATTGAAATAATACGATATTTTAACAAATCATTCCTTCGTTAAATACGAATATTTTTGTTCTTTTTACACGTATTATAAGATCTTCGGTGGCAGGCGGGCGGGAGAGCGACGTCCACACTTTGTCCGCTCTCTAAGTCAAACAGTTTTCATCTGATCTTCACCAAACTTAGTGAAAATGTTTGTCGGCATAATATCTCCGCCAAGAATGATAACCAGCCTAATTGACCCCGGCACTTTTGGATTACGTCCATTGATTAATGCGAAATTGACCAAATTCACATTGTCCGCTCTCTAAATCAAAGATTTTTTACCTGATCTTCACCAAACTTGGTCAAAATGTGTGTCGGCATAATATCTCGACCAAGTATGATAACAACTAAATCGACTCAGGCACTTTTTAATTGTGGCCCTTGATTAATACAAAGTTGACCAAATTCACCTTGTCCGCTCTCTAAGTCAAACAGTTTTCACCTCATCTTCACCAAACTTGGTCAAAATGTTTGTTGGCAAATTCTCTCGGCCAAGTTTGATGAG
Organism: Saxidomus purpurata; assembly: GCA_022818135.1. Taxonomy (NCBI): domain Eukaryota; kingdom Metazoa; phylum Mollusca; class Bivalvia; order Venerida; family Veneridae; genus Saxidomus; species Saxidomus purpurata. The sequence continues at coordinate 3,487,926 of JAFMSR010000017.1, forward strand.
CAGCCAAATCGACTAAAGCACTTTTTGATTATGGCCTTTGATTTATGCAAAATTAATCAATTTCACCTTGTCCGCTCTCTAAGTCAAACAGGTTTTATCTGATTTTCACCAAACTTGGTGAAATTTGTTTGTCAGCATAATCTCTTGGCCAAGTTCGATAAACAGCCAATTCAACTTCGGCACTTTTTAATTATGGCCCTTAATTAATGCGAAATTGACCAAATTCACCTTGTCCGCTCTCAAAGTCAAATAGTTTTCACCTGATCTTCACCAAACTTAATCAAAATGTTTGTCGGCATAATCTCTCGGACAAGTTCGATGAACAGCCAAATCGACCTTGCTTATGACATTAGGGTCATGATGCCGCCAAATTTTGTAGGTCAACGCCATATTTGACACAGTTATGCCCCTTTTTATACTTAGATTTTTGCTATAACTTTACCATTTCTGAAGATTTCTTTATCAAACTTATTGCTTATGTCAAAAGGGTTGTGATGCCACCAAATTTTGTAGGTCAAGGTCACATTTGACAGCGTTACTTCCCTTTTTGTACTTAGATTTTGTCACGAAAACTTAATGATGGCTATAACTTTGCTATTTCTTAAGATTTCTTCACCAAACTTTAAAGTGTATTGCTTATGACATAAACATCATGATGCCGCCAACTTTTGTAGGTCAAGGTCATATTTGACAGAGTTATGCCCCTTTTTGTTCTTAGATTTTGTCACAAAATTATTGGTTATTCTGACAAAGCGTAAGAGGGCGACACAAGTGTTCTACTGAACACCCATCTAGTTGTTAGTTAAAAGTGTTTAAACTTTTTTATCATATTCATCACGATACTTTTGAGGATTTCAAGACTAAATGTGTTGTTTCTTTAACTTTACAGTGTGTACCGAATACTTTAACGTATTAGTGAAGTGATAGTTGTTTTTTTCCGAACAATAGTAAAGGGGTCACATTATGTGAATTGTTTCTTATATAAAGATGTTTCATTATTTTGAATAAATACTGTGAGCCTACTGCCGCCAGATATGTTGAAATACAGCGGGAAAAGGACGTATTTTTATCAAGCAATAGTTCAGAGTAGCATTCTCAATTAATGTAGTTCCGTACGTTATTACTTTGCTAATTGAAAGCCATTTTGCCGCGTCTTTTATGCTTTACATCAATACTTTTCTTCTTCTCAATCGCGCAATGTCGCTTATCGTTTTCGGGCGTTGGTGCTGCATTTAGGCACGATATGTCTTATCGCGTTGTCGTGATGTCGTATCGTTATCGTGATGTCGTATCGCATTGTCGTGTGTCGTGTCCTGTGTTTAGCTCAGCGTGACACACAACGACTCAAAGCGCTGTGCGACAATGCGATACCACACTCGACAACCCAATCTGACAATCTTTCTGACTGTCTATATGGCAATTCTGCTACAAGTTACAAAATGTGTAGATAACCACAAATATGTAATCATCTCGGTATTGTACAAAATATGTCATGTAAATTGCTTCATGATTTTGACCAAATCAAACAGAAGGTGCGGGGCACTTGTCGTTTACAGGCAGCGGCGTAAATCCAGGTTGTCTTAATCCGCTTACTGATGTACAGCTTTAAACTTCTATAGTTCTTCCAAAAGCATTGTTAGCGTGTTGTTCATGTATGACGGAACATCCGAAGAGAAAGTGCAATGGAAGGGGTATATATTCAAGTTGTAGGAAATATATCTTTTTCTACGAGCAATCTAATTTCGTAGCTAGAATTAATAGTTAAATTCATGCATAGACTTTGCTAGATTCCGATGTGTCCATTGTGAAATCACACCTCAAGCTTGTTGCGGAAAGCCCGTATTTTTCCGAGACACTTTGATTATTTATCCATCGTAACGTTTATCAAGGTATTGTGTACAGTACCGCAGTCTCGATCCTGCCGTAAGTATCGCAAAGATGATTTGCTATAAAATTTGTGATTTGTCTGTGACACTAATAAAAAAGTAAACAAAATTTAATACTTGTATAACATTGCTTTCAAGTATTAATTCACAAACTTTGACAGTTATAATCATGTGCAATGTTAATGCTAACTTGTATCAATCAATACGTCACTGAAATTAGTTACAAAGAATTTACCCTTGTGTATTTTGTAAGTGCAAAAACCTAGTTGATGTATTTGCTTAAATGACAAAAATGTTTGAAATAATTATTGTGCACCAGCACAAAATATTGGACATAAGTGACCGGGTACTGCAGTCAAGTAAAACAAAACTGTTCCAGTATGCATGGGAGTGGTACTTGGGTCTTGGCACGTTCATCCGGGGAGAAATCTTAGGGTCGACTGGGACTGTTTACAATCTAAATGAAGAAGTGCTTATTTGTGTCTTCATTATTACTGAGGAATAAAAGATAATGTATATGTAAGGCAGATTACAAGTTCAGATATTGAAAGTGTGGTGAGTTTTTATACATTTTAGTTTAGTCATGTGTACATAATTAATTTATCAATGGCAATCGGGTAAGATTTTACACATTCTGTTTGAAATTTTAAGCCGATTGAAATTAAAGAAAACTTGATATAAAAGAGTCCATTAAATTTTATATAGGCAGTTATACTATGTAAACGCCGGTCGACGCACGACTATGCTATACGATATCGCAACTACATTGAGTATGTCGTTTGAACATGTCGCGCCTCGTATCACGATGTGGTCCGTCGTTTCGCGTTGACAAGTGTCGCGCTATTCTTACAAGGACTGTACACACGACAATGCAATATTGTTATTGTTAATAACGCTAAAATATCGCATAGTCATACGTCGTATTGCATTGTCGAGCGTCGCATCGCATAGTCATACATCGTATTGCATTGTCGCGCGTCGCATCGCATAGTCATACATCTATTGCATTGTCGCGCGTCGCATCGCATTGTCGCGATGTCGTATTTTAATTGGCACGAACAAGATTCCGTAGTGTAGCGTTTTAAAACCTAAAAGTGTCCTCCATTTTATAATAGTATTTCTTAATTACAATACGAAATGGGTAAAGCAAAGAAGGAATCTCGAACAGAAGAACCCGTCCACCTATGAGAAATTGTTGCTCTTAAAGGTTCTAAGTCATTGACCCTGCCTCTGTATTCGGTGATCAGGCAATCTAAGGAGGAACATTGGCGTTTAAATTCCTTGCATGATCGCCCGGGGAAGTTAAAGCGAAAAGTGAAAAATCAACTTCTTCTATACACCAAACGTTTATACAGGCGTGATAGAATTAACAATTATAAGCGAACAGACAGCCTCATGGGCGGCGCGGTGGTCCAGTGGTTAACGCTCTGGACTATCAATCTGGATGTTCGAATCCCGATCCCGACCGTTCCCTAAAGGCTTTTCAGTGTTTCTCATTCATCTAGAGATGAACTGGTTAGAAACCCAGATATAGTCTCACGTGTATTGGTGTTATACACCGAGCACGTAAAAAACCAAGGGGTCTATTCGTAAAAGAGCTAGGGTCTGGTACCTGGATTCCCTTGTATCTGCACCTGTCTCTCTTCGACCTGCGCCTGTTAGGAGTCTTGGCAAGTTCAACAGGGTCAGACGGGACTTTTAGCAATCAAAGATAATCACGGTTCTATCAGTCTTGTTTAACCAGATATTTATCCAGAAACATTTTCTACTATTTATAAAACAATTATATTGAGAACGTAACAAATCATAGCATATCCAGTTATAGCATCGCATACAATGAATGATTATGACACTTCTAGATCTTCACCTCTCAACCATCTTTTGTCGCATAAAGAGGTATAACGTCTTATGTATCAACACGATATTCCTTTTTTTAATATACATGTAATAATTCAATGAAATCTAAGTAAGGAAACATGATACTTGCCCATGGTCTTAAACATCTGATCTCCTGACAACCGACTCATTCAGTATAGTTAACAAAAGTTATAAGAACTAAAGTTGATTACAATGTCTTAATAGGTAACATTAGATGCATTTGCCGCGATACAATAAGTCGGTTTATAGATCAAGTAAAACAATGAATATATTAAAGAAACAAGGGTATTACGTCCATGATTCTGCAAATTGTTAAAATTTCAAAATCAAAAATAAAGTTTCGTGCCAATTTATCTTTGCAACAGACATGTTAAAGGAATTTTTCGCTTGCGCGATAACAATAAAGTGCATTCAATATGATTATAACGTCATGCTCAATACGATCACTTTCATTAGAATTTCATGACTGTAATAATCATCTTTAAAGAGTTTTATACGAATATGCATGAAGTTACCTCAGCAAACGACATACCACATTCGACATTCAAAATTTGAAAGTCGTTCCAGCTCGACATACGAAATTTAATGCGATGCTGGTTTGTCCGCCGTGTACTAACTTTTCCTTGATAATATTCTACAGGCAACAATTTTCGTTCAACTTTCATAAAACTTGTTCAGAAGCAACCGCTAAATGATCTGTATGGAAAATAAACAATGGTGTGTGAAAACCAACTGTGCTACAACTGATAAATGTAAGACATTGATAACAATCTACAGGTCATATTTTCCAATGGATTTTCACAAAACTCACTCAGAAGGTTGCAAGCATTCTGATGATAACATGTATATAAATTGAGCCATGCTTTTTAAAAACCAACCGTGCTACAGTGATTAGTATAAAATTTTTAGAAGTCACATTTTCCAACGGATTTTCACGGTAAAGAAATAAGCTACGCTGTGCAAAAACTAATCGTGGTTCAGCTGATAATTGAAAAACCTTATTGATACACTAAATGTCACATCGGATTTGCCCAAAACTAGCTCATAAGGTAGCCAGAAAACTGTACATGACCTGTTTAGAGAATGAACCACACTGTTGGAACACCAACCGTGCTACAGTCGTTTATTGTGAAACCTTGATAACATTATGCAGGTCACCTTGTCCAACGGATGTTCACAAAACTTGCCTAGAAGATTGCTTGCATTGATCTGTACAGAATTTGAGCTATGCTCTGCGAAAACGAACTGTGCTACTATCAATTGTTGTAAAATTTGATAACACTCTACAGGGTACATTTTCGAACGGGCTTTCACAAAACTTAATCAGAAGGTTGCCTAAAAGCTGTTCATAATCTGTATAGAAAATGAGCGCTTTGAAAAAAACAACTGTGCAAACGCCAATTATTTCTAAACCCTGATAACACTACATGTATATGTAACATTATACTATGGATTTTTACAAACTTTACTCAGAATGTTGACTGCAACCCATTTTCGATCTGTACATAAATTAAGCCATGCTACCGTGCTACAGTCAATTATAATAAAACCTTGATGATACTACAGGTCACATTTTCCAATGGATTTTCACAAAACTTGCTAGGAAGGTTACATGCAACCTGTAGAAAATCTGTATTGAAATTGGGCAACGATGTGGGAAAACAAATCTTGTTATAGCCAATTATTTTATAATCTTGATAACAGGTCATATTTTCAAAAGGGTTTTAACAAAACTAACTCACACAGTCAAGTCAGTTAAGGAGAGCGATACTGGGTCTTCTTGGTCTCTAGTTTAAATATTTTCTGCTCAGTTAATTTTTCATTGAGTATAAGCTCTTTGATTTTTTCATTGAGGTAAAGTATGCATAGAGATTTTGTCAGGCTATTTCTCAGCAACCACCGGATGGAAACGGAATCTTTTCAGTGGAAACAGTCTTCTAGGTATTCATTTATCCATTACTTTTCCAAGCTACGACGGGGGTATTAATCACCGTCAGTGATAGTTCTAGTTTCTGCTGCAAAGATTTTTTTGACAAATGCTACAAAATCATACACAAAAGGAAACCCTACCTGTATATGAAATGATGTGCGGTTTAAAGTAATTCCAAAATGACGTTTAAGTAGAAAGCAGACCAATTTCAGTGAGATTAACATGGTTACAAACATTCGTGTTAAACTATGATTTCACAACTTTATGTTTGAAATGTGTTTCTAGTAAAACTAGCGTTCGAAAGAGGCACGCACATTTCCGCATCTAACCAAGACTCGTATTGCACTTTGATTGGAATATCATTTTAGTATGATCAATTGGCCTGAATAATTCTCTATTTCATTTTCATACAAAAAAGAACACAGGAGAGCAAAAGTGTAAACTTGATTTTTAAATAAATTCTTTCAAATATTCCTCAGGAATAATCAGTTTTATTTTTCAAGGGCATTTTCTATTTTTGTCTATCAATAATCACATTCTAGTGGGCTGTGTGGCTTTTGGATTTGGTCTAAACACAGCCGGCGACATCATTCATACGGTATTTATTTCGTTAAAGAGAATTAAATAAACATTCTAAACGCAAATCACGCGGTAAAACTTTAGACGACAAATGTGAATATATTTTATTGATATAAGTAAATGAAACATGTATATTAAAATAAAAGATACACAATAATGTATTCATGATTGATGCATACTGACAAATACTGACTACAACCCAATAAAGTTCTCCAAAATGGCCCTGCAACATTTCCGTACAAGTCAACATTCAATTTATACAATATACAAACATTGTACTGAAATATTTTGAAAAAAGCCTTTATTTCATTGCTATGACTTCCTAAAAGGACACCAAATGCTTCTGTTTTACAAAAATAATACTCTTAACTAGATCTTAGATATAGTCCAGTCAATCTATGGCAAAAATACCCTTAACCTCAAACTAATTGCAACAGAAACAGTTATACTGATTTCAAATCTTACAAGTATACCTTGTAGCATATCAAAAGTCTAGAAAAACATGGTGAAAAATGCATAAAGCGAGTGATTATCACAAGATTTAATTTACAATATTTCAGCAAATTAATGAAACATATGTTCAAAATAAATCTCAATTAATTCGTTTTAAGTCAAACTGTGTTCCTAATTTCATTTGTACAATAGCAAGGAATAAAATTAAGGCATATTTATATGTTTAAAACAACACTTAAAATTATTTCATTAGATGAAAAAGCAAAAGTGGGTGGGGTATTTACATATGTATAAATAATACAAATGTACTATAATGATACAATATCAATATAACGAGTCATATGTTTTTAAACAGAATTGAACAAATACAAAAGTTCAAAACAATTACATTCATGTCATTTAGCAAGTCATTTTAAATGTGTGTAACCAAAAATAATCCCATTCATGTAAGTAATTACCTTGACCTTTAACCCACTACCCTTGTATTCTGCATCAGCGAATACTTATTTATCACCGATATCATATTTTTCTAAACAAAATGTAAATATATTGACAGATACATCTTATATATTTTCAACAGACTATATCTTATTAAGCTGTTTGTGAACAGAAATTGTTCATATTACAAGTGTGACCTTGACATTTGGGGTGGTTCTTGCACGCAACACATTGTCTTGATGTGCTGAACATGTGTGCCAAGTTATTTTAAAATCAACCAATGCATGACAAAGTTAGTCAGGACACAAATTTGTGCATATATACAGGATTCCATTACTTTTAAAGTCTAAGTGTGACCTTGACCTTTGAGGTAGGAATATAGATTCCAGGCTTGACACGAATATATTGTTCATTAAAGTTGAAGCACGTTGAACTGGACAGCATGTGTTATATAAACTAACAATATGATTAACATGCTGTATTTATTTCAATTGTAACACTACTACATTATTTGATTTACTTTTATTGTTATTAGAGTGGACTTGTGTCTGTCAAAGCATATTTATACTATAGGTTTTGTTTACTATAGTCCCAAGAGTGTGTTTACCATCTATAGAATACTGCCTGATGTGGTAAATACCAAGAGATGACCTTTACCATCTACACATACACCAAGTGTACCTGTATAAGTATAGGTAAACAGATAATTCCCTTGGCTGCTTTTTGCGTTTTTAAACTCAAATTTGTTTCCAAATGTTTTTTTAAATCTATTTAAGTTGTAGAACAGTTACATTACTTGAGTTGCCTGCACATATTAGGGTAGACTTGTGTCTGTCAAAACATATTACACGAGGATTCTTTATAATGTCATTTCTGTTTGCTATAGTCCCAAGTTTGCGTTTACCATCACAACTGAATTGCAGTATACTGCGTGAGAATTCGTCACATACCAAGACATGACCTTCACCATCTACACATACACCAAAGGCTTCACTGAGTTCTGGATCAGTGAAAGTATACAGATGATTCCCTGAACTGTCTATAGTGATAAGTTTATTGCTATCTGTGATGTATATCTTACTACCATCATCATTCACTGCAATAAAATGTATCAGAGTACCAGTATACAGAACTTGCTGCTTTATACCATCAGTATTACACAGATATATACTGTTACAATCTGCAACATACAATCGATCACCATGACAGGTAAGACATTCATAATCATGTTCTATATTTACTGACCTGGTTAGTGTCATGCTGACAACATCAACAAACTGCAGTTTTTTGTTGTCCAGAGATACTACAACTTCATTATTACCAATACAACAAACATCACTTGGACAATGAGGAAGATCACACACCGCGATTACCTTGTACCTGTAATCGAGCTTCTTAAGTCGTTTGTGCACAAAGTCTGCAAGAAGAATCTGTCCTGTTGGTAACTTACAACAACCATAGATTCCACATGTGTAATTGTCTTCCTTTACTTTGATATACTCCACAGCTTTATTTTGGACAGTCCATACATGTGAACCTGGTGATCTTTTTGCACTTTTAGCAATACTTTCGTTGACATGTGATATACTGAAAGAAAGAAGTGAAAAGTACAAAAAATATTTTTTGCCAGATGACTTTAAATGCATTACATGAAACTGTGTTACGAGCGTAAAGCGGTGTTGTCCATATCATCGCGACTTTGGGTCCAAGTATTTATCGCGGCGAGTGTTTCACTTGACCGCGCTGTTCGTTTATCTACTTTTTGCATGTCAATGTTTTAGTTTAAACTTATGTGTAATAAAGGTTTTAAACCCCAGTTACATTAACAAGAGTGTAACTGTTTAAAGTGATGTTACTTTTAGAGGTCACCATCCAAACTATAAGAAGATAATTATTCTTTCAGAAAAAGTTTTGACAGAATATATGAATATCTATAAAAGTTTTGTTTCTACAGAACAATATGAAAACAGTTTTTGACTATCCTAGTCAAAATTGAAAATCCTTCTATTCTGTATGTTTAAATCATTTCTACCTGATTAAAAGAAGACATACCATATCAGTTAATTCTTACAATGTTTCAAACTGTCCGTAGTGTCTTGCCATATTACTTAACCAACATGCAGTATGCCCATTTTAAATAAATAAATAGATTTAATAGATTTTCATTTGCATTTACGGAAGTGTGGTACGGATTGCCCATTCCAGCCGTATTCACTATTTTCACAGGCGGGCATTTTGTCTAGTTTTATAAAAACAAGTGAATGCTAGGGCGGGGCCATTTTTTACCCCAGGGACAAGCTTAAGGGCTACTACACAATGCTTCACACAAATAGCTAAGCTCTAGGCCTGACAGTTTCTGACAAGAAGTATTTTAAGTTTTACTATATAATTTATTTCTATGTTAAACATATGATCTCCACCCACCATCCACGGGCGGGCCAATTTTGACCCTGCAGGGGCATAATTTGAACAATCCTTATAAAGGTTTACTAGAAACTTCCATAAACCAAATAACTATATTATGGGCCTAACTGTGGTCTCGCGGATTCATTTGTTGCCATAGCAATAAGAGTTCTGTATTTCTCTGAAACCGGCTATTGTATTTAATTGTAATTGGCTCAAATGATCACCCGTACTCCATTGGGAATGGGGGCCAGGTATTTAAAAACGATTCTTTTTTTCTTACAATGCTTGTCAGAATTTGATAATGTTGGGCACAAATGAATCAACTTTGTAGATTATAACAACTGAAACTTTAGAAAATGAATTTCTTTAGATTTGAGGCGCTTAAGGACTGTAGCGCTTTTGTTCTATATTCTATGTAGGAACCGATTTAATTTAACTCACAACAATTGATTTCTGTATGACTGCGAGATGCAGAAAAAAAATTACCCCTCGGAGATGAAGTCCCGAAAGAGTGGTGATAATTTAAAAATGATTCGGCGTGTCAGAATTTGATTATGTTTGACACAGGATATTAACTTTGTAGGCTCTAACAATGGAACATTTAGAAACTGGATCTTTTTAGAAATGAGGCCTATAGGTGGTGAAATACTTTTCTTATAGTCATATTCTGTATAGAAACTAACTAATTCTGGTCGTCTTAAACTAGCAGTACATATAGTGATTTGATTTAATAGTTTCCGATGACCTCCAGTTTTAAATAATTATATGCCGGGAAAGATTTTTCCAATATTACTTTTAAACATTTAATCGTGGGGCGAACGGACTATGACTAAATGGGCAAGTTACTCTTAGAATACCGGGTTACATATGCACTGTCTGACTACCATGTTCCATTTACTATAACATTGTCAAAATACTGCTCGTTTAAGGTATCAGACGGAAAAAAGGACGAAAGTAGGGACAGACGGACTTGTATGCCATATTCTCAGATCAGGAAATTTTTCATTTTATTAAACAAAAAAGATTGAGTCAATAATATCTAGTCAATGCGTTCTGAGACAAACTTTTAATGTTATTTCTTCTGTATACACAGTCATACTGCACTCAGTTGGTGTAATTTAATCAGCACTATAAGTTTAAGATAAACAATAATTCTTAAGTTTCTATATTGAATATTTAATACAAGTGTTACACCCCCTTGAGGGCCTCATTTCTAAAGAAATCCAGGGGCAAGTTGTGGATATAAGAAAGAGTTATCATTAAATTATTTGAGCCAATTACAATATCATTTTTATAACCGGTTTCAAAGAAATATAATTTTAATGTTTTCATATTGAATTAACAAATAAAGGACAGTAACGCTGGAGATACTATGCCAATCTTGACGAAAGTTGCGTGTGTGTCGCGGCATTAGGCTATTGTATACTTATTTTAAGTTTCATGAATTCTATACATCGGCACCTTAGTTATGAATAGACGGACGGACGGACAAACGGACAAACGGACGGACAGACATCGCCAAAGCAATATTCCTACGCCTTTGGCGGGGGATATTAAGAAGCTGTGATTTTTTTTTTAATTTACAAGGTTTCCATACCTTTGTATTTCTGAAGGGTTATCGTTCGCCATCTTATTAACTGCACCTGAAAAAGTTCGATATCAATTTATTTGAATATAAGATGACAACTTCGAAATGCATTTGTACACAATAACTCATAGAACATGTAATATAAGGTTGACACCAGAGAAATCATAACGTTTAGAGGAAACACTGTTTAAACAACAACCGTGTTGTGTTTTCACACCAAATGATCAAAACATGGACAGATCATTTTGCATGTTCTCCTTAGCAATGAATGATATCTAACATGAAGATAGATGAAATTTGTTCTCTTCTTCAGATTTTACATGCAAACTATCAATCTATGAAAACAATTCTGTTATTTGCCTGAATTTATATGTAGGAATTAGACAAAATGTTCTTGATCTATTCAGAAGGATGCGCAGTTAGTCATATACAAACGTGCTTGTATTTGACTGAGGGTAATCTTTTGTGATTCAGCATTTTTACCATTCGCTAGTTGATGATTCCACGGCAATAAATTGGATATCGCTGTAGGAAGTACTGAACTTTGACTTTGAAAAAAATTTTAATACAAAGATAATTTGTATTTTCATATAAATTATGATAAGTCCTCATGTCATGCCATAAACAAATTCTCATAAATTGTTCATATACATGTAAATACGTCATGTATCTAGTTACACTATTTCAGAAACATGATTTTAAGTTTGTGTATAATTTGTGAAAGATGATCGTTCATATATTCTACTGAATGTTATAAACAGTAAATATAGTGTTGGAAAAGTTAGCCAGCTAAAACTATATACAGTAATTTCTTTGAATGATACATGTATTACATATACATAGTATGCTGCATCCATGAGGATAGATAATTTAATGCAAAACTTCTGCTTTTCGCTTTAACAAATATTTACATTCTACTATATTCTGTTTTTATTATTATGATTATCGTCTGGCATCTTTTAACTTTTGAACATTACTGATTCTCTATTGCTGATTTGAAGAAAATCGCCCTCATAACATTTATCACATCTCATAAATAATACTAGTACATTGTAAAACAAATAGTCAATCTTTAAATAAAATGCTCAATTATAGACCGAGCTAACTGTTTCTTACTTCTAATATTTCTTTAACCGATGCTGATATTGAAATTTCTTATATTCTACATGATTTAAATTAAGGTAGTAGACTTCTAATGAAAACCTCCAATTGAAACGCTCTAGCCTAGGTTGTTAAGCATTGGACTGAAGATCGTTTGAGGTTTTTGGGGGCGTAGGTTCGAATCCAGCCGGAACCAAATTTTTTTAACTTTTTCTTCTTTATTTTCATTGTTTTGCACTTTTCTTCATATTTTTATATTGTTTTAAGACTATAAAGAAATTAAATATTTTTTTACGAATAAGTATTAGCTTATTTGAAGGTTTTATTACTTGCAGACACGTCTAAAATCGTCGATGGAGATTTTCAAACTCTAATTATTTTAAATAGAGACGGTAAAACATTGTGAATTTTAAGCATGCTTGAAAATTGTAATACTATCTGATTATTTCTTAAAAGTTTTATAAAACTTGTTAATAATAAAGTAAATGGTGTATAATTTCTGAAAGAAAATATAGTTCTTGTTACTCTGATACCAAATATGCACCAAATTATTGAATAATAAATGAAATACATGTATTTTTTATCTCTTGTGTGATGTCATTTTATAAATAATTCCAAAATGGGGGTAGGGTTATTCAAATTCCTATAACTTAGTTTTTTTCACGGTAAAATTCTTTTAAAATTTGTTTTTAAATCCAGGAAATGATACAGATTAAGAAAATATTAAGCCTATAATGATTTGAATTGGTGCCCATTAGGGGTGTACTACCTTAACATTTCTCCTTCTATTTATGATGTCAATCATTGCATGTGTACTAATCGTTAATGACAAGTGATTAGAAGCAGATATACACAACGACTTTTTGAAAAAGACTTGATTGATTTAGTTCTGCAGCTACGTGTATGCCTATCAACGTTATATCGGGGGTTGACCACAGGTGAAAATAGCGTAGCAGAGACCCAAACAGTGCGTTTTAGCTAAAATAGTCTTGTGACTATATATCAATAAGCTTCTTATTGATATATAGTCACAAGGCAATTTGTTTTAGCTAAAACGCCTTTTTTTGGTCCCTGCTGCTCTATTTTTACCTGTAGGTATGACATGGGCAATCAACGTGGTTTATGGATTACATGTAAAGTGCGTGCTAAGGAAGATTTCTGGACAAGGAGAAGTACCTGTTATGTTATTTGAATGACGCAAAGGCATAGCGACAGTTGTGATTCGGTTGTAACAAGTGAATGGAGTATTTCCATGCATTACAAAGTCCCCAACCGGATATGTAGCGATAAGATGAAAATATGACCAACGTTTCATTAAAATCTTCAAAATATTAAGGAGATCTAGTCTCATAAAGTTTAAAACTGACGATTGATATTGTTATCAGAAAACAATAACATTTAACTTAAGTTTCATGAAGATTTTTACATGTGATAAAGAATCACCTGAGAACAATTTCTGATACCTATTCATTGATATCTGAACTAGTTTTAACTAAACTTTCTCTCTGATCTTCTTATCTATTCATTTAAGGATCATTGATTTGAAAATGTTTCAAAATCTGACAGTTGGATACAAAATTTAGACAGAAAGGAAAATCGTGGCTATATACTCTGACTATCTCAGCCAATCTTGAAAGCAGATTAGAATCATTCAGGATCAGACAACTGCTTTCTTGGGAGAATCTTACTGCACATACATGTAAGGGAAAACGACAAGTCGACAACTCACTGGTGGTCATATAGTTTCACAAAACTTGGAATAGGGTCACATAACAGTCATTACCATGACACTGTTTTAATTCAAACACATAGTTCATACATAGAAGCTTTTCAAACTTATTACAACTTGAAAAAATACTGAAAATGTGACCAATGGTGATAGTGGGAAACGAATATTTCATTCAAAACTTTCGAAAACTCGTTAATTCGGTTACCGTAGCAATAAGTATCTTGCATGGAAGTTAAAAGTTTAATAACTTGCTACAAGTCAAGAGCTGAAAATTGAGCATTTGTACAGTTGTTTAGGAGGACAAATTGTTGAGGACGGACACAATAATCGCTCGCCTAAGGAAAACATGAGCACGTTGGTCTATGTGAGCTTAAACGCATTAATACTTCTAATATAGCTACGCTACAAAAGGTTTACCTTCTATTTCCCTCGGTTCTTGTTTGACAACCATTATCCGATCAGGCAAGTCCACTCTATGCTCGAGGAGAGGATGTGGAGTGATTTCGGCTAGACACCTGTCAAGTTTGCTTTTTTCACAGGTGACAACAACGTTTAACTGCCCCGCCGTGACTGCAGAATATAAATGGTCAAACATGCTGTACCATTTGTACACCTCGTTCTTCTCATATCTATACCTCCCTGCAAACTCATCTATGATCACCAAGCAAGTATTACGAAAGCTAATGCTCTTTACATCGTTTGGCTCTGTTAGAAGTAAACACTGTGAAGGCTGGTAAGAGGATGAAAGCGCAACTGCTGCTGATGTTTTCCCGCTGTTTTTAGGACCTGATAGAACAATGGCTTTGTTTGCCTTGAATTTATCTCTTGCCGCTTTAAGAGTGGATGCATCAACTTGTCCGCTGCTGAAACTGTACTGCTGAAGAAAGTTATCTGTCAACACTTAAAGAAATATAGAATGACGACATTTGCATGTATATATGTAAACCATCAAAGACATAATGTTTTCAAAGCTTAAGTGCGCGAAAATGAACGGTTTACTTATAGTTCAAGTTTGAGTCTCAAAATTAACCTTGAAATTTCATGCTTTGGAGCTCGGTGTTGAACTTTGCTTGGCATTTTGACAAAAGTATAACATTTAAAATTCCTCAATGTACGTTAAAGCTATTCTCCTGGAACGAAGAAGTTTTATTAATGATATATGATAAGTTTGACGATGCCTTCAACATAGTATACTGTTTGTTACTCACACCATATCGTTCTGTTTTAATTATTCAATTTATTTAAAAAGTAAAATGTACGATAAGGTGACTCTCAAAACAGGAAGAATTGCTGCAGAAGCAATGTGTTAACAATCTTATAGTCTTAAAACCAACCTCAGACTGGTAGGGCTCTAAGAAAGTATGATGCGTGTGTGTACGTACCTCGCAAGTTATTCGTCATTTGAGAAGAACAGGAAGTTACATTGTGCACACGGTCACTAACTGAAATAGACAGACAAAATATCGCTATTGGCTCAATTTTTTAAATAAATGTTATGTTTAATAGTTTATCTATATAGCAAATATCAAATATATTATCAAATAGCGAATAAAATTGGCAGCTGGCTAGCATATGATAAAAATATTACCGTGTGTTGAAAATCTTACCTGACGTAAGGTCAGCCGGTTGTTCTGCGGTTGTTGCGTCAAATACTTTGACAACCTGACCTAGTATATCATGATCGTGTAACTGTTTACATTCCGTCAGTATTGTGTAGTCTGTAACTATCATAATGTCTATTCTTTTTCCATTGACCTCTTGAGCTGTATGCATCATGCTTTTGAAGATATCATCCATACTTCTAGCCTTGTTTTCATCATACGAAACACTTCCAAAAGGATCTCTGCAGAAAACAAAATCAACATCATCTGGGTCAATATGGCGCCAGTCAGATGACTTTTGCATTTCCACACATCGTCTGTTATTGTAATCCATTCCAGTTACGGCTGCAAGAGCTGTTTCAAAGTAACGGCTGTTGTAACTTCCTGTTACAATCACGTGGTGTTTATCTCGTAACGTTGTTCGGATGTCTGCAACCTCTGCGGGAGCACTGAAGTTGTCCGGTAACTCTTTTATAGTTGATTCAAAGCATGCTGGGGCAAGAAAAATCATTTAGCACTGGAAAGTCACATTTATGAAAAATCATATTCTAATGAAATTACTTTTACACTTTACCTAAAACTTAAAATCATGTCAACTTTACCAAAGCTTATATGGTATAAGAATAATAATTTCTAATGAAAAAGAAAGATCAGAATAATATTTTATCGAACGAAGTAATAGTTCGACCATTGATAGTCTACCGCTGACTAAACATAAGACAAAAAGACTAGTTTCGTGACCATACGAATTGAAAAACTTGCGTGGAATGAAAACACGGAAGAAAAGGTCGTGACCGGGTATATTATGTATTTGGTTATTGTCTGTAGTTAATATTATGGAAAATGGTTAATCATTTAAGAATCGTAAAACGTGAAAATTAAAAACAATGCTCATACGGCATGCAATGTTCTACAATTTTTCGCTTCTTCTTCAAAATTATTTTTCTACTTTCATGATCAAGATTTCCTATTGTACACTCAAACTACAAGAATATCCAACTATTGATAACAAATAAAATGGTTTAATTACATCAATGAGGTTATGCTATGTTACTAGATAACTATAGCAGCGAGATCGAGACGCAAATATGAGAAATCATGTAAATGCAATAAAAACATTTCTGTTTTTTGCATGAATGAAGTAAATCGATACTTGTTCGTTCAATGTTAACTTTACTGCCTACAATTTTTGAAACTATTGAACAAATAAAACTCATAAAATCAAAGCCAGATTACCATTCCCTTAACTTTGAGACATGAATCATTGATACCTATAGATTTTATTATAGATTATTACATGCATATCTTATTAAGTTATTGAAGCTATAGTGCTTTTGTTTCGGAACCTGTAAAAGAAATGGCAAATGTATTGTTCTGTCTTTTCACCAAACTATAGTAAATTAAAAATTTAACAGCATAATCATTATTTACAAACCTTGTAGTTGCTTTAGAATAATATCAACAGATTTGAATCTTTTGTTTTTGTCTCCTGAAAGAAAACAAAAAGTTACGACAGAAGGGAACATATTCTAGTATAAATATATCACAACAAAGTGATTACTTGTTTGTTCATATTTTGGCATATAACTTGCGAAATGTCTCGTCGTTTGATTAACAAACGAAATTCTGTTGTCACAAAATATAACAAAAGTAATGCCGTTCTTTTGAGCAAGCTGAAATTCAAGTGGTCAACATTTATGGTCACTTAGTACTGTGGTTGTGTAGTTCTTCATAAAACTATATATTTAAAGATATTTAAAGATATTGACCAGGATGTATAGAAAATTACAAACTGACAGGATTATTTAGCAATTATAATGTTTGTGAATTCTAAGTAAATGTTGTTTCATCAATTAACTTCCAAACTTTCTAAAATGTTTGCACCTATTTCAGCTTAAATTTTTAATTTCAAGTGTTTGTTAAACTTGTGTAATTTACTTTCAAAAAGTAAAGTGAACAGACACACTGTAATGGCTTATGTTAAACTCACAAGTGGTGTGTCTCTTATTTTCATGCACAAAACAACACCACCAGACTAAACTGATATGCATTAAGGTATACAATTGAAGCAAAATGTTATGATTATGATACATGCACATATGTACAACTTTCACGCTTTTAAATCTAATTGTTCTTATATGTCCGATCTGGCATTTTTCCCTACCTATACATACCAATGGATGGTGTGTGTGCAAATATTTTAATACCATAATTATGAGACGAGGTTAGGATAATTCATTATAGCCTAAAAGCGTTATTTGTTCTTTCAATGTATTTGTTTCTCAGTAACGTCTTTTCAAACCAGCAGTAAAGTGACTGTGTCAATATTGGCCCAGGGAGGAGCATCATTTAACTAACTTTGCAGAGAATACAATGTAGCTAAACAATATTAAAATCAAAACTTTTTTAAGCTCTGAAAGTGATAGTTTTGACAAACACGTTAACATGTCTTAGGAAGGCGATGTAAAACAATTGATCCCCTGGCGGAGCAAATTTTGACCACTTAGTTCTATCTTGAATAAGCTTGGCATAGGGCCTCTAGATAGGAAATGTCAGAACTCTAAGCCCTGATAGTCATTGTCTGAGACTGAAATCATTTGAATTTAAGAGGTGTAACGCCCTAGTTTGGTGAAATTTGTAAAGTGATCTATGAATGGAAACTATTAGATGCACATAGTTGGACGAATGAGAACCGACAGACTAACGGACGGCGGTCATCAGTCATTCATCAATCCAGCCGACCTACACTTGTAATTTGCAACATGGTGTACCAATCATGTACATTGTTCGCTGACTTTTGGTGAAAAACAAGTGCTATTTATATGCTACCCTGAGCCACTATTACATTTTAATGCAATATTCAGCAATATGTAGTTGTAATATTCCTAAAGCATTGTAAAAGATTTCACAAGTCTTTCAGGTTTCAAATATGGCCTTTGTATAGAGAACTTTATTACAATGTATCTAACCATTTGGCAGATTTAAGTTAAGATTACCGAACTGACGGTTTTTCAGATCCAAACAACATTTACTCCTGAGGTTATAGACCGTATGTTAGTTATATTATATATTTTACCGTCTCCGTTTGGTCCAGGTTTTTGGACAGTTACTTGCTGTAGAATTGAGACTGTTTTGCTTGTGTTGGATTCTACGTCATCAAGCTTATTCTTTAAATCCATTACGGTGTTGGACAGTTCTTCAATTTCGTAAGCCATTCTTTTGACCGTTTCTTCATGCCACAGTCGTAAACATTCAACAAGATCTGGGAGGCGATTCTTTTTCATTTCATCAATCTTCGTTTTAAGGGAAATTTGATCAGCAGTGCTAAATACCGTATGTGCTAAACTCATGGCTGCAGATTCGAGGCGTCCCCAGTGAGTACTGAAATCATGGTTTGATACATTAGCAGTGTTTGAAATATGGTGTAGCATGTTTCTGATCTCACGTATTTCCCTCATCACAAATGTTTCTGATGGCTGAATCTGTGTTGGAAACAGGTTCGTTATCAAAGTAACAAGCAACGTAACGTCCCATTGTGATTCATTGGCGGTGCCGCTACTAGGAAAGAGCACGTCAAACTGATCATGTCTAATGACTTTCCTGATCTTCAGCTGTGAAATATCTGCGTTTCTGCGGGTAAGATATGCGTCAAGAGTTGTGTAAGAGAGCCCTGCATCTTTCTTGGCAAGCTGTATGAAGAACTCTCTTAAAGGTTCTGGACAAATGTTCACCACAAAACAGACGAGCCGGAAGTAATTGTCAGCCATCTCTACAATAAAATTAAGTAGAGTTGTAAGCATGTTTGTTCATTATATTGCTCCTCACAATTGCACGTTTTAAGTGGTAACAAAAGCTATATAAATATGCATATGTCTTTGACAATTGACTACTTACATATTGTAACAGTCTGTTCGTGTCATCAATAAATTGCATTTTTTCTCTTTTATTTTTTTCTGATTAGTCAGCAAGTCACTGAATTCAGATTGTCAAAATCAGATATAATATTGCACACGATTCCAATATTTAGGCACATACCAATTTTTGTTTTGAAGCAATTGTCTGAAAGGAATTTCAATGCACAGTGGTTAAAGTTACTGATATTTTAAGACTGTCTAAGTGGCTTGGTACTTGCTATATGAAGAGAAGCTGCACTTATGTAACATATGTTCTCTTTACTTATATGTATACGTGGTTGAAGAACACAACATTATAGTGAAATAATCAAATATTTGACAAGATATTGATATGATGTGCTGCAGACATTTCATTCTTCATAATAATCTCGATTTACTTCGCAGGTGTGAATTATAGAAGGAGGGTAATTACGAGCATTTTCATCATGCTAACAACTGGTGTCATACCGATAGTCAAGAAATGTTTTAACAAGCATAAGCAGAATCAATTATGCAGGCAACAAAAACAAAGTAGTTATTGAAGAGTTAAAAGAGGGCCATCAAAAGGTGGTCATTCTTACAAATGCTATATCGGTCCTGGATGTCTTAGCTAATGCAAAACCTTTAGCTCTTGCAGGGACTAATATAAGCAGACTCAGTGGGAAGCAGAATATGGATACCAACACTGTGATGTCCTTTGAAATGTGATGGCAGACACATTGCCAAAGAAAGAGCTAGCGTCTAGCACTCGATAATTTAAAGAAAAGCTCGCGTTAATCTAACCTCTTACAAAATTTAAAACAAGTAACAGTGGCTATCATTTACTTGATAGATGGAAACATCTAATTATATTCAGAATTCTAACGGGACGCAAGAAGCTTTGTGCATATATGCAAACAAGTGGAAGCTGGTCTCATCATCAACTCGTTTATGAAGGTATAACCCACATGGACAGTCAAGTAAAATTTTTTGGCATGTCACAATCAATCTAAAAAATCAATATTTCTATTATTTCACTTGTGATCTTGTTTATTCTCAGGTATTTATTGATTTACCTGACCTGAATTACAAAAAATTATAGACTAAACTTTTTCTCGTGTTAATGTAAATAAAATTGAAAATGTAGTCATGATCATGTTTACAAGGAATTTCTATAATTTAACGAAGAGACCTAGTTTTTTACAATACATGCATATAATCTTAACAAGAATTTCATACGGGCAATTAATTACTCTGATAAAGAGTTAAGGAGACAAAGCAAAAAGTGGTATATAGTGTTTATCAGGTTTATTTATAATAAAAGTTTGATCTAGTGACTAAGTTTTTAATCAAAGTGATCTTATTTCCAACACCAAGACACACATTCTGAGACGATTTATCTTTAACCCGGCCTAGGGTGCAAAATGTGGCCTAAAACTCTTCACATGGTTTCCCACAATTTCATTTGTCCTAGATTTTATAGAATTCTGACCAAGTTGACATGAGAGTCATTTTTTAACTTAACCTAGTTTTCATACAGGCGGACGTTCTGATCATGTTTCGTGTACCTGAGTAGTCCAACTAATTGTACGCGCGTCGAGGTGTTGTGTTATTTTTGTATAGGCAAAATCTCTCCTCGAGATCTTGACCCAAAACGAAAATATCTCAGAATTTGCTCAAGACGTCACTTAAATATTATATTTGACTTAGGTAAGCTAGAAAGCGAGTGTATTTTTTTAAGAAAGTATAAGCTTGTCTCATTACTATAAACTGTCTGCAATTCTAAATACTTATGTACTCTATAGCTTCAGTCACAGTATTTTGACGTAAACGATGGATTTTGATACAGAAAGCTATAAAAATATAAACGTAATAAATTGTTTAAAACAAACATCAAAATAGAAAAACATAATATTGTACATACATTTTCTCCTTGTTAATTCATCTGCTATACATCTCTTTTTATGAAATTGGGCACAAACCCCAAAGAAAACGCGGTTTCAAAAACGGTTACCAGTGGTAACTATTAATAGTAACAAATG
This sequence comes from Saxidomus purpurata, assembly GCA_022818135.1. Taxonomy (NCBI): domain Eukaryota; kingdom Metazoa; phylum Mollusca; class Bivalvia; order Venerida; family Veneridae; genus Saxidomus; species Saxidomus purpurata. The sequence goes on from JAFMSR010000017.1 coordinate 3,509,429, forward strand.
GTAAATTCCAATTGCTAAATTTACACACTAACGACTAACATCAATTAATATACTATAAATAGAATTATGGTTTTCCTAATTAATTGAGATGCTGGTAGTTTTAATTATAAGCCTGTTTTGATCTATCAATATACTCCCTTTATAATGATACGTTAACATCTATTCATTAATTGTATGTATATTGTTTTGTTGATTTTATTCATACAATTTACGTAAAGCTTAAACTTGGAGAGTAGATGAACTCATGGCCCAATCAATTTGCTCTATGTATTTTATATTTATCTGAGTAAATGTTATAACTGTATTTGTACATAGAACAATTAAATATCATTTAACGAAACTAAAAACCGTAAAGCTACATATAAAAATGTTTTAAATCAAGATTTTTGTTAGTTATTTCGTTAACACGTTTTATTGTGTATTTTAAAAATATATTTAGTCATACTGTAAGCTCGGTCCTATGTATAGTACAAATAAATTAATGATATTTAGTATATGCTTGCACATTTGTGCAGACGCTGTGAAGGTTCTGTTTCCTGTACAAAGAAACCGAATATATTTGCTCAGAATTACTCTCTTTCCAACAGATTTTGGTTTTCTTCTTTTTTCTTTTTTTTTTCTTGATTTGTAGAAGTATAATCTTGTGGGAAATTATTAAAACTACAGGGTTGTGTACATCACATTAAATATGTGAGAATTATTTTACCTTTTTCAACCTAACAACATTCGCTGAACATATAAATTAATCTACCGAGACATGTTCATTGTTGTAGTTTTAGTATTGAAATAACCACACTATGTTCTTCCAGTTGATTTAAACAATTTATTTCTTCTAATGGACTCTGTGTAGTATAGCATGTATCTTGTTATTTTCATATACGAGTCCAACATTGCCATTTAAGCTCACCCGACCACGAAATGGTAATGTTGAGCTTTTAGGATCATTGAATGTCCGTCCGTCCGTCCGTCCAAAATTAGTTTGTTTACACTCTAGCATTTACATTTCTACAACAATCATAATGAAACTTGAACACAATGTATATGGCCACAAAACCTCGGATAATTTCGATTATGGGTTTGATCTCATCAGTACTTTCTGAATTATGGCCCCTGATTTAACAAACAATGCAATATTTGACTATGTTTACACTCTAGGACCGATATTTCTTCTCTTAGTCATAGAATGTGTATGCCCATATGATCTCTTATGAGTTTAATTATGGGCTTGATCAGATTAGTTATTCCAGAGTTATGGCCCCTGTGTAACAACAAATTGCGATATTTTACTATGTTTACATTCTAGCACCTTCCTTTCTTCACTTATCCCAATCACATTTACAGAGAATGTGTATGAACACAAGCTTATGGATGAGTTCAATTATGGACTTGATGGGATGAGTTCTTCCAAACTTATTGCCTTTGATTTAACAAAAAATGCAATATTTAAATATGTTAAAACTCTAGCAACGTAATTTCTTCTGATGATGAAACCCGGCAGGCATGTTCCTTGCACAAGCTCTACCAAAATTGCTAAAAAAGTCCGTTCCATGCAGAACTCTGGTTACCATGGCAACAAATATGAAACATTTACAACCTTGTTCTAAGAAACCACAAGGCCTAGAGCTAAGAACTTTAGCATGTAGCATTGCCTAGTGGACCTCTACCAAGATTGGATAGTTCAAATTATATTCCTCGGGTCAAAATTGAGACAGCCCAGATGGTCACTTGATTTAACATAGGCTAATATAGGAAAAAAACGTTAAAAATCTTTTCTCTGAAACTGCAAACCTAGAGCTTAGATATTTAGTATGTAGAATTGCACAGTGGACCTGTTCAAAGATTGTTCAAAGTTTGACCCCCGAGTCAAAATTGAGCCCACATGGGGCTCACCTGTTTTTAGATAGGCTTATATAGGAAAAACTTTTTAAAAATCTTTTCTGAAACCTCAAGGCCTAAAAATTAGATATTTACCATGTGGCATATCCTAGTGGATCCCTTCTAAGATTGTTTGGATTATGACCCCGGCTCAAAATTGACCCCGCCCATGGGTCTCTTGATTCTACATAGGCTTATTTAGGAAAAACTTTAAAACTCTTTATTTCTGAAACCACACGGCCTAGAGCTTAGATACTTGACCTTTTCCGCTATTGATGATCTTGTACTATAGCCAATGATAGCCATATGAGCAATAAAGTGTCATCTTGTCCCTTCTAATAATTCACTCAAAAATATATCACACAAACCATGGATCTTGTTTATTTTCCCCTGTTGAGTTAAGCCACCAAGCAATAGTAGTGACTTAATAGTGAATTCTATTTTATTTAGCAATTCATGATAAGGATCTGGATGTGATATTTTGTTTAAACTGGCGGGATATACATTAAGCCACATGTAAGATCTGTATTTACATAATCTAAAAACAAGAGCTGTCAGTAGGACAGTGTATGGAACGCCGCAGCTGTCTTATGTTAATAAATTACAAGTTGTCTTGTTAACAGAGTGTTTTGTCTCGTCAAAATGGTTTTCTATCTTCTCAGATTGCTCTTATATCTTGTAAATGAACCGTTATATCTTCTAAAGTGTAATGTGATCTTGTCAACGTGCCATTTTATTATGTCAAACAGTCGTGCTATCTTCTTAAAATCTTGTGTTATCTTGTCTAAGTAACGTCTTATCATGTCAAACAGCCATGCTATCTTCTTAAAGTATTGTGTTATCTTGTCTAAGTGACCAGTTATTATGTCAAACACGACTTGAAGAAGATATCATGACTGTTTTACAAAATATAATGTTACTTTGACAAGATAACACACCACTTCAAGAAGATAGCATGAGTGCTTAACAAAATATAACGTTACTTTGACAAGATAACACGCCACTTTAAGAAGATAGCATGATAGTTGACATAATATAATGTTAGTCTGACAAGATAACACACCATTTTAAGAAGATAACATGAGTGTTTGACATAATATAATGATACTTTGACAAGATAACACACAATTTTAAGAAGATAGCATGACTGTTTGACATAATATAACGTTACTTTGACAAGATAACACGACACTTCAAAAAGAGAGCATTACTACTTGACATAATATAACGTTATTTTGACAAGATAACACACCACTGTAAGAAGATAGTATGACTGTTGGACATAATAGCATTTTGACAAGATAACAAACCACTTTAATAAGATAGCTTGACCGTGTGACATAATGTAATGATACTTTGACAAGATATCACACCACTTTAAGAAGATAGTATGACTGTTGGACATAATATCAGGTTATTTTGACAAGTTAACACACCACTTCGAGAAGATATCATGACTTTTTGACATGATATAACGATACTTTGACAAGGAAACACATCACTTTAAGAAGATAGCATGACTGTTTGACATAATACAGCGATACTTTGACAAGATAACACGCCACTGTAAGAAGATAGCATGACTATTTGACATAATAGCATGTTAAGAAGACAAGATAACACCACTGTAAGAAGATAGCATGACTGTTTGACATAATACAGCGATACTTTGACAAGATAACACACCACTTTAAGAAGATAGCATGACAGTTGACATAATATAATGTTACTTTGACAAGATAACACACCACTTTAAGAAGACAACATGAGTGTTTGAGATAATATAATGATACTTTGACAAGATAACACACCACTTTAAGAAGATAGCATGACTGTTCGACATAATATAATGTTACTTTGACAAGATAACACACCACTTCAAGAAGAGAGCATTACTACTTGACATAATATAACGTTATTTTGACAAGATAACACACCACTGTAAGAAGATAGCATGACTGTTTGACATAATATCATTTTGACAAGATAACACACCACTGTAATAAGATAGCATGACTGTTTGACATAATATAATGGTACTTTGACAAGATAACACACCACTTTAAGAAGATAGTATGACTGTTGGACATAATATCACGCTATTTTGACAAGATAACACACCACTTCAAGAAGAAAGCATGACGTTTTGACATGATACCACTTTGACAAGAGAACACACAACTTAAAGAAGATATCATGACTGTTTGACATAATATTATGATACTTTGACAAGATAACACGTCACTTTAAGAAGATAGCATGACTATTTGACATGAAAACACGTTAGGAAGACAAGAAGATATCATGACTGTTTGACATAATATTATGATACTTTGACAAGTTAACACACCACTTCGAAAAGATAGCATGACTTTTTGACATGCTATCACTTTGACAAGATAACAAACCAGTTTAAGAAGATATCATGACTGTTTGACATAATATAACGATACTTTGACAAGATAACACACCACTTTAAGAAGATAACATGACTGTTTGACATAATATAATAATACTTTGACAAAATAACACACCACTTTAAGAAGATAACATGACTGTTTGACGTTTGACATAATAACACGTTAGGAAGACAAGATAACACACCACTTTAAGAAGATAGCATGACTGTTTGACATAATATAATGATACTTTGACAAGATAACACACCACTTCAAGAAGAGAGCATTACTACTTGACATAATATAACGTTATTTTGACAAGATAACACACCACTGTAAGAAGATAGCATGACTGTTGGACATAATATCATTTTGACAAGATAACAAACCACTTTAATAAGATAGCATGACTATTTGACATAATATAATGGTACTTTGACAAGATAACACACCACTTTAAGAAGATAGCATAACTGTTGAACATAATATCACGTTATTTTGACAAGATAACACACCACTTCAAGAAGAAAGCATGACGTTTTGACATGATATCACTTTGACAAGAAAACACACAACTTTAAGAAGATATCATGACTGTTTGACATAATATTATGATACTTTGACAAGATAACACGTCACTTTAAGAAGATAGCATGACTATTTGACATAAAAACACGTTAGGAAGACAAGAAGATATCATGACTATTTGACATAATATTATGATACTTTGACAAGTTAACACACCACTTCGAAAAGATAGCATGACTTTTTGACATGATATCACTCTGACAAGATAACAAACCAGTTTAAGAAGATATCATGACTGTTTGACATAATATTATGATACTTTGACAAGATAACACACCACTTTAAGAAGATAACATGACTGTTTGACATAATATAATGATACTTTGACAAAATAACACACCACTTTAAGAAGATAACATGACTGTTTGACATAATATAATGATACTTTGACAAGATAACACACCACTTTAAGAAGATAGCATGACTGTTTGACATAATATAACGTTACTTTGACAAGATAACACACCACTTCAAGAAGAGAGCATTACTACTTGACATAATATAACGTTATTTTGACAAGATAACACACCACTGTAAGAAGATAGTATGACTGTTGGACATAATATCATTTTGACAAGATAACAAACCACTTAAATAAGATAGCATGACTGTTTGACATAATATAATGGTACTTTGACAAGATAACACACCACTTTAAGAAGATAGCATGACTGTTGGACATAATATCACGTTATTTTAACAAGATAACACACCACTTCAAGAAGATAGCATGACGTTTTGACATGATATCACTTTGACAAGAAAACACACAACTTTAAGAAGATATCATGACTGTCTGACATAGTATTATGATACTTTGACAAGATAACACGTCACTTTAAGTAGATAGCATGACTATTTGACATAAAAACACTTTAGGAAGACAAGAAGATACCATGACTGTTTGACATAATATTATGATACTTTGACAAGATAACACACCACTTCGAAAAGATAGCATGACTTTTTGACATGCTATCACTTTGACAAGATAACAAACCAGTTTAAGAAGATATCATGACTGTTTGACATAATATAACGATACTTTGACAAGATAACACACCACTTTAAGAAGATAACATGACTGTTTGACATAATATAATGATACTTTGACAAAATAACACACCACTTCAAGAAGATAACATGACTGTTTGACGTTTGACATAATAACACGTTAGGAAGACAAGATAACACACCACTTTATGAAGATAGCATGACTGTTTGACATAATATAATGATACTTTGACAAGATAACACACCGCTTTAAGAAGATAACATGACTGTTTTACATAATAACACGTTAAGTAGACAAGATAACACACCCGTTCAAGAAGATAGCACGACTGTTTGACATAAGAACACGTTAGTAGACAAGATAACACACCGCTTCAAGATGATAATACGCTCATTGGACATAATAGTACAATTTTTAACAACATGTATTTTGAACAAGTTAAGACGGTATTTCGACAAGATAACATGACAGTTTGACATAATAACAGCGTATGTAGAGAAGTTAATGTGGTATTTAAACACGATATCATGTATGTCTCACATAATATAACAACAAACTAAGAAGATATTATATGAAATAGACATAATAAAAAGAAATTTTGACAAGATACCAGCACACTTAAGAAGATATAACAGTTCATTAATAAGACATCATAACTATTTGAGAAGATAGGAAACTATTTTAACAAGACAGTACACTCAGTTAACAAGACAACTTGTAATGTATTAACATAAGACAGGTACGGCCTTCCATAACAGTGCACTTGACTTTTTTCAGTGCTTGCCAATAAAACAAAATTTTGTCAGTAAAAGAACAAGTATAAACAAGGGCCACAAGTAGCAAGATATTAAGTCAAGAGTTATCAAACTTAATTGTTTGATATCCTGAATACTACAGCAAAGTTTTAAATGAATACTTCAAGTGGATAATGATATATGTGCATGGCAGTGCAAGTTGCACAAAAGACTTTAACTAGGAGTTAAATAGTACAAATCAAGAAACATTTTCACAGGGTTATCTTCTCTTGCTTACAGACAGGTGTCATAATGGTACATAAGTATTCCAACTTTCAAAGTAATCTCTCAAACAGTTTAGTCAAAAAGTGGACTGGTACGAAAAACTTAACTAAGATTCTAAGTCGATAAAGGGCCTTAATTAGAAAAAAGAACATCCTTGACAGAGTTACCTTCTCTTGCCTACATATGGGGGTAATGATGTTAACAAGCATTCAAAGTTTCAAAGCAATATCTCAAAGGGTTAAGTCAATAAGTGGATTTTATCCATATTCAATGTATTTCTAAGTCAAAAAAGGGCATAATTCTGTCAAACACCTTGACAGAGTTATGTGCTCTTGTCTGTTGATGGAGGTAATGATGATAAATAAGAATGGTAAGTTTCAAAGCAATTTCTGTAACGGTTTTGAAATGAAGTGGGATGGTATGAAAAACTTAACCAAGCTCAATACACTTTTTAAGTAAAAAAGGGCCATTTCAAAACCATGACAGAGTTTTGTACTCTTGTCTGCAGATGCAGGTATGATGGTAAAGAAGTATGGTGAGTTTCAAAGCCATACCTCTAATGGTTTTTTAAAAAGTGGTGTGGTACGAAAATCTAAACCAAGGTGTGACACCAACGCCGACGCCGAGGCGAGTAGGATAGATAGCTCCCCTTTTTTTCGTAAAGTCGAGCTAAACAAGAGCTGCGCACGACTTTTTTCAGTGCTTACCAATTAAACAAAACTTTGTCAGTAAAAAAACAAGTATAAACAAGGGCCACAAGTAGCAATATATTAAGTCAAGAGTTATCAAACTTAATTGTTTGATATCCCTGAATACTACAGCAAAGTTTTAAATTAATACTTCAAGTGGTTAATGTTATACATGCATGACAGTGCCAGCTGCACAAAAGACTTTAACTAGGAATCTCTAAGTACAAATCAAGAAACTTTTTCACAGGGTTATCTTTTCTTGCTTACAGAAATGTGTCATAATGGTACATAAGTATTCCAACTTTCAAAATCATATCTCAAATGGAAATATCAAGTGGACAAGAATAAACATTTTAAAATTTGAATGCAAAATCGGAAAGGTCCATAGTTCAAATGAAATCTGTGATAGAGTTACCGTCTCTTGCCTGTGTTTGGGAGTCATGATGGTAAAAAAGTAATCAAACTTTCAAAGTAATATCTCAAACAGTTTAGTCAAAAAAAGGACTGGCACGAAAAACTTAACCAAGGTTCTAAGTTGATAAAGGGCCTTAATTTTTTTAAGTCCTTGACAGAGTTACCTCTTCTTGCCTACAGATGGGGGTAACAATGCAAACAATCATTCAAAGTTTCAAAGCAATATCTCAAAGGGTTAAGTCAATAAGTGGATTTTACCCATATTCAATGTATTTTCTACGTCAAAAAGGGGCATAATTCTGTCAAAAACCTATTTAGAGTTATGTGCTCTTGTCTGTAGATGGAGGTTATGATGGTAAACAAGTATGGTAAGTTTCAAATAAAGTGGAGTGGTACGAAAAGCTGAACAAAGATGTGACACCAACGCTGAGGAGGATAGCTTCCCTTTTCTTCGAAAAGTCGCGCTAAAAACGAATTGCCTTCAATTAAATGAAACTAAAGTACTAGTTAACTGTAACATTGTTACTTACTTACTTTTAAATTAGGATCCATTGGGCAATTTTAGCCTATATTAACACAGTACAATTTATTTTGAGTAGTTTTTCTATTGTTTGTCAAAATTCGAAAACCATGTGTAGATGCTAATGTATGTACCAATTAGATCATAAGATTTAATCAAAGAAACGTATTTATAATATTTTGATTCAGATTAAACACAAACGTTTAAGTTACATATCTTCAGCTCAGATAATGTTATTATTATTATATCATCTATACATGCATGGGTTTTGTTTTTATCTGTTGATCTCCGCACATTCCTACGCAAGTTTTTCTTCCTTAGTAGTTGCTTTTGAAGGCCTCGCACTGTTCTTATCAGGTGCAATGTTCAAACTAACTGTAAACACTTTGCTCAGTATTTTCATTGTCAGAGTTTCAGTGTTTTCTTGTTTGTATGGCTCTGTCTAAGGGTGATAGAGCATCCCTTTTATCTGTAATGTTAATTCTGGTGTCATTGTCTGTAAAAGTCTGAAATTTTTTTTCAGCTGTAATTGGAGTGTGAAATATTTTTCTGTATCTGTTTTTGTTAAATTGTATTGGAAATACTTGTTGTTCCCATATTTCGCTTTGGTTTGTGCTCTTGTTCACTTCATTTAGAAAAATATCTTCTATTTTCAATTAACAGTTGGTCACTTAATGTCCTCATAGTTACCGTTTTGGTCGTCCTTCCGTCTGTCCGTCACTCGAGCTTGTCCGGTACATCACTCCAAAATTGTGAAAGGTAACTTGTTGAAACATCACTAATGACAGAGGACAGAGTAACTGCAGTGTACAAGAACCATCACTTTACCTTCCTTGATATTTGTATTAAGCTCCCATTATAAAATGAAAGAATGAGCTATTTCCTTAAAATGACAGTGCCTCTCAAACCATTAGGCCACTTTTGATGAAACTTGGCAAGGATGTTCATTGCACAAAGTTCTATCGAAAATTGTTTCAGTAATAACATTGCAGAACTCTGGATGTCGTAGAAACGATAAGGAAATTTTAACAAAAATATTCCGGCAGGTCCAGGACTTAGATGGTTGGCATACAGCATTGACTATTGGACTTCTACCAAGATTATTCAATCAAGAGAACAGATATAAAATTGACCCCGCCCGTGGGTTACTTGATTTTATATAGGTTTCTATAGGAAAAAAATAAAAAATATTCTTCTCTGAAAACACATGGCCAGAGTTAAGATAATTAGCATGTAGCAAGAGTGTTCAAATCATGACCCCTGAGTTAAAATTGACACAGCGCGTTGGTGGGGTCACTTGATTTTGCATTTGTTTATATAGGGAAAACTTTTAAAATCTTCTCTGAAACCACAAGTACCAGAGATTAGATATTTGGAATGTATCATTGTGTAGTGGACCACCTACAGCTCAAAATTTCTCCTTCCTGTGATGCGATTGTTGACCTTGTATTATAGCAAATGGTAGCCAGGTGAGTTATATAGGACCTTCTTGCTCTACTCTTAGTATATAGAAACATAATTATGAGTCATGTAAGAATATTAGTTTTAATGCTTTGAATAAGCTTTAAAACCTAGATACTTTTCTTAAGAAAATAAAGAAAATAATTAATATGTTCAACCATAAATTTTCTTGTGTTCTGTTTCACACCTGTTTGTGATAGACTAGTCATATTTATACGTATTTCCAGGACGTTCCTGTATATATCATTTACCCTGGTGATAGGATCCACCTGTATTTAAACCAAGTAGTGTTGTGATGAACCTCCTTTGTGATCGAGTTCTTAGACTCGTTGATTTTATGATAAATCACTCTAACTTGCCATTGATTGAAATTCATTGGTATGACCCTCAATACCAACCATTTTCTTTATGTGAGAATGTAGGCAATTTCTTAATGATGGATTAGTGTTCTAGTACTGGTTCTTTCCAGGATTGTAAGGTACACTGTATGCCTGTAAAAGCTAAAGCGGTCGTTAAACCTTCAATAAATTAACAAAAGGCAGATGAATAAAGGAGAATTTCAATGCTTTGCTAACTGCATTTTCTGTTGATAAGTTAGCTGTATACACCATGTCCTAGAACTCTAATAATAGGTATAACATTTTCATGGTCAACAGTTTGAAGAATTATCGATGGTCCGTACAGGCTTCCCACAATTTTACTGTTTAAAAGCATTTGGTCTACGTACTTAACTTATGATCGGACTCATATGCTCTGGAATAGAATGTGAATTTCATGTACTAGTATTTTCTTGAAGAGTGAACATTCCTGGGCAAATAAGTCACGTGTTTAATGATCTCATTCGAGATTCATTTTCTGATAGATCGCAGTAATTTCAGTTCAATTTTAAATTGTTACTTTACGAGTGTGGACAACAAGTCAATTTTAACACTCTGTACTGCCTCATGCCCATGCCTGTACAATATTTACAGTGTACTTGCAGCAATATCTAGTGGTACCCAAGACTTTCCAGGCTATACATGTGCGTTTCATGGCTTACATCTTTGTATGTCTATCATGAAACAAACAAACAGTTGTAGCTATACTTGTTCTGTAATTGTGCTTATCGTGGCTTTGTAAGTTCTGAGAAAGGAGTTGCAGGTTTTGTTAAGTCGTGTATGTAGCCTGTGTGGTTTTCTCTTGTTCTTCTCAAATTTGTTTATAAAGTAAAGTATCAAAATAAACAAAATTATAAAATTACATTTATGAATGATATGAAACATTATTATAAGGTTGGCCAACACTGTTATTAAATGTAAGCTACAAAGTATACGTCGTCTTGATTTCAGATATCTGTGGTTGGCATACTGTTTTTGGCCGGGTTGTATATATCATCTGTATCGGCATGTATGGGAAGCCTGTACGGACCACCGAGAATTCTTCAAACTATTGCCAATGAAAATGTTATACCTATCATTAGAGTTCTAGGACATGGTGTAAGTACGATTGCATATTTCCGTTTTTGAAAGTCTGTACAATACATACTGCTATACAGTGATATGACATGGTGTAGGTATGATGACTTGAATTGATTTTGAAAATCAATACAAATTTAAGATTCATCTGCTATGCTTTAATAAGACTTAATGTAAGATATGATGGCCTGTATGGATGTTGGAAAATTGATATGATACTTATTGTTATACACAGAATATGATACACAAAACATACTGGTAACACAATACTGTATAGAAGCCTACATTTTGGTATACATGTATGAGTTGTATACCTACAAATATTCCTTCATGCATTGTAATAAAGCGCATAAAAAGGATAACAAAGCATTGAAAATGTCTACACAATCATCAAAGGTTGATAACTATACAAAGCTTTTTTTCGCAGGTTATATCTTTCCTATGGTTGATCTACTGTTTCTACATGAAATGTACAAGAATATAGTTTAAGAATTGATTCTGTACATATTGTTTATCATCCAGCAGTCTATGGAAATCTTTCTTTTCACTCTGTATTTAATTTTGGTAATGTTTAAAGGTATTTGTATTTTCTTTTCAGAGAGGACCTAATAAAGTTCCAATATATTCCCTAGTGATTATCACTCTAGTTGTTCTGTTGTTTGTACTTGTCGGAGATGTAAATACATTAGCTCCCATAGTAACCACAGCATTCATGATGTCATACGCTGCTGTTAATTACTCATACTTTGCTCTTGCCATGAGTTACGATCGCCGACAAGCGCGGGATTTAAGATTTGGTGTGCAGGATAAATCACGAAGAAAAAGTGCTGACGTTGGTGGTTACGGTGCCACAGGCGTTACAGACAAAACTTATAAAGATTCTTTTCAAAATATAAGAACTGATTTGGATAAATTATTCCCTGAGCGATTGACCCACAGAGGTCAACACCATCTAGTCAACCAGCAAGGTCAGGGGTCACAAGGTCACATATCACCAACAGAACCCGATTTTGACGCAACCAAAAGGTCAAAGTCATTAGACAACATGTCAGAAGTCAGTGATGCCTCACAAGTCCTTCTGGGAAGGGAAGGAGGTAATGTTTTGCTAACAATGTTTCAACAGAGTCTGAAAAGAAATCTCAAGCAGGCTATAGAGGGCCATCATAGTCCACTTGTTAAGTGGTTCCATACTGATATTTCAATATTTGTTTTTGAATTTTAGTAGATGAGATTTATTGCTAAAGTGGTAATATGTTGGTTAGAATTTGAAGATTTTTATTGCTGCTGATATTTGTTTGTGAAAATGAGTTTTTGTTTTATCATTTGTACTAAATACAAGAGTATTGTAAATGTTTGATAGATCCAGAACTATTGTACATGTTTATTTAATTTTAGATCCTCGACACCCACCTAATATGGAGATAACCAAGCAGCCCAGGTCCTGGTATTCGTTCTTTTGTAATAGATGGCTCTCTTTGTTTGGGGTAAGATTTGAACCATCTTACTATTCTAACATATTATCCTTTGAGGGTTTTAAATAATAAAAGTGATTAGCCAAGTAATGGAAATATGAGGTGCCTAGGTGTAGGCTCTTAACTTCAGAGTTTGGAGTTAGAATCATGTCTGCATTACTTACTTCAACCTCCTGGGTCCTTTCTTTCGGCACTTGTACAAGTGCAGACACCATGCACATTTTCTGACTTTTATCATAATATCAAAAGGGGTGTCCAGTCTGTTGGATTTCTATATATACATGTATTTGGAACAAGCTCACAGTCAGGTTTAATGTGTCTTTAGGGTTTCTTTATTGTGACAGTGCTAAATCAACTATCCCTGATTCACTTGCAATGACTTATAAAATTGCCTTGTAATATCATGTACATAGTAATTTTTTCACAGCATGCTTGGTTTCTCCGCACTTCCTCGCCTAATAAAGTTCTCATTTGTATTTCAGACGCTGGTTTGCGGAGTGATAATGTTTGGAACACAATGGGTATATGCCCTAGTAGAAGTAATAGCAGCTATAATTGTTTATATTTATATAGGCCAGGCTAGCCCAGGTTACTTTCCAGGTAAGGTATGAGGATAGACATGTGTTCTGTAATGTCAAACCAGTTCATTAACAATGGACAGATTCTAATGGACTTGTGATGTAGCATGAGTTTGTAGAACACCTGGCACAAGACTGAGCAATTAGGATTGCATTCCGTCCGTACGTTGTATGTCCATTTACATTTTCCTTCAAATGACAACTCCTTTGAAACCACTTGGCCAATGATGATATAACTTGGCAGGGATGTTCCTTGCATGGAGCCCTTTCATAGTTGTTCAAATAATTCCATTCTATTCAGAACTCTGGTTGTCATGGCAATGGAAAGGAAAAACTTTAAAAATCTTCTTTTCAAAAACATTAAGAGCTTAGATATTTAACATGTGGCATTACCTAGTGGACCTCTACCAAGATTGTTCAAATTAAGACCCCCGGGTCAAAATTGACCCCATCTGGGGTCTCTTATTTTACATAGTTTTATATAGGAAAAAAAATTTAAAAATATCTTTATTTCTGAAACCACAAGGCCTAGAGCTTAGATATTTGGCATGTATCATGGCCTAGTTGACATATTCCAAGAATGTTCAAATCATATCCCCAAGGTCAAAATTGACCCTTTGTGCTATTGATGACCTTGTATTATAGCCAATGGAAGCCAAATGAGCGCTATAGGGCCATCTTGGCCCTCCTGTTATTATTATCAGACCAGAAGTAGTCATAGCTGCTTGTAAACAAGCACTTCAATGTTGAGAAGTTCTGAGTTACTTTCAGGGCACTAAGAGGTTATACTGAAAACATAGGTATAAAATTAATGTAAATTGTGACTATTTAATGTTAGTGTACTAAAACATTGATGAAAGGTGCTGCTAATTCCAAGTATAACAACAATAATAATATTAAATCTTTATTTTTAGAAGCTAAGCACATTAAATAAATGTACAAAACATTAGAATTATATACAATGTGGCCTTCTGAAAAGAGATAACATTTTAAACAGCAAACAAATGAATGAATGAACTTTTTCTGAAGCAATATTAACTAAAGCAAAAGTACCCAACAAACACTCATTAATTGAGAAAAAGCAGAACATATGAAACATTTCAAAATACGAATGTATACACATTCTTCACTCAAACATACATGGCAGTATAACTAAATAACCTGAACATTGTCTAATTTTTGTTAACTTTAAATACAACAAAGTGCTGCTTATGTATTGCAGGTATAGCTGAGTTCAATTTTTATGACTGGGTGAAATCAGGGATACAGAGGTGTATAAGGTTAGTTACCCGTAAGTGTGTAAAAATATTGATAGAACTATGATTTAATCTTGTGGTACTGAAAAGTATTTTTTGTTAAGCCAGCTAGCAGACTGTAAGTCTCATGTGCATTGAAGGATTTTGAAATTACTAACTACAATTGTACATCACAGTTGGATGATGTGGAATGTGCAAGTCTCAGGTCTGAAGCTTATAGGTCAAGGTCACACTTGGAGATTAAAGGTGAAAAATGGGCACATGAGACTGGGCTGTAACTTACTGGTGCATCAAAACATTTTGAATTGACTAGGGACAATTGTTCACCACAATGACACAGTTTGTCGCATACAAGACCCTATTCTATTGAATCTATTACAGTTTGCGGGCTTGACATTTTGCTGTAAACCTCTACTTAAAATAACTTTTTTGAATGAAGTAGTTTGTTTAAGGCAGCATATGGAACAATAAATATAGAAGTTAATACTAACTGGGAGCTAAACAGAAATGTTATTTTTTCATGTCAAAAATGTTTCAGTGGAAAGAGGAGCCAAGAGGAGGTAATTGTTGCACCAACTACTCCTGCAGTCACCACCCTTGCTGCACAGCTTACTGAGGACAATGAAGATTTTGCTGGTACATGTAGAGGGCGCTATCATCAGTCTGAAGTTGTCCAGGGAGAGAACTTTGATGACTATGATGATGACAGTGAGAGTTAATGTTCATGATCCACCAGAATTTTAGTGTTCTTTATTCAGCTGAGAATATTATTTAAAATAAAAAGTGTTTCTTTACCATTGGAGCAAATGTATAATCTTCTTACACTTCTTAGAAGTAATCATTCACAGAATGATCATACAGACATATAGTGATCATACAGACATGTTGTGAAAATACATACATGTATTGATCATACATACATGTAGTGATCATATGTACATGTAGTGAACATACATACATGTAGTGAACATACATACATGTAGTGATCATACATACATTTAGATCAGTTGTTACTAACTTTGTGCAAATACAAAATGGATAAATTACCACCTTTCCTATGAATTACCACCTTTCATATTTGAATTCCAGTTAATTTTGTTTTTAAAAATTGCCTGGGAGTAAGAGTTTGTAAATGAATCTTAGTCATTTCTAATTATTAGAAACTGATGCTGGAAAAAGATGTGATTTTTTGGGTTGAAGTTTGTTTTTTCATCCCATTAATACATTTTGATTATCTGACCCTCTGGTCCTGATTCCTAAGTTTGCTGATTTCTTACTGTACTGTAGGTTCCCAGAATAAAACTAAGTTCTCTTTTACATTTATTAGATAGTAATCATTAATTTTCATAATGAAATAAACTTTCCTTTGGCCTGTGAAAGCTTCATATGCTACATGTAGTAGTGAATGTCAATGTACAATTGAAGGTTTGGACCAGCCGCTGAATTTGTAACTTGGTGTAGTGGGTTGTAAAGTAGAACTGAAAATCGATACTGTGATGAGTTCCTGTTAATATTTAGCTTTTAAGAATTAGGCAAAAGTAACGATCACAAACATTAAATTTTAGTTCTGTGTAAATTTACATTCATGTATAATTATATGAAATTTCTGATCAAAAGTAAAGAAACTATCAGAAATATAGAAATCCATCAAGTAGGAAATGTTAGCTTATGATTGAATGTGATCGTATGTTGTTTCACCTGTACACAGATAAATGTCTTAGCTGGACTTGCCGATCCTTCAATATGGACACTACCATTTATTGTTTTAAGGGGTGTTCAGTGAGAATTGATTGAATCAGTAGC
The DNA here is from genome assembly GCA_022818135.1 of Saxidomus purpurata. Lineage (NCBI taxonomy): Eukaryota > Metazoa > Mollusca > Bivalvia > Venerida > Veneridae > Saxidomus > Saxidomus purpurata. The sequence continues at coordinate 3,525,972 of JAFMSR010000017.1, forward strand.
AAAGAGGGCAGATCATGATCACTCTGCACAGAGGCTAAAGGTTTATTTCTAAATGTTGTAGAGTATTTGTGAGTGAAGACATTTAGTAAGTGTACAGCGTGATCTTATTTGTAAATGGTCATAAAGATGACCAGAATGAACATGTTAATGGTATTGTGTGTTATATTTGTCCTAATCAATCAAGAGCCAAACTCTACATATTTTTTCATATCTTTTTATGTGCAATAACTGTAACTTTGTAAAAAAAAAACGATTAGAATAAGATGATGTATCATAGCCAGCTGTAATGATTGTGATTTGTTGAACACTTGTGTTTGGTTAATGTTGTTGTTTCAAGGTGTCAAAGTAACCATTTATAAACATTTAAAGTAAAGAATATGTCACATGATGTAAAACACCGATTGATTTTAAATATGTTTTTATCGCTAAGTCAGGTTTTCATGCAGAAGTTGGATTATATTACTAGATGGCTTGGCTTGTGTTATTATACTAGAATCACCCTGCTGGTCAGTCGGCCCAGATAGTTTGCGGACCAAACTCTTCCTTCATTTTTAAAGGAGTGTAATGAATATTGGTATAAAAAGAAAGTACAAGATTAAATCCCACCAGGAACATGGGGCGTTCAGGTTGACATTTTGTGATGAAATAAGAAACCCACTTAAGTAGAGGTTATAACCAACCTTTAACATCTGAGAGCCTGAAATATTGTACTAATTCATTGACAAATTTACTGACATTGCTACTTTATTACCTATCAACTTGTTTTTGAATCATGTGGCACGGTTTGTATAGATATATAGTTTAAATCCCACTAAAGGAACATAGAACTGATTCGGAATAATTCAGATTAAATGTTTACGTCAAAGTCTGCATAATACTTTGTACAATTGTTATGTAGATGAAGAACTATTTATAATAGTCCCTGTTATTATTTATGATATTATGTCTCCATCTAGGAAGTGGTGTGGAGATATGTTGTTTTTGTGCTGTCTGTCGGTCAGTCTGTCTAGACAACTCCCCTTGCTGGATCTTCATAAAACTTTGCAGGAAGCACCAGTATGGTGTCTAGTTGTGCATGCTTTAATTTGGGGTCACTTTGTCAAAGGCCAAGGTCATAGAGACCGGACACGTGTGTTTTCATGAAAAATAATCTCTAGTTAATTTTAATTATTGTTGTATGGGCAAGTTGAACAATTTTATAGGTAGCCCAAGTGAGCTATTTTAGCCAGAATGTTGTGTTACATTTATAAGTGCAATATTTGATAACTTTTACTATTGGAAATCTCTTTTGTTTTCATATAAATGAGTGAACGTGTGACTTGTGTTGTCATAGTAACGAGGTTTAGCTCTGTTTTATCATTTCAATGCATCTACATCTGTTAAACCATTTAGGTTCTATTTGCAGATGAATGAAGCTTAAAAATACCTGCAATGACACAACAAATGGAGTACTTTGTACATTGCTTCCTATTTGGCTGTGATGTCACTTTTATATTTGTCCCTTTATATTTTACCAACTGTATTAATGATCCATATATCTGAATGATAGATCTGAATAACTGGCCTAGCGCAAGAGAAGACAAAAATTGTGGGATAGGTTAATAATCCAGCAATCCTTCCTGGGCCACAGGAGAGCTGTATTAACTCAGTAATTTAATCATGTACCATACTGCAATGCTAATTTTTACAAAGACGTTCCCTTCCTTCGGTGCAATCAGGTTGTAACTCGTATCTACATTGTATTGTATTAAATGTTACAGCGTTGTTGATTCGAAAGGAATAGTATATCTTGCCATAATCATTCAAGCAGTAATGTCCCATATAACATAATTATGTCAAACAACAAAAATGATTGTACAAATAATTTATTCTTAATATACAAATGTACTTGTTTAATTGAGTTTAAAACTCATTATAATTTTATTTGTCTGCCTTTTTCTTATATATTTTGTTTCTATTTATAGATTCAAACTTACAAGCAAATAAAAAACTAAAACTTTAGTGCTTTTGGTAATGTAAGGATTTTGCACCATTTTCAGAGAATAGTCACAATTTGCTAGAGATATACCATTGAAATAAACTGAATGCCAATCATTTCAGCATTTTACGTTTGCTTGAAATTTCATTTAATTTTTGAGACTGCACTGGTCAAAAGCTTGTTTACTGTAAAGTCTGAAATATACATCTTAAAACAATCAGATCTGAGTGGCATTGTCAGAGTTACAGCCCCTTTACTACTTGCTTATTGGATAGTCTTTTTGTAGGGGCTAGAAATTCTAATTATGTATATATTTTGTATTTTATTTAAACTAATTCAAATTGTGTTTATTACAAAGTCTAAGTTGGTTGTTTTCGAGAACCCTTTAGGCATGAATAGAATGGTTAAAAATTCTGAACCTTGGATAGATAAATTTACACCTGCAGATTGATTTCCACATTGTTTCCTGTGACCAAGCTCCTCCACATTATATACATAGTTCCCATATCCACAATATTTACCTCCCTTGTTCTGAATTGTAGCCATTTTGATAGGCAAAAGGAGTCCCCCCCCATTATGTGATAATTAAGAAAATACCAAGAGAATTTGTGTGTGACAACCACATTTTCTTGAAACTGCTGAGCCATCTGCCCATATCTACAACATGGATTAATTTTTTGGTAGATTTTTTCCTGTTAACTTTCAAGAAAATTGCCAACCAAAATGGCTAACAATTTAGAGCAAAGGAGGTAAATATTGTAGACGTAAGAACTATCTATGTAGGAGAAATTATATTGCATTTATTTACTTTATTTTGCTCAATTTCTATTAATTTTGTTTTATTTTGTTTACTTTTGTTAGCGCCAATTGTAAAGGGTCAATATTAGCAGTTGCCATTGCCACTGATCTGTTCGTTCACATAAAACAGGAGCTTTTGCATACATAGGTATTTATTATCGCCTGCTGTTCAAGAGTCAACTGTAGATAACTCTGATATGATTGAATGTTTTCCACAAAGTCAATTGGAAACTTTTGTAAGTTGTTTCCCATTATCTCTATCTGAAAGAAAGTAGATCAAAAGTTGAATAACTCTGATTTTATCATTGTTCTATTTGGTAAAGAGTAAGCTGAAATATTTCCAACCACGACAATGTATAATCAGATTAAATAATGAGTTTGGTTGAATGTTATTTTAATGTGTACATGATCAGATTTAATTAACACAGGAGTAAGAAATTTTACAAGTAGAAACTGAAATATCTTCATAAGAAAGAACGATAAAATCAGAGGATTCCAAATCATCAGACCAACTTGCAAAAGTTGTTATCTTGGACTTTATCCAACAAGGGAGATAATTTATACCCCTTACTAAAATTACATGTTGAATTGTCTTATATATTTTACAGGATTAGAATTCATCAGATAGTGGTTTATAGTGCAGATAAATTTATGAATCATTCTTTTTTTCAGAATTTCTTGGTTGCAATCCATATAGTTTATGAATCTGTTAGATGTAGTCACTAAATGTGTAATGGTTGTTACTGTACGTATTTATTTACTAGTTTTAACGTTAGATATATTATTTGAAATGTTGATAGCATTATTTTTGAATAAAATTACAAAACGAAAATACATGTATTTGTCAAATTAAGCTTTTCATATCTTATAGATATATAACTGTTTGTAACATCAACGTGATTTTCCTTTTAAAATATTATATTCAATGAAATGTAAATATGGTAACATGATCGGGTTTTTCTGACCCCGGTAATGTCTCAGACCTTTGATCTCCTGAGGGTCAACTCATTAAGTATAGTTTACAGAAGTTATAAGAACTACAGTTTATAACAATTACTTTATTGGTAAGATTTGATACAATTGCCGCGGTACCATAAAGCAGTTCATAGATCAAGTCAATCAAAGATTTCAACACTATTGACAATTTCTCTTATGCACGCAAAGAAGGATTTGAGCCTGATATACCTTACAAAGTATATCATTCTAAATAAGACAGTGTTTTAATGAAGGCATAGAAAAGAGCAGTCAAACTTTTACGGAATGATACGAGTTCAAAGCAGCGACTTCATGTGTGCAATAATAGTACTTCTCCAAAGTGATATACAGGAGCATATACCACGCTTTTGAGTTCAGATGCTTAGTAGTTAATCACTCACTTACATTCAATTTAAACTATGATTTAACAACGTTTAAGGGACAGTGTCTGGGGCACAAACATTTCCTCATGTAATCAAGAGTGGTATAACACTTTGGTCGGAATTTTGTTTAAGTACTGACCTGTGGTATCTCATAAATTAGACTAAATAATTCTTTACTTTATTTTCATAGAGAAATGTAGACATCTAAGAGAAAAAGTGTAAACTTGATTTCCCAATAATCACCTTCTATGTGGTTTTGTGGCCTTTAGATTTGGTCTAAATACAGCTGGCCACAATCATGCATACATTATCTATTTAGTTAGAAGATATCTAAATAAATCCTCTAAATGCAGATTAGACTCTGCTTAACCTGTCTTCATGAAACAGTAATGAACATCAATAAATTATTTGAAACTAATGATTTACACCAAATTTCATCACTTATAATAAACTTAATTTCATGTCTTACATACATTTCTTGCATATCGGATCGGCATTTCCAGTGATTTTGCTTTTGCCGGAAAAATGACAGACGACTCTCGTGAATAACTTATGACGTAACGTTATAAACATTGTGACGTCACTTTCTTAAACACAACGTCGGGAGCTTGTTTGTTTTTCATGATAATTTTAAAATCGTTTTGATAAGTTTGCATTTAGAAATCTACTTTAAAGTGCAACACAGTGTGCAAGAAAAAGTTTCCATCATGAGACACTTGGCTCAGATGGAAATATCCATCACCTCGGGTAACTGTTTTGCAGGAACTCGGCAGAGCATCGTTTCCTCTAAAACAGTTACCCTCGGTGACGGATATTTCGATCTGAACCTCATGCTCATGACAGAAACTATTATTCTTGTACAATAATGTTGAAGCACGCTGAGCTTGACTGCCTGTTGTTATATAAACTAATATGACGTGATAATCACAGTACAGTACAGTATTTCTATATAAGCTATAGACATCAAAGTATCACAGATTGTACGAAATATAGGTTTAAACATACAATTTTGTACATATTATATGTATCTCTGTAGTTGAAATGCTATTGTACCGAACATGTTGTAATTATTTCAGTTGTAATACAGCTACATTATTTGAATCGCCTGCACATATTAAAGTGGACTTGTGTCTGTCAAAGCATATTCCTTTAATAACGTTTATACTGTCAATTTTGTTTACTACTGTCCCAAGTTTGTGTTTACCATCAGAACTGATCTGTAGTATACACCCTGAGTACTGGTCACATACCAAGACATGACCTTCACCATGTACACATACAGAACGGGCATAACTGAGTCCTGGATCAGTGAAAGTATACAGATGATTCCCTGAGTTGTCTATAGTGATAAGTTTATTCTCACATGTGATGTATATCTTACTACCATCATTACTCACAGCAATTCTTGGCGGCCAGTATGTACCAATATAAGTATACAGAACACGCTGCTTTATACCATCAATACTATACACATAGATAGTGCTATAACCTGCAACATACAACTCATTACAATGACAGGTCAGGCCGAAACAAGGATGATCTGTAATAACTGACCTGGTTAGTGTCATACTGATAACATCAACATACTGCAGTGTATTGTACAACAGAGATACTACAGCTTCATTGTTACCAATGTAACAAACATCCTTTGGACTGAAAGGAAGCTTACACATACTGCTCACGTTATAGCTATCATCGAATTTCTTCAGTCGATTGTTATGACAGTCTGCGAGAAGGATATCTCCTGTTGGTAACTGACAACAACCATCGATGGAACAGGTGTGAATATCTCTCCCTACTCTTATACACTTTGTAGTCTCATTTTTGACAGTCCATAAACGTGAACCTGTTAAAGGTGAACTCTTTGCACTAATCGCCATACTTTCGTTGAAATGTGATACACTGAAAATAGAGATGTATAATATGTATATGTATAAGTAAAGGAACAAGGAAATGTATGAGTACAACAATAATTGTTTTACTAGATAACTTTAAATGCATTGCTTTAAACTGTGTTACGAGATCGTAGAATACGCATAATGTGGTGTTGTCAACATATTTGCGATTTCACCATGGCAAGTGTTTCTCTTTATTGCGATGTTCCTGCTTGAACAGACGAAATGGATACCGGACATAGTAAATGATGTCCATTTACCGTTTTAATTAAATGTATATTGAATAAGGTTTTAAAACTAATTTACACTCATAAGTGAGTAAATGTTAAAAGTGATATCACCATGTCACCTTAAAGATAGACGATAAAAAGAGAATAATTCTCCCAGAAAAAAATATAACATGATATATGAATATGCGTATTTACAAGACTTATTTATACAGAACATAATGAAAATAGTTTTTGACAATCTTAGTCAAAATTGGAAAAACGACATGTTCTGCATTTTTTAAAAATAATTTCTCCCTTATTTAAAGAAGAAAAGACTCATCACTTTAGTCATACATGTGTTAAAGCTTTCGTAATATCTTGTCGTATTTTACCTGATACTGAAGTATGCCCATTTTTTTGGATTAAAGATGTTGTGTTACAAAATGCTCGTTCCAACCGTATTTCATTTCCTTTCACAGGCGGGCAGTTTTTGCTAACTATCATTCCTGAGACAGACTAATAGTATAGCGTCATATCCAATGACAGAAAACTGCAAACTTTATCACGCTAAACATGGTCTAGGTCGGTAGCAGGGCTCGAACCCATGAACCTCAATCAATGAGATGGGATTTCAACTTAGCGACTCTAACCACTCGGCCACAGAGACCGTTGAATGATTATATGTCTTGCAAACCGAAACTGTGTTTATATTATGCAAACAGTACTGGATAAATATAGGAACCAAAAATGTATAGGAAGTAGGCAGTAGCAGTAGCTCAGCAGTAGGAAACGTGAAGTTGGCAGTAGCAGTAGCACAGCAGTAGCAGTGTTATGCTTGAATTTGATGGGTATGAAATTAATAAGTTACTTTTAGTGTTATCTGGGAACGAGTTTGTCAAGTGGACACTGTATGACTTCTTTCTTTACGTGTTTCTTTTAGGCAGTCCTTTTCAATGATATTGTTAAATCCGTGTTTAACAGTTACCCATTCTTTAAACTTTTCAACAGAGATGACTTATAAGATACTGTGAAAAAAGGAAGTTTTTCCTAAAGTTTGTACATCGTAGGTAAAGTTGACTTGGGAAGGAGTACGTCAAGTTTAATCCATACTTCCCATTTTATGTATGTATGTATATGCAGGACCGAATTGTAAATTGCAGGCCTTAAAAATAATAAATTGTTCCGGTGTCTACAGAACGTGCAGAAACATTTCAGTGATGTTAGAATTGGAAGACGCACATCTTTGTCTCTGAACATCCGCTGGTAATAACATGCACAGCTTAGCTCTTAACGAAAACATCCCTTTGCTCTCTAACGTGCCGGGCGGTGTAGCACTTATCTGCACGAGGCTATCTCCGGGTTTCTAACCAGTTCATATCTAGATGGGTGGCAATTACTGATCATTTTTCTAAATGTCCATGGCGCAGGCCGGGATTTGAACCGGGAATCTCTTTATTGGTAATCCAGATCGATAACCACTTCGCACAACCCTATACTTTATAAATTTTATATTTTCTTTAAAAACTTCGTTTTGCGGTGTTAAATACCGCTTTCATTAAAGGACAGTTCCAAAATCTTCTGTTACGAGAATATGTCTAAGTAAATGCGTTTTGTTTTTTGTTTTGAAGCAGCTTCTTAAATGCATGGAATATAAAATCTTTAATGATATTAACTTTTTTACAGACCTCTTGCAAAAATCCCAGTTTTCCGAAACATGTGCTACATGTATTGTTTTACCTTTAATAAATATATACAAAAATGTACATGTAATTTGTGTATGAAAACGATATACACAGTCTATATGACCCTATTTTCTTTAGTGCAACATGAGCATATTTCCTTCTTACTTAAATATGAGTTACAACCTTGTTGCACTAACGGGACGACTGTATTTAATGCGATGTACAAATATAATTAATACACTGTTCATGGTTTTATATCTGCTAAAGATTTGAAAGTAAGCAAAGTTTGCCAGTGCTTTTAGAAAACGAAACAACAAATATGATAGGTATGTGTGCATGATTACACTGAAATCGAAAGTCTAGTATCGAATCGTTAAAATGAACAATCGACATGTACGTCAGAAAGAAATAGGCTAGTACTCGGCACTATAAGAAACGACTTTCGCGATAATTATGTAAATGTTTTAGGTTAGGTTTCAGTTAAACTTCCGTTCTTCAACACTATTTCAGTCATGTAAAGGCGGTCAGTTGAACTCACCATTGTTCCTGGTAAGGACCAGTATGAGACCTTTATCCTGCGTATGGAACTGCAAACTTTCTCACAGAGTCGTGATTAGTAGCGGGGCTCGAACTCATGATCATTGTGATTATAAGTCAGCTACCTTACCGACTTGACCACAGAGGCGATCACATACATTACTTATTGTTGGCCTCCCCACATATGTTCTAAAAGTTCCATGTACAAGCATTTGTTTCAATGGCGATGAAGAGAATGCGACTATGTACACTTAAGTGTTGACATATTATTTTTTTCTTCTCCACAAAATTGGTGTAGATGTAACTTTCCCGACCGGAGTCATCAGTAACTAAATTATATACATTGTGTAAATCTGTTTTGTTGTAAACACAGCACTCGAGTCGTTTGCGGCTGTGGATTAGTTATTACACCACGGACCCGCTCATGCCATGGTTGATAACGTCTAAAATGTATGAGACCTTGCATACGAGAAATTTAAGAATTTGTAGCGTTATGAAATATAATTAATAAGTATACATGTATATTAGAAATCGGTAATCATTGGCGAAGTTATTTATACAAAAACCTATGGAAATAAATCATTGTCTTGCCATGTAAACATTACATTTTTATGATATTATATATACACCCACTCCAGACCGACTTCCGACAAGATATAGTTTAGAGTTTGTAGGTTGTGTAAAATGGTTCAATCAGTGGCAGAGATCTGCATGGTGTTAAGTTTGAAGATTTGTTTCTGAATCATTACCATCATGAAAAAAGAGAGTATGCTTATAAAACTTTATTTCGAGAACAAACTCATCTTTCAGACCTGTAACGGACTCACATTGAGTTAACTCATGATCACATTTTTTCTATTAGAAACCACAGATTTTAGCTTTAAAATGAGACGGGATACTTTTTCGTAATCACAGGCCGACGTTAGCAACTTGATTTGCTATGTACTAGACATTATTATAAGGGATTGGTTATATCCCATTACAAACGGTACATTCCAGGCAGAAAACAAGGATCACCACATTAAGAACTGTCCCTTACTATCTGGGTCAACCGCACAAACAGATCTCATTGGTCGCCGCGGTTGACCCACTTCCGGCAACCAATCATAACAATTTTGGCAACAGCAAATACATGTTTCATAATATAGGATAAATAGATATTATCATTTAAATTTATATTACAAATTGACAACAATTCAAACAATCTTTACATTTGAATGGGGTTAAAGTGGATCAGTTTTATGACCCTTAATCGTTTTATTACCTATCTATTATCTGGATATTGCCTGCGGGTAGTTATTTCCTGTCTCTGTTTCACATACACACGTTTCTTGCATACTATTGTATTGTATAATATATCGGTCAGTACCCTCTGAAGCTTTTAAAACATTTTACCGTATACAAAATTTTAATAAGAAGTATTTTATTTTTATTTTAAACAAGTTGATTAAATTATATACAGCCGCGGCCGTCGAAGTGTTTTCGTTTTCCAGTTAAATGTATAAAATGTATAAATTTAATAAGATTCCAGCATGTCGCATGTATGTATTCATTGTAAAGTTTTATGGTTGGTACCGGATAATTCATATGACCAACGCCCCCAGAAGAGTTTTAGTTGTTTTAGTTTCGCGTGATAGTGCAAGATACAGAACGCGTCCCGTTCAAGAGACAACGCCTAATTATTAAAGCACCAACACACCTCGATTTTAGGTCTCATCCGGAAGACTATTAGTTATGTTAAGAGGAGCGGGGCTCGAACCTGCGATCCCTTGACTACCAGTCCAGAGCATTAACCACTAGGCCACTGAACCGCTCAAACATGTAGCAGAGTGTCACAACCAAGGCCAATACACACCTCTGATATACTATACATGTTTATAATTAACCAGTGATGAAAATTAAACGAATGAAGTTATTTTATAATCATAAAGGCATAATCATATATAACATTTCCCCTTTTCAATGATGTTTTCCTTTTTTCTGAGACTTCATTAATATGGTCTATAACAGTTACTGTCATTGCACTATAGTAAAACGCGCAAAATGTGCCTGTTATATTGAAAAGAAAAGCATAGCGCATACGCTATTACAATTATTTACGTTCCCAAACGGAACAGAATAAAACATGGGTGATATCATTTGAATAAAAAAGAAAAATTGAAAAAAAAGTTCGTATTTAGTTTTTCTCAAACGTATATTTATATTTCAGTTTTCCAACTTTCACGCTCGAACACTTCCGAATGATCGATCTGTCTGCTAAGTTACAGTGTTTTATGGCCGGACATTACGCAACATTTATAATGACCCGTAATAAAATGCTTAAAGCTGTATATTTGGTTTTGTTTTATGCTTTATATATACCGATTCAAAAGAAATAAATCTGTCAATGAAACGAATATATTTTACTGAATTCTATAACTATACAATGATAATTTATATAACTTTTCATCATATTTCATACAAGTTTAGAGAGCGAAGACCCGTATGTTTTATTAATAATAATATCATCATTTACATAATTTTAAAGTTTGTAAAATGTTAAAATATCACTTTTTATGTTTTTTTTTCTCTTTTTCAATTACTTGGACAGAGATGTACTTTATACATGTCTAACTTGAAATACTGGTTTTCACTATTCTGTCACCCCAGCGCCAGTTGATTTCATTTGATAGGAAGGTGAAAATGTCATTTTATGAAGTAGTGTAGAAAGGGAATGTCTTGAAGATCTACGTTTGTTTTCACAATACAGATGCAGAAAAAAACAGGTAGTCTAATTTCGCGTATGTTTTGTCTTTCAAAGCTTTAGGAAGAAATGTATTTGTTTTTGAATTTTGTTTTCTCTTTTAACAGTGTAACTTTTAGTGTGAAAAAAATGAACATTAGCAAATCTTGACTTTTAAATAGGAAATCACCCAAACTTAGTAAAAGATGACATAAAAAGTTGACAAGTTATCTACATTTAAAAAGCACATCGTGTCTTTCCCATGCCCCGATAGAAATTGATTTGCCATGCACGCATGTTCTTGAATTTCATGTTCATCATTCAATTTTTTATAAGTTATTTGTTAACATGAACAAACGGAATATTGCGCGTGCGAAGTGATCAGTCGGCAATTTAAGTTTTCAAATGAACACATTTTAGATTCATTCCAATATGTCAAGAACAACGAGTGTAACAGCTTTCTGAGTTCCTTGATCTGTTACTATTGTCAACATTCATTATTACTGGATTCGTATTTTCAACGTACCTCATTTTACATTAAATATGATCAAATTCATTAAATTTTATAAAAAAACGCTTTTAATGATATTGTGCTCTCCACTTGAAACAATTTTATTCATATTATTTTTTTTGAAAATAAGGTAATAGATAATGTCTTCCATCGTTCAGGTATAATTATAATGGTCAAAGGTAAAAACGCAACTTCCCCTTTTACCTAAATTAGTAACAATTCAACTTTCACATCTCCCTTAGGCTATAGATAATCTAGGTTTAAAAAATCGATATATTGATTTATCCCGTTTGGCAGGCGCAGTTACGTGACTGGTTTTATGGCCCCATAAATCATACACGCTCGCAAATATCGATAAAAGAAGAGTAACTCTGCAGACACCGTGATAACACATGAAATTTGACTTAATTCCCTTGATTTTTGTGATATCGGTCGTGGTCATATATGTTGGCCATGTGTTGACTGTAAAATTTCTCCTACTTTTGACTCCAAAAAGCTCATTTCGGTAATATAGGCACGATGGGAGATATGCCGGGGTCTCATCCACGAAAATAAGCTAACACAAATGCTCTCATGGACGGACCTTGATAAAAATTATATTCATCTTGGTGTCAACAGCATACTCTACATCTTGGTGTCAACAGTTTTCTACTATTCATACTGAAGTAGAACACTCGGCTGACGGCTATCATCAGCATTTTTGTTGGAAATGCTAATACTTGTTGTTCAATTATATTCCTTGTAATCGTCAATGAAAAGTTGCTGCTTTCTAAGATTCTTGTATCAGTAACAAATCTGAACTGCGTTCTGTTATCAAGTTACAAATTTTTCATGCGCATATTTTGGCAAACCTAGTAAGTTTTGGAAAAGTGTCTGTTGTATTTTACAAGACCCACACACATGCTATGCACACGTACAAGTCATGTGTATCCGAATTTATCTATTATAAGAAATATTATGTCGAATGATTGTCAAAAATTGATTTTTTAGAAGTAACGTTCTGCCTTTTATCAACAATGCCCTGAAGACAAAATTATGTAAGAACTGGTTCTGGCCCATTGTGTTTGTTTCGAGGTTTAACGGTCGTTTTCAACAGTATTTCAATTGTTTACAGGCGGGCAGTTGACCTGACCATCGTTCCTGGGAAGAACCAGTATGAGACTCCGATCCTCCATACGAAACTAACAATTTTATCACATAAAGAGACATAGTCGGTAGGAGAGCTCGAACCCATTACCCTCAATAAGTATCAGTACAGTGAGAGTTTACAGTGATTTCAAGTCAGTGACTCTAGTCACTCGACCGCGGACTGTAGTTATTTGCTTGAAAAGAATAGAATAATAGCCGCTCTTGACAAATGCATACATAGTCTTTTTTATAAAGTGTAAACGCACACAACTCACATTTTTTAAATAAAGAATCAGATGAAGGGTTAAACGTTTCACTTTCAAAATCGTTAAAATTTGAATTAAGTATCATTTATAAAGTGTCCAATATTGCCTAGTGCCCTCACTGATACTTCTGTGTGTTCATATGCACATTGATAGAAGAAAAAAGCCTCTTAATCTCGAGGTTGTTTAATAGTTTTTTTCCTTCTGATAAAAATGAATTACCTTTTCAGCGTTTATCAAAAAAATATAATTTTGAGTTCATCTGATAAAAATGAATTACCTTTTCAGCGTTTATCACAAAAATATAATTTTGAGTTCCGTCATCAAATTACAAACTGTCAATATTCAAATATGAAGATTGCGCGTGTGTTTTCACAATTGCTTGATTGCTCTAAAAATACTTGATGTATTATACAGTTCGATTTCTAGGTCATATGTGTTTTTTGTACTTTTGAAGTAGACCGCTCCAGTGCCGAGGTAAGTCGGCTGAATAAGTTTAAATTTATACAGTAATTTGACAAAAGGAAATCGTGCAGCGACGTTTTCTGACGGTGACTAATGCTAAATTTCCCACTGATATCGCAGTTCTGCGAAAGGCAACCATCGAAACATGGAATATATGTTTAGACTACAAATTATGTCGTAGATCGTACCTTTACATTTATGGGCTCGATACTACATTTTTGCAATTGGATTTTAGTCAACAACAACAAAAACGTCCGCTGTAGAATCGAAATAAAATACAAACATATTGAAATTTTTATGTCTTACAAATTAACACCAATTCCTAAATGATATTATTAATAGGATAGAATCAATATATCACTTTTTATTGTGATGTTCATTCTACTCTAATATAAGAAACCAATTATTGGGACAGAAACACATTTGTACATCATGGCCCAATATGCACATCATTGTAAACATCTACATAGAAAAAAATCAATTCTTAATGTTGCAAGTATATAAATGTAGCTCTGAAATCAAGGACGGAAAGTCTTGTAAATTTATCCTGATTCTTAGAACAATTTAATTTTGATCATGTTTATATATGCATATTTGAAGTTGTATTTGGTTTGGTGTTTGGGCGTATTCATCTAATTCATATGTGAAGTGGCCAAAGGCAAGTACTTGACGATTTGCTGATTAAAAAACTGAAAACTGAAACTGATTAATAACACCAACCACTGAAAATCTCATAGATCGTCGCTGTTAAATAGGGAAAAGTGAAATTATAAAAAAAATATCATATTAAATTACGTAGATATGACAGGTCGTGAAACTTATCGATAACCTGGATCATTTGGAAGTGTTCGGCCATCATTACGGAAGCAGCCGGTCTTTGATTGCAGAATTAAAAGAACATAAACAAAAACCTTGAAAACACCATTATATACCTGTTAAACAAAACCTTATAAAATACCTTTTTCTTCTTTCTTTATGAAACATAACTCTTACAATTACAATGATTGATTTACTCTATCCCGTTTGGTATTATACAATGAGTGTTATAGTTTTTGAACGAATTGATGCTAAACTGCAACGTTTTCACTTAAAACTGTCATATTTTGGGAGTTTTACTATATATTATTGCTTATATAGTTCAAAGCTACTACTACTGCTAAGCTACTGCTACTATTGTGCTACTGCTACTGCTGCTGCTACTGCTACTGCTGAGCTACTGCTACTGCTATTGCTAAGCTACTGCTACTGCCAACTTCACGTTTTATAAATTTGCTACTGCTACTGCTACTGCTGTGTTACTGCTACTGCTAAGCTACTGTTACTGCCAACTTCACATTTTATAATTTAGCTACTGCTCACTGCTACTGCTCACTGCTACTGCTAACTTCCTACACATGAACCAAAATTGTAAAATGAGTCAGTTATTTAGTTTAACTTGTACAGTTTTTGAAATACACTTTTAAATCCCAGCAAATTAATGTATTAACTTAAATTTTAGCATTAATTGATTGATTTTAGTTAAAAAAACATTTTAACACGTAGAACCTGATAACTGGACCAAACAGTTTTATAAGTCTTAATTGTTCGTGTTGTAAATACCCAAAACATATCATATTGTATAAAAGACTATGTAGAGCAAGTGACCCTGGAGTACATGTACCCTGGGATGGTGCCAATTTTGACCCAAGGGGCGTAGTTTGCACAAACTTGATAGAGAACCAATACACAATGCAAAACAGTAAATATTTATGCCACACGGTATGAGTCTTACAGTATAATTCAACGTAAAACATATGACCAGGGACGGCTCCAGAGATGGTCCAAGTGGGAGTGCACAGTTGGCCGGTTACACGTTTACACGACCACCCGGTTACAGGACAGTTGTTAACTAAAACTTATGTACCCGTTATGCTTGTTTCCGCGTACTTTTTCTGTAAAAGTGTCCTCTTACAACCGTATGAAGTATACTTTATACACAAGCGCAACCAAATTGTCCGAGGCGAAGCAAAAAGAGTACAATGTACATGCATCTGACTTATACGACGTCTATTTAGCACACATAATTCTTGGAACACTTCTTGCAGGATGTTTTGAATTTGTGTGAAAAAAACTTTATTTAGACATTCCCAATACGTATGAATCAGTGTTGAATCTACAAAGAATATACTACGACCTAATCTTCAATGTATTTTGTTTGTTTAAATGTAATTTTCACCCTGTTTAAGCGGGATTAGAAATGCAGTGGTTGAGTGTTGCATCATCGAATAAACGGTGTATCTACTTGACGAAAGACCAAATTCTTTCTTAGCAATATTTAGTGAATTAAGATATTTGAAAATCGATAGGCGCTTGCAGGCATAGAAGACTATTAGACGGGTCACTCTTGGAAGGTAATTCATATACATTTAAGTAACACAATACGTCCGCCTCCTTGATCGAGTGGTTAGATTTGCTTACTTGAAATCACTGTAACCTCTCACAGATTTAGGGCCATGGGTTCGGGACCTGCTACCGATCAAGTCTCTTGGTGTGAGTAAGTTAGCAGTTTCTTTCGGAGGGCAGGAAACTGGTTCTTACAAAGTAGGATGATTAGGCAAACCGCCCTCCTATTAAAATGACTTAGAGCGTTAAACTTATACAAGAACAACAACAACAACAACAACAAAAGCCCTACAAGTACACGTTTTGTACACAGTATAGGATATGTCCGTGAAGATGAATATATGTCTTAGTGTGATCATCTCTGATTGTCCTCTATTATGTCAAATCATTTTATTGCTATACAAACTTTATCTTTTACAAATGTATTAAGAAAGTAAACTCATACGGATTTGAACGAAAATACATATTCAAAACATCAGAACTTGGCTCGATTATCAATATAAATGTTTCCACCAACAAATGAAATGACCGGAATAGGTTGTACGTTACCATATTTGGATTTCTATCAATGTGTGTGACGTTTAAACTGCTGTTGGTGATATATTTTACCCGTCTGTATTATTATCCGCATACAAACGTTTTTTTCGTACAAATATGTTTCGAACCATAACTAGCTACATCTTTTGTTTTCCTTCAACAGAAGGCAAAAAAGTTCCATTTCATTCTCCCAGCCGATATTACATCTTTTACCCTAACATATTTTACAGGTGTTAAGTAGAGTTTCAGAAATACGGAACCGGACGTACGGACAGACACCAACACATATGGTTATCTAATGGTTTCCCATTACTCTCCAATTTAATAATATACCCAACAGTAATCAGAAGAAACTACCAGTAAGATAACAAATGCATACAACAATTTAGCAAACATGCTACATTTAAGTTTTGCTAATTATGTGGGTTATATGAAACAAATATCTTTAAAAATATGCTACATACAACCTTTGTGCAACCAAAAGTTGTGTCAGATTTGAAACTTTTCTTGTAATCATGTCATAGTTCAAAGCAAATCAATATCAGGTTCTGTTAATTTTTTACTATAGAAAATGTATTTATAAATTTATATATTTCATTTAATTAACCTGCATGGTCGGTAAATCCGTGCTATCTAAATGTATTACTCATTTAAATAACCTGGTCGGTAAATCCGTGCCTGTATGACCATCATCGGGTCAACAGGTATCAACTTTCAACCCAGAGGCATACTTTTTATCATTTTGAAAGAGGATTACATTGTACTAAACACTACCACACACCAAATATCTCAGATCTGGACCTTGCGGATTTGGAGAAGATTTTGGAGTATTTTCTATCTGTTGCCACAGAAACAGAGTACTGAATGTGATGGAATCATTTTGCTACTATTGTTATTATTATTAGCTATAAACACAGCCATCTATAACCCCCTTTGCTTAAGATACCTTAGTATTGTGTGAAAAGTTGACTTTATATACTGAAGAAAATATATACAGAGCACATGTAGTCAATATATTCAAGAGTCATCGTGACTTGTAATGCTCTTCATTTATGAATAAAATTACTTTGCAACAATTGAATGATAATGAACGTCTTTGTTCTCCAAAGGACTTGTTTGCTTTCACTTGATGCTAAGTTGAAGTTGTCGATCAATAGATATCATTCAGTTTGAATAACGAGGGTGAAACTAGCCCTATATCGCTCACCTGAGACCTAGTTATGACATAATTTGACCAAAATTCAACCTTAAACTATTATTTCATAACCTTGATCATTCTCGCTAACGTTCATGACGATTGTGTATGAAATGTGGTCTCCATACTGTTAACGATGTTTTAATTTTAAATTGACCTAGTGGCCAAGTTTTTTACCCCAAAATAACATAGTTTCAAACTTGACCTAGAAATACTTGGAGAAACATTCAGACCAATTTTCATTTAGACTGTATGTAAAATGTGGCCTGTTAACAAGCTACCTGACCTTTGACCCTATTTGACCCAGATTCAAACATAGTCCTGACCTAGAAATCATTAAGACAAACATTCCAACCAAATTTCATAATGATGGCTTGTAAATGGCAAACACACGGTTTTTCTATGATTTGATCCGGTGACCTAGTTTTTAACCCAATATAAACCAGATTTAAACTCGACCGATATTTTATCAATTATGACAAATTTTCATAAAGTTCTCGTTTAAAATGCAGACTCTATTGCATACACAATGTTTTTTTATGATTTGACCGGGTGACGACCTAGTTTATGATCTCAAAAAGTCCATATTCAAACTGGACCTAGATTTCATCAAAGACAAACATTATGACTAAGAGTCATGAAGATCCCATGAAAAATGCAGTCTCTATTGGATACACAAAATGTTTTTGTTTCGTAGATTCCCCACTTTCTGTAAAATTTAAGCTTAGAATCCATACAAGAACCCGTACACTAGACTCTTAGGTCCAACGTGTAATGCACGTGCACATTGTATTGTGCGACAATATTTACCTGGCACTCATTAATCTTCGCCAATATCTTCGGTTATGTTCGGGTGTGTTTTCCTTGTTTCAATTGATTACCGTATCGAACAAATACATTTCACCAACTGAAGTTCACACCGCAGCGACAGTGGCGTATTGGTAAGATGCATTACTTGTAAACAAAGATTCATGGGTTCGAATCCTGCACATATAATTTTATTTTTTTTAAGAGAATGGCTATTTTAATTCAATTTGTGACACTGTCTTATGCACCATTTTTGCTTTTATTTAACCTGTGATTGTTGGTTATCTTTGCTTTGTTTTCTGTGTTTTATTTTTTATGTACTTATACTTACTATTGATATTCATGGCATTTTCTTCGAAGTTCTTCGATATATTAGCCGTGGCTTTCTTATCTTAAGATCTCAACTGTTTTTCAAGATGATTTGCTCGTCGGCATTTTCATTTCTAAATACAATTGTATGCAGGACGACGGATAAAGAATGCTCAAACAGTCATTAAAACATATTGAAACCCCGTGCTGAACAAAGACTAGTGAATACATTTAATGCAACGAAACGATTAAAAAGGGTAATACAAAAATTCAAGCAAGACTCGAACCTGCATACGCTGGATTGGTAGTCAAATGCCTTATCCACTACACCATTGCGGAATGCGATATCTGTTACAGTACGAAATTGATATTTTATATCAATCGCTTGTTATATTTTTATCCGAAGATTACCGACCACATACCGACCACATTCGACCATATTCACAAGTCAAATGTTTGAACGCCGCCAAATGGAGTGAGGGTTGCGATAATTAGTAATTTAAGGATTAGGATTTAATGTATGGTGATTAACCAAACCTAATCTTTTTGCACTCTAATTTTGTATATGGCTGACCATTTGTTAATGTTTAATGCTAAAGATGATTCTACGTCAAGTCTATAGGCATTGTTTCCTCTGTATGAAAATTGGCTGCTGTCACATTATTGAAAAATTATTTTCATCTTATCTTATGAAAGATATAAATGAATTTGTTCCCACTATATAAATAAAGTTAATTCCACTACGGCGTGGTTTCGATCTCTGATCTCCCGCGTGCCAAGCGGGGAAACATAGCACTGCGCTATCGAGGCATTGAGTTTAAGAGCGTATAACTTCGTTATTCACCAATACAGACGTTTGTTTCGGAATGGCGATACAAATTTATGTAAACACACGAACTTAACTTCACAGACACTTTAAATAAGAAGTGGACACATCATAAACTTGGTAGTTTCGTAAAGTATATTCAAATATCTGTAAGTAGTCATTCGTTTAAAATCGGATATTTCCGTAAAATTTAGACTGGTTCGCGATCTCAAATCAAAAGACCGCTTGTTACAAAAGAACATAATTTGAAATCAGTCTACAGTCTAAAAGTAGTTACGTCACCCCATGGGAATTTTACTTACTGCATTCCAATATACACACCGCCTCCAGGACGGCGTGTAATGAGTGCCAGTTCAATATTGGCGCATAATAGTATTTCAATTATAAACATGTTTAGCTGGATCATATTACACTTTAATATCTAATAACGAACATGTTATCTTGTCAACTAGTTTTACCTACGCCACTTCCTGAAATTTAAGAATTCCTTTTACGAACAATAGAGCTCAATGGTTAAAGAACAGCATAGGTTATACAAGCAAAATGTACTGAAGTTATGATCCTGGTTTTACTCACTAGATCAACAATAATTGTGGCATTCGATAAAATGTTACTTGTTACTATAAAATTAATGTACTTTCAATTTCCGAATCAGTCGGAGGTAAGAAAATCAGATCTCCTGTTCAGATCAAGCAATTTCATTATAAGCAAAATAATGTCTTCATTTCTGCATAAGTTAAATAAAGCTTTCACTGCGCACATTTAAAAGATTATAAGATTCTTTGCCGTAAAAGTAAGCAAAAATCCTACGATATTTATGTGTTGCATTTTCATAATACGAACGTATCCAAATTCGTATGCATACGAAGCAGAACAATATCATGTATCGCTGACGTGACAGTTGGGTGCATTACTGCTACGACACTAGGTTTGAATGACGTGAGGTAACAGTTTTTTATCGATAAATAATTATTTGACATTTAAGCCAGCCATATTCTTATGCAACCTTCCCTTGGCTAACCCATATTATTGCAAAACTTTTCATACTTTCTGTATAGAATGTTAAAATTATCAGCTTGTACTTAAGATATATTCAGGCGTTTATAGACAGTTTATTTTTAGAAAACCACGATACAGACTTGAATATACATTTTATATAGACAGACATATTTTAAGATGACCTCCAACTTTTGATAAATTCATTCAAGTAAAGATCTTTCCAACATTAGAGCATCAACTTTGAAAATTAAATCGTGGTGTCGGATGGTCTATGAATGAAAGGACACGTAACTCTTGTCTCAGTACGGACTGATAACATCGAAACTGCCAGTGTAATGTATGATCATCATGTTCTAATTACTACACAATTGTCATGGCATACCTCAACGTTACTGCCCATATAAGTTACCTGACGGAAAGACGGACATAAGTAGGGACGGGTGGACTTGTATGCCAACTTTGCAGATACCGTGATGTTTTATGTCGATAAACAAAAACGAATGAGTCGAAAATACCTAGTCAATACGCCGTGAGACGAACGTTTGAAGTTGTTTCTTCTTTATACAGTGGAAATTACCTTACCGTATGCAAGATATATTTTCACAAAAATGTATAGACAACTATATGTATATAATAAAAATTTGACTGATGGTTTAAAGACTTGTTTGTAAGTTAAATTCTGGTATAATGAAGACTTATTTTTACGGAACTACCTGCTATTTATGTAGAAAAGATTTTTAATAAGTTAAGTACATATGTATACACGCTCTTTCACATCTACGATTTCTTATGATCAATTATAGGGATAGGTCGCACAAATATCAGTCCAGTGAAATATTTTTGAAATGTGACCAATCGTTTAAAGCTGCTCATTCACAGTTTAGGTAAAGATTTGACAAAAAATCTTCCTCGCAACGTATTCAAATCTCTAACATTACATTGAATGCTAAAATAAGTACATACAAGAAAATTAATTGTTACTAAATACTTTAGAAAAAAACGTTGAAGAAACACAGTAAAGGACCATTAATCAATGTTACACATCAAGTATCTGATATGTTACTCTTTGAAAGTCAGTTCAAAATGTGACCAGCTCTTGTGGTCACGTTATTCAGTCAAGTGTGAGCAAACTTAAAAAAGCTTAATGATTCGGTCCAAGATCGTGAGAAGAAATCTCTTGAAGTACTTTTTGCGAGGACGGAGAGACACGCGATGGGCAATTGATACAGCTCAAACTTTGAACTTCATGGTGTACAGTGCGATACGCCGTACATCTATGACTCGCGGGTTCAAGGCTTACTAATACATTTTACCTTGAAATACAAATATAAAAAATATATATCCTTTTTATCTTAACCTCCTCGAGATAACTGGGTTCTTTTTTAATGTACTAGTTTTCCATACCTCTGTACTTCTGTAGATGCAACGTTTCCAGTCTCAATAACTGCACCTGAAAAAGTTAATTATGAACTTATTTGAATTTAACATCTGATAAAACGCGACATGTATCACTATCACATTTACGGCACCGATTAAACATGGGAATTTTAATGGTTTATCGTTTACCTGTAATGTGAGCGCTAAGGGAGATAAATCCCTCAACAATGTCACCAGCCGGATATGAACACGGTGGATAATCGTACACCGAATATAGTCTCCTAGATAAACCAAACGGTGTTTTATTTGTTAAAAACTGGACAATTACAATGTAGTATCAACATATTATGTGTAGACATATGCAGGTACATAAATAGTTGTTAGCTGTAACGTGTCAATGAACCATCAGCGAAAAAGTTTACTCACCCGCAAAAACCTGATGTTTGAAAAATATTTCAGTAAATTAGACTGTTATCGTCAAAATACAGAGTTCTGGGTCGATGGATATCTTAATACTAGTATATGATTTAGGTATCACTGCGTAAAACCATTTCAAGAAACTTGCAGAAGTGGGGGAGCTTTCCAATTAATGTTCTTTTGGGATGTAAAATTGGCATAGCCAGTTTTACGAAAATAGTGAAAGGAGTATAACTGTGTACAGTATTAGGTATTAAGCGTCTTTTGATTAGTTTCAAAGACAATGTTGATTTCTGGAATTTGAATTAAAACAAAATAATAATGTATTCGCAATTTTACGACGTTTTTTCGGTATTCTGTATGCTCGGCTGGAGATGAGGATATTTGATTTGGTCATGTATTGAAATTGTTCTTCCTTGTTCAAGGCATAAATCTACATTTATTTAAAAAGTGATGTTTTTTTTTTAATTTCTTTACCGTCTATTCATTTTATCTTTATTTCTTTAGTTGGATGTGATTCGATCTTAAGGTGAATTTATGACATTAAAGGGAAATGCTCTACAACTTGAAAACTATTTGCTACGGCTGGAAGTATGTAAAATAAATAAATGCAGTTTGCAACAATAAGTTATATCGGAAAATGTCTCGTTAGTACGTCACTACAGTGACCTTTGATAATAAATCGGTATCATTGCATTTATCTAGGTTTACCGAACTGCAAGGTATGATTCCGTTAATTTAATCGATATTTACTTTAAGATTAGGGTTAGGTGGACATCCTTTCATATATTAGATTAAACTAGAATTATCACTAAAGGTGATGGTTATCCCACCCTTCCTTCCCCACCCTCGAACACTGCACTGTAATTGTGCTTATTGGGTCCACCATCCTCTAAAGAGGCTATAATCGGTACGACCCGTAACACTGCACTGACACAGTATATAAAATTTATGTAACATTTGATCCTTTAGAGGTGGAAAAAGACCTTTATGTTGAGAGCAATACCGCTGTTTTGAGTAATCAAGCAATAGGTTTACAACATAACTTCTTTGAAGTTTCATGAAATTCTGACCAGGGTTTTTGAGATAGAGAGCGCACAAGATTTTATTGTGTCGGGCCCCTGTGACCTTGAACTTTGATGTATTTACCCAAAAGATGGGTAGCCTGAGATCAACTAGGCAATGTAACATGCCAAATATCTAATCTTTTCCTATAAAAATCGTATGACCCACAAGGCTATTCAATTTGACCAGGGGGCAAGGATTTGAACTATATTTGTAGAGGTTCACCAGACAATGCAGCATGCCAAATATTAAATCTCATAGCATGTTGTTTTAGAATAGAAAATGTTTTAGACTATGTAAATTCAAGGGACCCCCAAAGCGGGTCAGTGAGGGGAGCGGTGGTGTAGAGGTTTTGATGTCTGCCGCTCATCCCGGAGGTTGCGGGTTCGAGCCCCATCAAGGTCACGACCGTACCTCCTCATATGACACCAGTACTGGTTTTTCAAGGAAGCGAACTCGAGTGTTACTAGATAAGCTCAAAGCTTTCTTCACAATCGTGCTAAAATAAATTAGTATTAACCATAAACTATAAACTAAAGATATGATCTTACAAGTTGTATAAATAATTTTTCCTTCGTGTTACACTGAAGGTGTTATATCCGATGTACGGTGATCCACTGTGATGAAGTGAAGCTATTTGAATATGACTAACGTATCATTAAATCCTTAAGAATTCGAAGGAGATAAAGTCTCATTATCATCAGGTGAATATTTCATCTAAGTTTCATAAAAATCCTTTAAGGGGTTTGTGAAATGTATATTCACATGGCTTTTGAACACAGGAGTGTCCTTACCGTTTGATATACTGAATGGAACATTGACCACAGATTGATGAAGATCATTCAAAAGGTTAAGAAGATATACATGTAGTCCGTTGAAATTTTAGCCAGTTATAGTTAGAACACGGACTCTGCACATCTTATCCACGAGATCAAACGTTTTCTTATTGTTTCAAAGCGAACATGACCTTTGACCTTAAATTTGACATCGATCTTGAGCAAACTTGTTTGAAACATGAATTCTGCATGTTGCCTCAATAAGCTGAACATTTCACAGTTTCGGAAAAGAAATCCTACAAGGATTGATGAGATAATATGTTACGACCTTTTATCCTGAATGCGGCCTTGATCTTGAACAAGCAATGTCTGTGCAACACATGTGTGAAGTTATTTCAAAGTTAGTCTACGCACATTGCAGCCAAAACATAAAATACAACAACATAACCTTTTATTTCAAGTGGAACCTTGAGTGTGACTTTGACCAAAAAAAGACTTTGATAAAAAAGATTCAGGTATATAACCCTGTATTACAGATTATGAGCATTAAGTGATACTTTGACCTACAATATAACTTACTGGATGTGGTGCATAACACACCCATCTGGGTATGGACACAGATTGCATAACGTTCTTTCAAATAAGTTTATACGTGTAGCATTTACAGCCAGGACATAAAGTACAATGTAATGATATATAACCCTTCATTACTGATTTGAGTCTTACCTTAGAGGTATCTACCTCTATAGACACTCTTGTGTTATGGGCAAAATTTGTGTGAAGTTATTTGAAAATTGGTCGATTCATGAAGAAGTTAAGGAACTGAGGAACTAGCAGATTGACAGACGAACGCGCTTTCTGGTGGAACGGAGCAAACCTATATTCCCCAACAGTTTTGTCCGTTTGGACAAATAAAGAAAAAAATGGTCTTTCACCTTGTATTATATTAGTGTAATCACCTTGAATTTGCTGTCTTTGGTTTCCAGGCACTTCAGGTGTTCGGATCAAGCGTAAATCCAGCGGTATCATTTCGTTAATGTGTATGTGTCTCCTGAATACATTACTATGCGATGCAGTATCTCTAGAATTATAGAATTTGTCTGGATTCTGATCATGGTGCTCGAACGGGGTAATGTGCATCTCAGCGGAGCCACTTTTTAAAGTTGTTTTGCTTGCATATCTCTGGAGACTGGCTGGTATTTGCTGTTGCCGTATATTTCTATCACTATCATCTGCAACGTATAAGAATTACAGTTTATAGGTATTAAAATCTGTGTCACTAGTGCAAATATCTACTGCATACGATGTTCAGCTAAGATACCTTTTCAGTCTCTGATTGATTGCTAAAGTGCTAAACGCAGATACTTGCTTGTATTCGAGTATCAGGAAGAAAGATGTATGAAGGTATAGGTGTCAACCGCGTATATATTGCAGTGGAGGTAATTACAACATCCTCAAAGATTAGCTGTTTTGTTTTCATTTGCAGTTTCAGTATTTGGAACCGGACCACAAAGCAGCCATTTCAACTGTTTCAATTCTGACATAGTTTCTATAACCTTATTGCATGTATATCGTGTAAAATTATTGAAAATTTGACCAATGGTGATAAGATTATTTCATTCAAAACTTTCAAAAACTGGACATTTTTCAGTTGTTTAGTAGGACAAATTGTTATGGACGGACACACTAATCGATCGCGTAAGGAAAGCATGAGCACGTTGGTCTATGTGAGCTGAAACGCATTAATACTTCTAATATAGTTACGCTACAAAAGGTTCACCTTCTACTTCCCTTGGTTCTTGCTTGATAACCATTATCCGATCAGGCAAGTCCACTCTATGTTCGAGGAGAGGATGTGGAGATATTTCGGCTAGACACCTGTCAAGTTTGCTTTTTTCACAGGTGACAACAACGTTTAACTGTCCCGCCGTTACTGCAGAATATAAATGGTCAAACATGCTGTACCATTTGTAGACCTCGTTCTTCTCATATCTATACCTCCCTGCAAACTCATCTATGATCACCAAGCAAGTGTTTTGAAAGCTAATGCTCTTAATATCGTTTGGCTCTGTTAGAAGTAAACACTGTGAAGGCTGGTAAGAGGATGAAAGAGCAACTGCTGCTGATGTTTTTCCGCTGTTTTTAGGACCTGATATAATAATGGCTTTGTTTGCCTTGAATTTATCTCTTGCCGGTCTAAGAGTGGCTGCATCAACTTGTCCGCTGGTGATACTGTACTGCCGAAGAAAGTTGTCTGTCAACACTTAAAGAAATATAGAATGACGATATTAGCATATATATATATATATATATATAAATCATCTAAGACATGTTTTCAAAGCTGTGTTGAAATTTGCAGTGTGCTTGGCATTTTGACAAAACTATTACATTTGAAATCCCTCAATGTATGGTAAAGGTATTCTCCTGGAACGAAGAAGTTTCATTAATCCTATATGATAAGTTTGACGATGCATTCAACATAGTGGACTGTTTGTTACTCACAACATATCGTTCTGTGTTTTAATTATTCAATTTACTTAAAAAAGAATAATGTGCAAAAAGATGATTCTCCAAACAGGAGTAATTACTGCAGTAGCATGCTTTTACAATCTTATAGTCTCCAAACCAATCTCAGACTGATAGGGCTCTCAGACAATATGATGCATTTGTATACGTACCTCGCAAGTTGTTCGTCATTTGAGAAGAACTGGAGTATACATTGGGCACACGGTCACAAACTGAAACTGAAATACAAAATATCGCTGTTGGCTAAGTTTATTGAATTAATTTTATGTTTAAAAGTTTATAAATGGAGCAAATATTAAATATGTTATCAAATAACTTGTAAAATGGCAGCTGGCTAGTATATGATAAAAATATTACCGTGCAATGAAAATCATACCTGACGTAAGATCAGCCGGTTGATCTGCGGTTGTTGCGTCAAACACTTTGACAACCTGACCTAGTATATCATGATCGTGTAACTGTTTACATTCCGTCAGTATCATGAAGTCTGTAACTATCATAATGTCTATTCTTTTTCCATTGACCTCTTGAGCTGTATGCATCATGCTTTTGAAGATATCATCCATACTTCTGGCCTTGTTTTCATCATACGAAATACTTCCGAAAGGATCTCTGCAGAGAACAAAATCAACATCATCTGGGTCAATATGACGCCAGTCAGATGACTTCTGCATTTCGACACATCGTTTGTAATTGAAATCCATTCCAGTTACGGCTGCAAGAGCTGTTTCAAAGTAACGGCTTTTATAACTTCCTGTTACAATCACGTGGTGATTATCTCGTAACGCCGTCCGGATGTCTGCAACCTCTGCGGGAGCATCGAAGTTGTCGGGTAACTCTTTTATAGTTGATTCAAAGCATGCTGAGATGAGAAAAACGATTTACATTGGAAAGTCACATTGAACATATTAAGTAAAACCAAATTTTGATGCAATTTCTTAACTTTAAATTGTGTCAAACTTAACCAAAGTTTTAAGAATTTCTAATATAAAAAAGGCATCAGAATAATGTATAATCAAACGAAGTAATTGTTTGCCCATTAATAATCTACTGTTGACTAATATAATACAAAGGACTAGTTTCCCGACATACGAACTGAAAAACTTGCGTTGACTGGAAACACTGAAGAGATTGAGAACAGGCATATTATGTATTTTGTTGTTTGTCTGTTGCCATTTTTTTTTTGGAAAATGATTAATCATTTCGAATTGTAAAACGTGAAATTTAAAACGATGCCCATACAACATGCAGTGTTCCTAGACATATTGGCTACTGCTTCAATATCATACATACATATACTTTTATAATCAAGATTTCCTATCGTTCACTTGTACTACAGGAGTATCCAAATATAGATAACCAGTTTATAATTACATTAATGTGGTTAAGGTCTGAGACTAAACAACTATCTAGCGCAACCGTGACATGTAATGTATATATAACAAATCATGAAAATGCAATAAAAATATTTCTTTTCTTGCATTAATGAAGTTGATTGATACATGTGTGTCCAGGGCTAAATTTATTGCCTTGACTTCTTGAAACTATTGAAACTTTGAGAAATGAACAATTGATGACTATGAATTAATACATTAATATCTTGATAACATATTGAAGTAATAATATTTTAGCTTCTAAAATACGAAAAGTGATGTCAAGCTCATTGTTCTGTCTTGTCATCGAAATTGTGTGTGAATTAGAACAGCATTTTCATCATTTACCAACCTTGTAGTTGCTTCAGAATATTATCAACAGATTTGAATCTTTTGTTTTTGTCTCCTGAAAGATAACAAAAAGTTACGATCGAAGGAAACATATTATAGTAAAAATGGAACACAACAAATTGTTTACTTGTCCGTAATTTTAGGCATATATCTTGCGAAATTGAAGTCGAAATTTTGCATTATCTTGTCGCCTGCTAACAAAAGAAATTTTGTTGTCACTAAATATTTCACTTATGCCGTTCTTCCGAGCAAGTTGAATTTCAAGTGGTGAACATTTATGATCACTAAGTACTGTGGTTGTGTTGTACTCCATAAAAACTATATATTTAAGGATGTTAACTAGGATGTACAAGAAATTACAAACTTACAGGATTACTTAGCATTAATAATGTTTGAGAACTAAGTAAATGTTGTTATACATGATGTATCAATTCACTTTCAAACTTCCAAAATGTTTGCACCTATTCTAGCTCATATTCATTGCAGCAGGGCGTGTTATAGTTCTTCTAATATGATAAAAATACATAAATATCAGAACAATTACGTTGAATTTCAAGGAGAGGCCATAATAGTTTCAAGAATTTGTTAAAATTGTGTAATTCATTAAATATTGCAAAAAGTAAAGTGATCAGACACACTGTAATGGTTTATTTTAAACTCACAAGTGGTGTGTCTAATATTTTCATACACAAAACAACAACACCAGACTAAACTGATATGCATTAAGGTACACACTTGAAGCAAAATGTTATGATTATGATACATGCACACATGTAAAACTTTCACGCTTTTAATTTTAATTGTTCTTATATTCCGATCTGGCATTTTTCCATACCTATACAGACCACCTTAATATTTCTGAAGAAGTCGATGTACAACAAGTGATCCCCTGGCGGAGCAAATTTTGACCACCTAGTAATATCTGGAATAAGCTTGGCATAGGGCCTCTAGATAGGTAATGTCAGAGCCCTGAGAGTCACTGTCTTAGACTGAAATCATTTGAATGTAAGAGGTTTAACGCCATAGTTTGGTGAAATTTGTAAAGTGATCTATGAATGCAAACTATTTGATGCACATAGTTGGACGAATGAAAACCGACGGACTAACGGAAGGCGGTCATCAGTCATTCACCAATCCAGCCGACCTACAATTGTAATTTACAACAAGGTGTACTAATCACTTACATTTCAAATCAGCTTGCTCGCTGACTGTTGGTGAAAAACAAGTGATATATATGTGGTACCCTAAGCCACTATTACATTCTAAAGCAATATTCAGCAATATGTACATGTAGTTCCTAAAGCATTGTAAAACAAATATAAAGTATTTCCAGTTTCAAATATGGTCTTTGTATAGGTAATTTTATAACATTACCGTTCGGCAGATATAAGTTAAGGTTACCGAACCAAGGGTTTTTTAAGATTCAAACAACATGAACTGCTGCGATTATAAACCGTATGTTAGTTATATTGAATTATCTTACCGTCTCCGTTTGGTCCAGGTTTTTGGACAGTTACTTGCTGTAGAATTGAGGCTGTTTTGCTTGTATTGGATTCTACGTCATCAAGCTTTTTCTTTAAATCCGTTACGGTGTTGGACAGTTCTTCAATTTTGTTAGCCATTTGTTTGACCGTTTCTTCATGCCACAGTCGTAAACATTCAACAAGATCTGGGAGACGATTCTTTTTCATTTCATCAATCTTCGTTTTAAGGGAAATTTGATCACCAGTGCTAAATACCTTAAGTGCTAAACTCATGGCTGCAGATTCGAGGCGTCCCCAGTGAGTACTAAAGTCATGGTTTGATACATTAGCAGTGTTTGAAATATGTTGTAGCATGTTTCTGATCTCTCGGATTTCCCTCATCACAAATGTTTCTAATGGCTGAATCTGTGTTGGAAACAGGTTCGTTATCAAAGTAACAAGCAACGTAACGTCCCATTGTGATTCATTGGCGGTGCCGCTATTAGGAAAGAGCACGTCAAACTGATCATTTCTAATAACTTTCTTTCCCTGCAGCTGTGAAATATCTGCTTTTCTGCGGGTAAGATAGGCGTCAAGAGTTGTGTAAGAGGGCCCTGCATCTTTCTTGGCAAGCTGTATGAAGAACTCCCTCAACGGCTCTGGACAAATGTTCACCACAAAACAGACGAGCCGGAAGTAATTGTCCGCCATCTCTATAATAAAAATAAGTAGAATTGTAAGCATGTTTGATCATCATATTGCTCCTCACAATTGCACGTAATAAGTGGTAACAAAAGCTAAATAAATATGCATATGTCTTGTACACTTGACTACTTGCATATTGTAACAGTCTGTTCGTGTCAATAAATTGCAATTTTTCTCTTTTGTTTTTTTCTGATTAGTCAGCAAGTCACTGAATTCAGATTGTCAAAATCAGATATAATATTGCACACGATTCCAATATTTAGGCACATACCAATTTTTGTTTTGAAGCAATTGTCTGAAAGGAATTTCAATGCACATTAGTTACTGATATTTTAAGACTGTCTAAGTGGCTTGGTACTTGCTATATGAAGAAAAGCTGCACTTATGTAACATATGTTCTCTTTACTTATATGTATACGTGGTTGAAAAACACAACATTATCATTATTATAGTCAAATAATCATATATTTGACAAGATATTGATATGATGTGCTGCAGATATTTCATTCTACATAATTATCTCGATTTACTTCGCAGGTGTGAATTATAGAAGGAGGGTAATTACGAGCATTTTCATCATGTTAACAACTGGTGTCATACCAGAACATAACAGAACAGAACAGAATTTTATTAACATACGACTTGAACATTTACAGTTCCTCGTCTGCAATAAACTATATACAACATGCGCTACCGATACCGATAGTCAAGAAATGTTTTAACAAGCATAAGCCGAATCAATTATGCAGGCAACAAAAACAAAAGTAGTTATTGAAGAGTTAAAAGAGGGTCATCAAAAGGTGGTCATTTTTACAAATGCTATTTCGGTCCTGGATGTCTTCGCTAATGCAAAACCTTTAGCTCTTGCAAGGACTAATATAAGCAGACTCAGTGGGAAGAAGAATATGGATACCAACACTGTGATGTCCTTTGAAATGTGATGGCAGACACATTGCCAAAGAAAGAGCTAGCGTCTAGCATTCGATAATTTTGAACATCTTTAAAGAAAAGCTCGCGTTAATCTAACCTCTTACAAAATTTAAAACAAGCAAGAGTGGCTATCATTTACTTGATAGATGGAAACATATATTCTATTCAGAATTCTAACGGGACGCAAGAAGCTTTGTGCATATATGCAAACAAGTGGAAGCTGGTCTCATCATCAACTCGTTTACGAAGGAATAACTCGAGTAATAACGCCCACATTGGCTGTCAAGTAAAATTGTTTGGCATGTCACAATCAATCTAAGAAACCAATATTTCTTTTATTTCACATGTGATCTTGTTTATTCTCATGTGTTTATTGATTTACCTGACCTTAATTACAAAAAATTATAGACTAAAATTTTTCTCGTGTTAATGTAAATAATGTTGACAATGTAGTCACGATACATGTTTACAAGGAGTTACTAAATTATAACGAAGAGACCCTGTTTTTAACCATACATGTACATGATCCTAACAAGAATTTCGAACGGGGAATTAGTCTGATCAACAGTTAAGGAGACCAAGAAAAAAAGTGGTTTATAGAGTTTATCAGGTTTACTTATAATAAAATTTTGATCTAGTAACTAAGTTTCTTATCAAAGTGATCTTGTTTCTAACATCATGCACAAGACATAAAATCTGAGACGTTTTATCCATTACCCGACCTGCTCTCTGCCCCTCGTAGTCATTTTCTAACTTAACCTAGTTTTCCTACAGGCGGACGTTCTGATCATGTTTCATGTAGTGCTCTGAGTACTGTACAGTACGTGCTTACATTCACGTTTATATTTGACTTAGGCAGGCTAGAAAGCGAGTATTATTTATTTTTTGAGAAAGTATAAACTTCTTTCATTACTTATAAAGTGTCTGCAATTACTTATGTTTATAGCTTCAGTCACTGGTCACAATATTTTGACCGAAATGATGGATTTTGATACAAAAAGCTATAAAAAATATTAAAATGTTTAAAACAAAAGTCAAAATAGAAAAACATAATATTGTACATACATTTTCTCCGTGTTAATTTATCTGCTATACATCTCTATCTATGAAACTTGGTACAAACTCCAAAGAAAACGCGATTTTAAAAACGGTTAACCAGCGGTAACTACAAATAGTAACAAATGGTAAATTCCAATTGCTAAATTTAAACATTATACTATAAATAGAATTATGGTTTTCCCAATTGAGATGCTGGTAATCATAAATCGAAATACTCCCTTTATAATGATACATTAACATCTATCCATTAATTGTATGTATATTTTTTGTTGATTTTATTCATACAATATACGTAAAGCTAAAACTTGGAGAGGGCCGATTACTAGATGTTGCTATAACTCGTGGCCCAATCAATTTGTTTTATGTATTTTATATTTATCTGTCTAAATGTTATAAGTGTATTTGTACATAGAACACTTAAATATCATTTAACGAACGATTTAACTAAAAAAAGTAAAGCTACATATAAAAATGTTTTAAGTCAAGACTTTTGTTAGTTATTTCATATTTCATTCACATTTCATTATTTTAAGACTCATATCTTTGACTGAAAGTTGTGTATTTGATCTTGAGCCAGTGTGACCAGATCATGGGTTCTAAACAGAGTCCCGATAAAGTGATCATTTTACTGGTGTCCCAAAAATCCTTCAAAGTTTAGGAGATAATGAGCAGACAGACTCAAATCTTTGACCCCAAGTTGTGACCTTGACCTTGAGTCGGTGTGGCCAGATCATGGCTTCTGCACATTAACTTGACGGGAGATATGGAGCAGACAGGAAATTCAAGACTCAAACCTTTCCCCTGAAGTTGTGACCCTGACCTTTACGCAACATGACCAGATCATGGTTTTGCTCATTGTCTTGAAATTGTGAACATTTGACCAGAGTTTCATCAAAATCTTTCAAGGTGTTAAGGAGATATTGAGTGGAGACACATTTCAAGACTCAAACATTTGACATCAAGTCATGACTTTTACCTTGAGCCAGTGTGACCACATCATGGGTTTTGCACATCATCACGATGAGTTGAACATTTGACCAGAGTTTCGTCAAAATTCTTCAAGGCTTCAGGAGATAAGGAGGGAACAGGAAATGTTAGACTCAAAAGAGTTCTAGGTCAGGTTCGAATCTAGGTCACCCTGAGGTTAAGAGCTAATAAACACAGCTTAGGTCTACAACAAAGCTCATTGCTTTGATTTTCTAGTGATAACATTGCACAGCACACAATAAAAGATGCATAAACAAAAGGGCATTTTTGTATAGAGAAATAGTCCCTTTTGAAAGTCGGCCTCGTTATTCTTGTAGACTGCAAGAATGATGCTGTACAAATATGCGTTCAAGAGGAATAGAAATGTTTCAAAAATGTTTAAGCCTTTATGTAATCACTCCTTAATCAATGTGAATAGACAATGAATGGGCCACAGACACTCATCTATTCTTACAGTTAACCATAAGCCTAAAGCTGGTGAGCTATCAAACTGGGCCCCATTCTTCAAAACTTTAACCAGCTGTTAAGCTATTACCGCTGATTAACTTTCGATTGAAAAAAATAATTCTTGTAGGGAAACAGTAGTGAAATAGTTTGCTTTTGCTTTGAAGAGTTCCTAGTTCTCATTCTCTCGAGTTCAAAAATTTGTTTAAAAAGTCTTTCAAACTGTAGAAATGTAACCTTTAAAGTTAATAGACTGTTAGCTTAATTGTTGATTAACGTTTCAAACAACTGCGTCCACATCAGTTTGAACTCATCAGTAATGCTCACTTAAAACTGACGGATGTCTACTTCAGTGTTGACCAATCACACATCTTCAACTGTATCACACTAATATCCCGTAAATAAAACAAAAACTCATCAAAGCTCTGTATGTCTTCCATGTTTATTCATTATGAAAACAATAATAAAACAGTAGATAACAATCATTGGTTGTAACATAGTGGTAAACTTTAAAGCACTATTTGGTCACAAAGAATCACATTTACTTACAATGCTTTTTTTTTCAAATATATCGATCTTTATGAATGCAGATTCTTTTCACTTGATAAGAAACAGACATGTGTATTAAGCATTGATTGTTGTTGCTACTTCAATTTACTTTGCAGTGTATTATCTACTAAACTATTTCAGCCTTTCTGTCAGTGAACTAAACAGTTTGTTCTGTTGTCTGCACTCAAAATATTTCCATATAAAAAAATTTATTTTCTTTTGTGTATACTGCTTTAACCTTCACCATGATGGCGGTAACGAGTCTCTCTTCCAATGCTATCAGTGCAGATCATGAGTAGCCTGCACATCTGTGCTGTTTGATCATGATCTACACTGTTCACCACTTATAGTACATTTTCAGTGACCACCCCTTTTGTACCATCCAAAATGAAATTTGGACACATCCATTTCAGAAATTCAGCAGGCAAGGGTAAATGTTGATCAGGTAGATAAACCTGACCAAGCTTGATTTGTCAAATGGACTTGTCCAGCCATCATATTTGATAGTAACATAAGTTGTTCATAGGGGTGCTCTACAGAAATTAACTGACTAATTAGCTAATAGCACAGATCACAGCTATGCAGGGTGATCATCACCAGCTGTGTAACAGAATAAAGTAAGGATCCATGAATTATAGTCTAGATTTATCTTGGTTGCAAAGTTCAAAGGACGTTTTCCTACAACAAGGTATATATCTCCAACCATTGAAAAGTCTAAATGTTTCATACACATAAATTACATCACACCTATGAACTATGAACCCTTTTCGTCAGAATCACTCTCTGAAAATACACAAAACAAAATTAAACATTTAACGTCTGGTGTGACAAAATGACAAAACTATATAAAAAACACATCAGTGGATTATACAAGTTAGTCCATACTAGTGTTTATCCATACTGCTCTACAGAAACTAGAATGTCTACAGGAGCAATATGCTTAAGCTTAAAGTGACTTTCAAATTTCTATAAAACAACTCATAATTTGTACATGTCATCTCTTCAAACAACATATTATTATTACCTATAAACAAAAAGAATAAGGTACATGGAACACACAGACAAGACAGGTCAGGTTTCAATACTTTTAATATGATACCGGCTTTTTGACTATACAATAGTCTTCATCAGGGTACAGATATATAAAAGTTGTTGACTGAAGTGCAGTTTCTTTGTTTTTTAAGTGTCACGTGACTTGGTTTATTATAAGAAATATTGTCAGAGTTTTTCTGTTGATTTCATCATATGTATTTAATGAGAAAAATGAAAATAAATGTTTATAAAAAGGTTTAAGAACTGTCTTACTTGAAAATACCATAAATGGAATATATGTAGATATTATCTATAGTAAACACTGCTTGTCACACAGTAACATACTATGAATTGATTTCAACAGAGTTATGGTTTGAAGTTTTTCTTTTGTATATTGTATGAAGAAAACCAAAGACACAGAAGTAGTTTGATTAACAAATAAAGCTGACAACTATATAAACAAGAGGGCCAAGATGGCCCTATATCGCTCACCTTGGTACAAGTCCACTTGCCTGGTGGAAGATCACTAGATAATGTTATATACCAAATAAGTTTTCCTATATACGCCTTTGTAAAACAAATGATCCCCCCCGGGCAAGGTCAATTTTGACCCCAGGGGCATAATTTGAACAAACTTTGAAGAGGTCTACTAGGCAAGCTACATGCCAAATATCTAAGCTCTAGGCCTTGTGGTTTCAGAAAAAAAGATTTTTAAAAGTTTTCCCTATACATGTATAAGCCTATGTAAAACTAAGTGACCCCCGGTGCGGGGTCAATTTTGACCGGGGGTCATAATTTGAACAATCTTGGTAGAGGTCCACTAGCCAATGCTACATGCCAAATATCTAAGCTCTAGGCCTTGTGGTTTCAAAGAAGAAGATTTTTGAAGTTTTTACTATATAAGCCTATGTAAAACTAAGTGACCCCCCGTGCGGGGTCAATTTTGATCCGAGGGTCATAATTTGAACAATATTGGTAGAGGTCCACTAGCCAATGCTACATGCCAAATATCTTAGCTCTAGGCCTTGTGGTTTCAGAGAAGAAGATTTTTAAAGTTTTTCCTATACATTCCTATGCAAAACTAAGTGACCCCGGGTGCGGGGTCAATTTTGACCCGGGGTCATAATTTGAACAATCTTGGTAGAGGCCCACTAGACAATGCTACATGCCAAAATCTTAGCTCTAGGCCTTGTGGTTTCAGAGAAGAAGATTTTTAAAGTTTTTCCTATATATTCCTATGCAAAAACTAAGTGCCCACCAGCGGGGTCAATTTTGACCCGGGGTCATAATTTGAACAATCTTCGTAGAGGTCCACTAGACAAGCTACATGCCAAATATCTAAGCTCTAGGCCTTGTGGTTTCAGAGAAGAAGATTTTTAAAGTTTTTCCTATTTGTTGCCATAGCAACCAGAGTTCTGCATGGAATGGAATTCTTTGAACAATTTTGGTAGAGCTTCATGCAAGGAACATTCCTGCATAGTTTTATCAACATTGGCCTAGAGGTTTCAGAGGAGATGTCATTTGAATCAAAATGTTGACCGACGGCGGACGACGGACAATCATCGATCAGAAAAGCTCACCCTGGCGTAGCCAGGTGAGCTAAAAAATACCTATAAAGAATTACAAAATTAAAGCAGCAACAAACTGATGAGTTCTGGAAATTATTAAGCATTTAACTAGAGCTATCACTAAATGTGATTAATACCCCCAAAAGACTGCTTTATAAACTGAGAAAGTTCGTAGTAACAGAATACCTTGCAAACAAACTAAAAAGAGATATTGTTCTTGGCAATAACTCTGTAATTTGTCAAGATAGAGTTATGGTTCTTGTACACTGCACTTCCTCTCATTGTGCTTGACCATTGTATGAAGTTGTATTGAATTCCAACCAGTAGTTTTCAAATAATGCTCCGGACAAGTAAAAAGTAACAAAGGGCAATAACTCTGAAATGAGTCAAGATAGAGTTATTGTTCTTTCGCACTGCACTTCCTGTCATTGTGCTTGACTATTTTATGAAGTTGTATTGAATTCCAACCAGAAGTTTTCGAAAAATGCTCCGGACAAGGAAAAGTAACAAAGGGCATTAACTCTGTAATGAGTCAAGATTGAGTTATGGTTCCTGTGCACTGCACTTCCTCTCATTGTGCTTGACCATTGTATGAAGTTGTTTTGAATTCCAACTAGTACTTTTCGAATTATGCTCCGGACAAAGAAAAGTAACAAAGGGCAATAACTCTGTAATGAGTCAAGATGGAGTTATGGTTCTTGTGCACTGCACTTCCTCTCAATGTACTTGACCATTGTATGAGGTTATATTGAATTCCAACCAGTAGTTTTGAAGTAATGCTCTGGAGAAGAAAAAATAACAGAGGGCAATTACTCTGAAAATATTCTAGATAGAGTTATGGTTCTTGTACACTGCACTTCCTCTCATTGTGCTTCATCATTGTATGAAGTTGTATTGAATTCCAACTTGTAGTTTTCAAGTTATGCTCCGGACAAGGAAAAGTAACAAAGGGCAATAACTCTGTAATTAGTCAAGATGGAGTTATGGTTCTTGTGCACTGCACTTCCTCTCAATGTGCTTGACCATTGTATGAAGTTGTAATGAATTCCAACCAGTAGTTTTCAAGTTATGCTCCGGACAAGGAAAAGTAACAAAGGGCAATAACTCTGTAATTAGTCAAGATGGAGTTATAGTTCTTGTGCACTGCACTTCCTCTCAATGTGCTTGACCATTGTATGAAGTTGTATTGAATTCCAACCAGTAGTTTTCAAGTTATGCTCCGGACAAGGAAAACTAACAAAGGGCAATAACTCTGTAATTAGTCAAGATGGAGTTATAGTTCTTGTGCACTGCACTTCCTCTCAATGTGCTTGATCATTGTATGAAGTTGTATTGAATTCCAACAAGTAGTTTTCAAGTTATGCTCCGGACAAGGAAAATGCAACAGACCGACCGACCGACCGCCCGACCGACCGCCCGACCGACCGACCGACCGACCGACCGACCGACCAACCGACCGACCGACCAACCGACCGACCAACCACCGGGTGACTCCTATATACCCCCCTAAACTTCGTTTTGGGGGTATAAATATGTGCTTAGCACCTCCTGTGTTGAATACAATTTTGATTGTATTATACAAATAATGAAGACAGCTTTCAGTGCTGATTCCTGTAGACCAAGCTGAATGAATAAAGCATCCGTATTCCAAAATTACATTTTTTTTAAACTCATCTTTTTATGCCACTTATTTACATTTATTACAGTATCTTGCATTATTTTTCACAAAACGAGAAATTTTCGAATGAATGTCAATGTTAATAAATTAACTCTCAACCTGCTGGAGGCAAGTGATTCTGATGTTGCAGCCAGTGCCGTCCCATCATAATCTGCACTGATCACTATTCAGTCAATATATTTCCTGCGGGCAACCCTTTGAGCAAATAATCATACTATCAAAACTGAAGCATGGACAAGTCAGTCTTAGAAATTAGGCAGGCTAAAGGTGTGAGAAGTGAGAAGAAAAAGAAATAATACAAACTTCCTCGTAATTCTTGCACTTTGTTTTTAAGTTTATCGTATTGTCCAGATGTAAGTGCTACAGCTTCCTTAGGATAACACAGCGACGTTGCAGATATCACAGCAAATGTGCTGAAGGCTGCTTTTCTCACAACACCGCCTATAAAACATGAAGACAATTTTTTTTCCCTCAGGATTTAATGCCCATTTAAACACTGATTATGTTATTTATAGATGGCAGCTTACCTAACCATTGTTCCTGTGAAGGACAAGTTTTGTAATATACACCGAGACATGGTCTGTAATTGGGTATAATTCAAGTCAGTGCTACCTCTTATTGATTGTGGGTCATGGGTTATGATATAGATAATCCAAACAATACTATGAACTGGTTAGAAACCCAGAGGTAGTCCGAGTCTAACGTGTATTGGTGCTATACACCGGGCATGTAAAAGAACTAAGGGGTCTATTAAAAAAAGAGCAAGGGTTTAGTACCTGGATTCCCTTGTATCTGCATCTGTGTCTCTTCAACCTGGGCCTATCTGGAGTCTTGGCAAGTTAACCGTAGGAGAAGTCCCAGGGTCGGCCGGGACTTATGAACAATCAAAGAAAAATAAAAAGGATTTCAAGTCAGCAACTCATGCACCTCTGCCACAGGTGGGAAAGTGTATACCATAAGGTTTCTTTGAAATTCAATATGGCAATGGTTGAGAGATCCATTGAGAATATTTACCACCCCATATTTTTTTCATGTTGGAGAATTAGGAACAAGAAGGCCATGATGGCCATATATAGCTCACCTGAGAACCAGTGCAGTGGAGTTTGATCAATTTTGAAAGAAGATACAATGTAATATAAGGATCATTCCTACGAAGTTTAACAATGTTGGCCTTGTGGTTTGGGAGGAGAAGACCTATAAATAGGTTATTCGATTATTCTATTTTTAGCTCTAGTGGCCAATATGTGCATTGGAGCGCAACGGTTTGTACAATTTAAGAAGAGGACCATCCAAGGAACATTCTTCTAAAATTTGTTTGAAATTGACTCAGTGGTTACAGAGCAATTGTTGACGATGCAGGATGACGGACATCATTCAGTCACAATAGCTGAGCTAAAAATGTGAGAAAGCTGGCAGTTTCTTATGAAGGATAGGAGTCTTGTACTGGATTTTATAAATCATGGCTTAGGGACCTATCTAAAAGACCATGTAAGTGGTAGAGCTGAGTATGAAACCTACCTGCCTGGATTATAGTCCAGTGCAATACCACTAGACCTGCTACAAAATTCTCCAGGTTCTTGTTAATGTACATGATTCAGGTATGCGAGTTATGCTTCACTGCTCACATGCCTGTACTTGATTTAACAGCTTGTTAGAAGCTCATTATTTTGGTCTAAAATTTACAAGTCTTATTCCAAGAAACACTGAAACCTGGTTTTGGAAAATATCTCCCAGTATGTTCAAGATCATATATTATTATGTATTTTTAATACAATCTCGGGGAAAACAATTCCCAAAGGCTAAAATGCACGCTTTTGTTATGAAAACGTGTTAAATGTTTGTCTTAAGTCATATCTAAATCATGTCTAGATGCATTATACATTGTTCATGAATCCATACCTTTATATCCAAGAACGATTCCGGCAAGACCCGACACACCAATCACAGCTAGTCTAGGTAACACACCTTCATCATTCTGTATGTAGTCTAATGTAGCTGTAAACAATATACATGTATATGTACTAAAATCTTAACCTGCTGATTTCAAACATGTACTTTTCTATCTTTCAATATTGACAGTGCTTTTATGATCAGTTTAGTTATGCTTAGGGATAATCAATAGGGGTGTAATGATACAGTCAAACCTGTACTGTGATATATTGCAAGTGGCAACATACATTCGTAGCTAATCCATATTGCAATACGTATTGCGATATATTGATGTAACAGAAAAGTCTGAAAAAATCACTGCCTTAATACAGTGCCGTAATTAAACAGCGGCAAAGGCGGTCAAACATGATCGTTCTTGTCTTTTTTTATTTATTTACATGCATAGCAATGTGTAAAGTGATAAGTTCATTTTATTCTAAATGAACAGATACGGGATGTTGTACCACAGTACGTATAGGCCCAGCTCTGTATAGCAATATACCGGCATAGCGGTATATCGTTGTACCACTTGTACTTAATGGAAATTGATCTTCTCCAGAATAGATATGATTAATGCTAGTTTCTCTCCACTAATCCAGAAGTACAAACAAATCTTAAACATTAAAGAAGTATAAAGGCTCGGCTTTTTATAAAATGCAGTGGCAGATTAAGCCCAGAAAGGGGTTGGGGATTAACTATCAACTAAATCTTGAAGATCTGAAAGAGGTTAAGAATGTCTTCTATCACTTACATTGTGAATGAGCTTTTCCAGTTTCATATGTGTCTTTTATTTTCTCCCTTGGACCCTGAAAATACACAATGTCTGTGC
This sequence comes from Saxidomus purpurata, assembly GCA_022818135.1. Taxonomy (NCBI): domain Eukaryota; kingdom Metazoa; phylum Mollusca; class Bivalvia; order Venerida; family Veneridae; genus Saxidomus; species Saxidomus purpurata. The sequence goes on from JAFMSR010000017.1 coordinate 3,567,631, forward strand.
ATTAAACTAACAGACAAAACTGTATACATATAGCAGCTCTTGACAGCATTTAGTATAAATGTATGTGATTTATCCTAAAATGGAAGTCTATTTTACTAGAAGTAGTACCTGCAATTACTACACCATTACCACAGCAGACGACACTGGATGACATGCACACTCTCATTTTGCCAGGCTGGCATTAGCATAGCAGAAAAATTCATAGCAAGACTGAAGGCATTGTCGGGACACCCACGGTTGTCGACCTTGTACACTGCATCGTATGGAGAGTAGTGGAGTCAAAAACACTGGATGTCCGACAATGGACTGAAGGCTAACTGTCAACCTTTCAGCATTTTGAACTTAATTGGCTAGATTCTGTTTCCATACTAGATTTCATGTCTTTTTTTAAGGCAAGATTTATTTTTCAGAAGTCAGGTGCCATTTCAAATGATTTGGTTATGTTCTAGCACAAGGATGGAGAAAGGTGTCTAATTCCCCCTGGTCTAGTAGGTAAGATGTTATCTATGAGTTACATCATGTACTCATTCTGATGCTAATTCTCACAGATAAAGGTCTGTGGTCTAGTGGTTTTGATGCTTGCTTCCTAAAGTGTAGGACCCAAGACTGATCCCCTTTCAGTCGCTGGTAACTTCTGATGCCTGAAGTACCGGTTTCCACCTAGTGAGTAACAGTAATGAAAGTTGTACTTTCCTCTCATTAGCAATTGGTGCAGTCTCAAATACAAGATAAAAATAAACTATAAGAACTTAGTCAAGCTAAAACAAGTTAATATACTATAAAGTGTGGTGACTATAATGAAAGTTGTTTCATATGATAAGTTGACGATTTGCTTCTGTACTATAGTGAAAAAAACTTCTAATACGTATTAATATTTCACTGTTTTGTTCAATAGCAAGTCTACTATCCAGCGCCAATTTCAGTATAAAACTGCCCAAGTGTCCAAAGCAAAACTACCCGGTATATAAAATAGACTGGAAATAGTGTATGAAATATACCATATTGAAAAACATAAATTTTATCACACTAGTAACTAGTCTAGGTAGATACTTTCCTGACATGAATTTCTAATAATCAAGTGTGAAAGGTTAATATAACTTAATAATTAAATAAAGATTGAAAAGGCTAGATATTGCGATTTGTTTAGTACATTTCATTTGGAGTGCCCCCTCCTGTGTGAAAAAAGCTATACAGCACACGTTTCTCACTATAAGTCTTGTCAAATGTCAACTTCTATGGAAATAAAAACATACAAATGTTGGATATAAAAGTACGAATGTCAGGAACAGACAGTTACCTAATGATATGTTTATACCTGCAATGTGTCAAGCCATGTCCACACTGTTTTACGAACTACTGATACACCCTCACGAAACTTTCCTATTTCTTCTGGTGAAACTCTCACATTTACCTCTGGGTTACCATAAACTGGCAGCTGAAACAGATGCAATATACATGTAATCTCAAAATCTGTATACAAACTTTAGTTAAAAATGAAGCTTTTTAAAATATAATTGGAATATAAAGCATTTTGTGAAATAACTGGAAAACAGGGCATTTTGAAACAACCAGGAAAACAGGGCTTTCTGAAACAACCAGGAAAACAGGGCTTTCTGAAACAACCAGGAAAAACAGGGCTTTTGGAAAAATAAGTAGAATACATGAGCGTTTTGTGGATCTTGATTTGAGCCCAAAGTTTCTTGTTTTTAAATTTTAACTAGAACGTAACTTTTCTAACATCCATTTTTATGAATGATCCTTACATGAAAAGAGATAGTTAGCATTTTAGTTACTCTGTGCAAAATCTAAAATGCGGCTTGTCAACTTCAACAAGAGATATTTGTAGAATACAATATGTTAGATTTAGGGAGTGCCCCTTTAATGTCAGTATTTGAGAAGGAGACACCTACAGGATTGTACATAAACTGAACAATCAATTAACGTCAGGTATAGAAATATAGCTGTTACATGAAAATATGCATAATAAAAAATCAAAAAATGACATAAAGTGTTGCAAATGCCTTTGAATAAGCCCAATTTCAATGCATTTTAAGAAGAAATCAGTATCTTTTTTTTGTAAATTTTGTTTTATTACATTAATTTTAGCTTTCAGCGCGACATTTAAAATCTGAAAACTTTATGGTTTAGAAATTCATTGTTTTTCACATTTTTATGTCAACTGTGAATTAGCAGCTTCAAACACAATGTCACTGCAAACTTGTAGTTTGACCTGATGACCCCAAAATCAATCAATGAGGATCATTTACTCTAAATAAACCATAATCCTTGCAAGTTTGAAGACTAGGCATCAAACTATTGTTGAGCTATTGAGCAGAAACAGTTTTTAAATGCAAGGTCACTGTGACCTCGAGCCCCGAAAACAACAAGGATCATGATTTACACTTTATAAACTTTACTCCTAGCAAGTTTAAAGACATAGCATTTTAAGTTTTTGAGCTATGGTCACTATGACCTAGTTTAAAGAAATAGCATTTAAAGTTTTTGAGCTATGGTCACTATGACCTTGACCTTTGACCCAGTGACCACAAAATCATCTGGGTTCATTCACTGTCCATGACCAATGCTTCTTCAAAGTTAAAGACCTCTAAGTCAAAGCCTTCTGAAGTTACTGAGTGGAAACCGTTTTGAAATACAAGGTCACTGTAACCTTGACATCTAAACCAATGACTAAAAAATAAAAAATCTCCATCACATAGGTATGTACTAAGTTTGAGACCCCTGGGTCAAAGCCATCAAAAGTTATTGTGCAGAAACAATTTTTAAATATAACATTACTATGACCTTGACCTTTGACTCAGTGTCCTCAAAATCAACATGTCCATCTACTATTCATGACCAATGTACCTATCAATTTTGAGATCTCTCAGTTAGAGCCTTTCAGGTTACTGAGCTGAAACAGTTTTTAAATGTTCTCTTCTGAAACAACAGCAACTAGAGCTTGGCTGCCATTATGGTCAATGAAGCAGAACCATTTGGGCTATGTTAAAAGGAGGGCAATGTAATAATCAGTGCTATGAAGTCAGCTGGTTGAACTTGGTAAAAGAAATTTATGTTTAAGGTTTTTCTGTTTTCAGCTCTGCTGGCCATTACGCATAAATGAACAGAACAGTTTGAGGAATGTTGGACAAGGATCATCTTATTAACATTTGTATTAAGTTTGAATAAAATTGACGTTGTGGTTTAGGATACGTTGTTTTTAAAGGTTTGTCTATTATTTTTGATGTGACTGCAATGGTCTGAGCAAGTAGGAATGGGCAATTCAAAAGAAGACGTCCAAGGAATATTAATGTTAAGTTTGATTTAAATTGGCCCATTGGTCGTCGAGGAGATGTTGAGGAGTCTGGAGATGTCATTCGAAGACATTGTTGAAAGCAGAAGACAAAACTTTAAGTGTCACATTTAAGTGATGCTCTGTAACAATAGTCGGACCTGCTCTTGTGACCACCTGAGTTAAACGACATCCTGACCTATGCAATCACTTGAAATTCCTACCTTAGTACCCTTACCACGTTATGCAATAATGTACTTGAGTTAAGAGACCTCCTAAAAATACAACCAGCAACCATTACTTTTACCGGGTACTTACCATTGATTACATTTGCCTGTAGCATGAAGTTTTTTTTGCATAATTATGTGCTCACAAGTCTATCCAGACTTAGAATACCAGCTGTCTTAAGAAACCACCATTTCAACTTACTATGTATGGTCACTTAAGTAAGGTTTGACTGTACCAGAAACTAAAAACAAATCTAAAACACAAACCTCTGAAATCTTCATCATTTGTTTGCTTTCACCACTGTCATCAGACTGAAAAAGAACAAAGTTAAACTTTTAAGCCCAATCAGGCATAGCCTAAGGTCTTTAATGCTAGTATTTTTATTTCTCATTATAGTTATTATTCTCGGCTTCGCACATCCGGGTACTGAAAAATTATTTACATTCGGTAAAGGCGATTCCTCCGCTGTCATCGCTGGTCTCTATGCATCTTTAACTTTGAATAATATAATAACTGTGGTACGGAACGGTACGGCACCGGAAACAGACGGGCGGTTAGCCAGCTTCCGCATGCGCAGGGTTGTATATCCGCTGAATCTAGAACGAAAGACATCACGTAAAACAAGCTCGTTGTATAACTGAGTACTGTTGCCTATATTAACAATTCTCAAGATCACTGGTTGGTGCCATTGCTCAAGGGACTTTTATATATTGTAGGTAAGTACTTTACTGGCGCTGCGAGCACATTCGAACGTGATAAATCGTCGTTTTCTGCTCACGATTTTTGGCGCGGAAATTTGCTCACGTGTTTCATGTTTTTTATCTGTATTGAATATTGAATTGCATTGTTCCTATAACTTTTGTAACTGTATTTTATTACCACTGACCATCGTTGTTAGTGTTTTTACGGCTTCTCCGGAATTTTTTCTTAGTATCAAAGAAAACTTTTGCAACTGCACTCCGTGTTAGTGTGGCCCGGGCAGAGGCATTTCTAAAACAGTTTCAGTGGGTTTTTCTAAAGTATTTAGTTAATAAAAATAGCATTCGATTTGCTTTGTGTTTAATTATCGAGTAATATTTTTGCTCTTGATAGGCATTATTTTTCTGTTTGTTGTACACTGAACAGACTACGGTTCAGAGAAGACAGACACCATCCATCTACTATCTAGCGTGGTCGTTCACTGCAAGGACAGCGCTACCATTGCCAGTGTATCCTGTGCGGTCATCCTTTAGGAGGACAGCCTTACTGACAGTTTTTTCCTATATCAGGGCGAAGATTTGTGTCGCATCCTGTAAGTAGTCTTTTTGTTTGTTTTTTGTGGTTTTCAACACAAAGTTTGTATGGACTTATACATGCTACCATCATTTTAAGGTAACTGCGATATACATACACCGGACTGGCAGGCAAAATATCATTTCACCGAAAACTTTCGGTTTAATTAGAGTCAGCTTATAACGTTTCATTGCTGTATTCAAATATCTTTGATATATCAAGGCCGTTCTTTTCATGATAAGCTGATATTGGTTAACATTTATAGAAATTTCTACTTTTTGATAATGTAAACTTGTGTTCTGTGCTTTTCCATTAGAATATTTGCATTAGAAGTATTTTATTTATTCTTTTTCCATTTTTTTTCAATAGTACTTTTCTTTAGACATACTTTCTCTTTATTGTTCTTGCGTGCTGAAATTTCTTCAGTAGTTTCAAACTTGATTGTTGACTATTTTAAATATATTGTTGAGTCAGACTGCCTTGCCCATCATAATGTCATATCGCAAAGTAAAAATAAACAGTGCACCATATGATGAGCTGATATCTCTGCCTGGCATTGGACCTCGCACGGCTAAAGCAATCATTGAATGTCGGGAGAGGTATGGGTTGATCGATGAAACACAACTTTCGTCGATCCCCTACATCAGATTGACATATGAGCTAATGGACATGATTGATTTTTCGCCGCAAATGGGGGCCTATGGGAAAGACAAGCAAAGGACAGAGATTGATAGAATAACGGAAGCTATTGGCAAAGCTGATCTTCTCGGTCCCACACGGGACAGACTCCAGTATAGACCAAAGTTGGACAGACCGTACAGACCATCGTATTCGATGTATGATGAGGAGTCTTTTGATTATTCACCACAGGAGACAGCAGTGCCCGGTCTCCACTACATGGATAGGTCAAAACTGACACCCTTGACAAAACGCATGTCAAAATACAATTATGACTCACCTGAGACGATGAACCCCGGTCGTCGACTCGGTAACCTACCAAAGACATTAAGCTATGATGGCACCTCAAACTGGAAAGCATTTTACATAAAATTTCTAAAGTTTGCAGAGGCACAAGGATGGTCCGGCAAGGAATGCAAGGACAGTCTATGCCTTTGCTTAACTGGAAAGGCGAGTGAATTTTATGCTAATCTATGTGAGAGGGACAGCCACATGGAATATTTTGATTTGGTAAAACGATTTGAGAAACGGTACGGATTTACGGAGTTGCCAGAAACCGCAATTATCGGTTTTAACAGTGCGAGACAGGCCCCAAATGAATCAGTTCATGATTGGGCAGACAGAGTCGTCACTCTGGCTACCGAAGCTTTCAGGAACTTACCTGAAGACCACATGTGGTCACAGGCCGTTTTACGGTTCTGTCACGGCTGCTATGATAAAGAGGCTGGCGAAATAGCAGCAAATGCACGGCCGAGGACTATGGAAATGGCCATAGACCAGGTCAAATGGGCAATCCACACCCACAGCGCCGTGCATGGACGACATAGAACAGTGAAGCAGGTTCATTCAGATGAGCCGGCAGTATGTGAGGTCAGAGAGCCGAAGCAGACAAGACTGGAAGCACGCGTCGAAGCTCTAGAGGGAAAGGTAGCAGATATGGACCACAAGTGTGATAAAATAGTATCAAAACTGGAGTTCATCTGCCGACGAATGGAGCGAGGCCGGTCCACATCTCCAAGGACACGTGGACAGGTTGAGTGCTTCAATTGCCACGGCAATCACTACCAAAAGTTTTGCCCGTTGCTGAAAGAGAAGAAGGAGAATGAGGCAAAAAAGATGGGGGTAAAAGAAGAAGAAAAAAAGGTGCAGTTTGTTGAAAGCGAAACAGAACCAGAAAACCAAAGTGACCTTTTAAACTTGCACGGGTCGGACGACGAGGCCTAACTCCGACCGTCAAGCAAAAAGGCCACATGCAGAAGGACGAGGGCAGCTCGAATGACACTGCTCAGGAATGCATCAGTATGACTGAGCGTGAAACCAGTATAAAAGCTGAACCTTCTGAGTTGTCGATGCATGTAAATCTGACAACGGATGGCCAGACGGCAATTGTGTGTTCACTTGATCAGCTTTGTGCGGATCATACAGCTAGAGATGAGGGAGAAAATCCTCAACTAGACACAACAGAAAGCGAGAATGCAACTTCGGCATCTTTAAGTGATGGCAATCAGCAAAGGGCTGATAGCCAGAATGAACTGATTTCAAGCCATGGAAACCCTGATCAGCCTTGTGTGGTTCGGGCACAAATAGACGTTGGCATAAATGCAGCTACAGAAACAGGCACTCACAGTATGGCAGTTGTAGAACCATCAAAAAGGAATACGAGTGAGATTGTGCGTATCTGCAGCATAAAATCAGATTCAATGTTTAGAATTCCCGTGCAGCTTCAGGGAATGGATATTAAAGCTGTGGTGGATACTGCCGCTGAAGTTACACTTCTGTCAGACAAGGTATACAACAAACTGGATGACCGACCAAAGGTAATAAAGGAGGTCAAGTTGTGTACAGCTGGCAGACAGATGACCATGAAAGGATTTGTTGCTGGTCCCTTTGACATCGTCATTGGAGAAAATAAGTATAAAGAAAATATTTATATCTTTCCAATACATGACGACATGCTTCTAGGTCTTGATTTCCTAAGGAAAGCGGAAGCTTTAATTAATCTTCCTAAAGAATATATCAGACTGGGGACAAGCATAGTGGAAGAGTTGAAGTCAGACGGTGAAGCTAGATGTTCAGTTGTGACAATCAGCGGAACAACAGCGATACCACCAAATTCAGCTACACTGGTCATGTGTGAAGTCTCGCCTCAACTCACAACATATTGTTTGGAGTCTGTGGACGACAACAAAATACTGATTGCGAGCACACTCCACAATGGAGGTTCTAAGCCGGTAGTTTGCATGCTGAACTTGTCCGACACGCATGTTAAACTAAAAGCAGGATGCAAAGTAGCGTTAGCTCGTGAAGTTATGGTGGTTCAACCAGTACCACCGGATCTGAATGAACAGCTTCATGTTTGCCAAGTTTTAGCAGAACATAGCGGTTCAAACACCCTCACGACACTACCTTCACATCTAGTAGACCTATTTGAGAGAGCCAAAACACATTTAGATGAGGGTCAGCAAGGACAATTACAAGAATTGCTGATTGAGTTTGAAGACGTGTTTGCGAAAGATGAATTTGATCTGGGAAACTTCATGACTGTCGAACATAGTATCGACACAAGTGATGCTAGATCGATCAAGCAAAGAATGCGGAGAACTCCCATGGGTTTTGCAGATGAAGAGGAGGCTCACCTTAAGAAAATGCTGAAGGCTGGAGTTATACAACCATCCTCTTCAGAATGGGCTTCAGCACCGGTGCTTGTGAGAAAGAAGGATGGCGGTGTTAGATGGTGCATAGACTATAGGGCACTGAATTCCGTGACAGTTAAGGATGTGTATCCCCTCCCACTCATAGAGGACTGCATGGATATGCTGGCGGGACATAAGTGGTTTTCCAAGCTGGATGCCAATTATGCCTATTGGCAAATCCGTATTAAACCGGAAGACAGGAAAAAGACCGCTGTGGTCACTAAGTACGGTCTGTGCGAGTTTGTACGGATGGCCTTTGGGCTGTGCAATGCCCCAGCCACATACGCAAGGGCTATGAATTTGGTGCTCCATGGTTTAAACTGGAACACGGTACTCTCGTTCCTCGATGATCTAATGGCACTTGGAAAGAATTTTAGTCATCATCTAAAGAATTTGAGAGACGTCTTTACCAGATTTAGAACGTATCAGCTCAAACTGAAACCAAAGAAGTGTGACCTGTGTAAGCCTAAAGTAGAGTTTTTGGGACGCTGGGTTGGCCCAGATGGAATTGAAATCGGAAAGGCAGATATTGAAACTGTTCTCAATTGGTCCAGACCGACCTGCACTAGAGATGTCGAGAGCTTTTTGGGATTGGTCAACTACCATAGGGCTTTCATTGAAAACTATGCATCAAGGGCCACTGCACTATATGACATCACTGGGAAAAAGCAATTTGTATGGGGTGATTCCCAGGAGAATGCCTTTAATGACCTGAAGAGTGCATTAACAAGCCCGCCAATTCTTGGTCTCCCGAACAGCAAGGACTATTTTGTATTGGACACAGACGCTTCAGACTTGGCAGTCGGAGGGGTGTTGAACCAGTTGCAGGATGGAACAGAAAGAGTTATCTCTTACGGTTCCTATGCTCTTTCTCCCCAGCAGAGAAGATACTGCACAACCCGAAAAGAACTGCTAGCTGTGGTGAGGTTCACTAGGCAGTTCAGGCACTACCTTCTCGGAAAGCCGTTTAAATTGAGGACGGACCATAGTAGCTTGACTTGGTTACTACGATTCAAAGAGCCACAGGGTCAGCTTGCAAGATGGCTCGAGGAACTGAGCCAGTATGATATGTTGGTAGTACATAGACCAGGCAAGGATCATGGAAATGCAGATGCTCTTTCAAGAATGTCCTCTGCGGTCTCACCCTGTTCAAACTACAAAGCCGACACAAAGTTGGAAGAACTGCCATGTGGAGGCTGTAAATACTGCGCAAAAGCACACAACAATTGGCGGGGTTTTGAAGACAGTGTTGATGACATAATGGCATTGGGTCCGAAGATATGTAGTGTGGAAATAGAGGCTGCAGATTTTCAGATGTTTCTAGACTGTGAGCCTAGTCCAGAAGACTCTGCTGAACCACCAGAACCTGGACAAGCAACGCTGGTCCTATCAAATGACACGAAGGTTCAGAGCATTAATGAAGACGAAGCTGAGACTCCAAAAGTATGGGATCTACCAACAGACAGAATTCAAAAAGTCCAGGGCAATGATACGGACTTGCAGTTCCTTGCTGTGTGGCTAAGAACCAAAGCTGAGCCAACGGAAGGGGAATTGTTCATCGCTGGACCAACTACTAAGTTTTATTGGGTCAACCGTGACAGTTTCCTACTGAAGAATGGGCTAGTCTGGAGAGTGGACCCTAAAACAGGCACACATAGGTTGGTCATACCGGAATCAGTAAAGCAAGAAGTCTTGTTCTTATGCCACAGCATTCCTTCTTCTGGACACCAAGGAGAGGACAGGACTTTGGCTAGAGCCAAGCGCAGATATTTTTGGCATGGAATCTCTAGAGATGTGAAGCGGTATGTGGCGAGCTGCCCGGCATGCAACAAATGGAAAAAACCCACTCGGAAGGCTAAGTGGGAAATGACCAAGTATCATGCAGGGACACCATTGGAGCGAGTCCATTTAGATTTCCTGGGACCGCTTCCTAAAACATCTAGAGGAAACGAGTATGTCTTAGTGGTGGTGGACCAATTTACAAAGTGGGTCGAATGTTTCCCTCTACCATCACAGACTGCAGAACAGACGGCACAAGCGGTTGTTGACAACTTCTTTTCTCGATTTGGTTGCCCATTGCAGATATTCACAGACAGAGGCAGCAACTTTGAAAGTAAACCTTTAGCCGCGGTCTGTGAGTTGCTGCAAATACATAAAGGGGGGGGGGTTGTGGGGGGGGGGGGGTTATCTCGCACAACGGCATACTGTCCTTCAGCGAATGGTCAGGTGGAACGCTATAACCGGACCCTGATGGATGCAGTCAGGTGCTTTATTGGCAAAAACCAGGGTTCATGGGATAGATTACTCCCACAGATTGCTGGGGCATTGAGAGCAAGCGTTAATAGACATACCGGCTACACTCCCAATATGCTAATGCTTGGAAGAGAAGTAAACATGCCAGCAGATCTCATTTTTCCCACTAGCAGTGAGGAGTTTAAAGACACAGACGAGTATGTGCTTCAGTTGCAGCACAGCATTGGTTCCGCTCATGAGGCAGCTCGTAAGACCCTTAAGAGTAATGTCGAGACCATGAAAAGGAACTATGATGTGAAGTTATATATGAGACAGTTCGAACTGGGCGAAGCGGTCTATATTCTGAATGCTGCAACTGTTAAGGGACAGAGTCGTAAACTTGGTCCCCCATGGAAAGGGCCAGCAGTGGTAGTGGCAAGGATATCACCGTACTTGTACAAAGTACGCCTACAAAAGGGATCTATGACCACTAACCACGATAGGATGAAGCCATGTAAGATCTCCATCTTACCCGCATGGGTGAAGAAAATACAAAGGGAGCTCAAGTCCTCGGAACAGTCTGAGCAGGAAGATGGGCCAGAAGAACTTTATTGCATTTGTAACGGGCCAGACTATGGCCAGTTCATGGTGCAATGCGATACTTGTGATGAGTGGCTACACGGTGAATGCGTAAACCTCACGGAAGAAGATGTACAGGAGTCTGAAGAGTACATCTGTCCTAAGTGCACTCGGGTTGGGAGTGATTAGGTAAGTAGGTTAGGCATTGGGCAGGCAGTGTTGTAAGAAATGTATTAGTTGTCTGATCATTAGTTTAAACGTTTTTCAGAACATGGCGGAGGCTTCAAATACGCCGACGTCTTCTGAGGCAGACTCGCCCACGAGGAGCGAGGAGGGCTTGGAGAGGTCCAGGAAAGCAATCGGGGAGGCAAGCAGCATCAGAGTTCTTTGTACCACTGATGACCCCGATTGACGAGATCATGGAATGTGATCAGAAAGGTGATCTTTGGACATCTCCAAGAGAACTAGTAGAAAAATTACACATTCTCTTGCCGTCAACCAGAAACAAGCTGATACAACAAGTTTTGATCTCTCAGTACAACATAGCCAAGAGGAGGGAAAGGCAGAGTTGGATTAAGGAATTTAGAGCATGTGTATCCCTCCATCAGAGTGATAGTTGGATGATCAAGAATATTGATTATCGGCCACCAGCTCGAAGGCGGCGTGTTATTGGGGATGTCCCATCTTGCACTATGGCTAAAGATATTCGGCTACAGGCAGACCCTTCATTCCCTATCCTTCATGATCAGGTGAGGAATATAAAAGAGGAGGCACCGGATGACACTAGTACAGTATCAATAGTCAAGCAGGAAGTTGCAAGCCTCGAGACTGTCCAGGAGCCGATAGTCATATCTGATGATGACTCTGTTGACAGGGAAGATACTTCTCGGTCTCTGAGAAACACTGAAGAAAGGATGGAAGTTGAGGTTGAGATTGAAACACAGAGGTCTCCATCCCCAGCCCAAATTGAAATTGAAACAACAGACAGAGGTCACAAGTCGCGGTCCCTGACACAGCAGTCCAAGAGAAGAACAACCAGGGCTGGAACTGATCGACAGGAACCGGACAGAAGTCCTAAGCCTCGGTCCCCTGTACGAGATGCCAGGAGAAAGACACCAAAAGCTGGAATTGAAGGTGGAAAAGTACGGGTCAGAGGTCCCCAATCTCGATCCCCAGTACGAGAGTCCAGGAGAGATTCAAGGAGAGAAACAGGGGCGGACAGAACACAGAAGTGTCGGTCCCCATTGCGCCAAGGTGATGACCTACGCCTCCGGCTTGACAGGAAGCGAAGGGAAACCAACAGAGAAGTCAGTCCACCACTTGGTCAGAGCAAAGGGAAGGTAAGATTAAAGCATTGTGGGATTTCAAGCTGCAAGTCCACTTTTCGCAATGCTAGACGGCACACCATGGAGAGACATCTGCCGAGGTCTCTTCAGGATGAACACATCTCGGACATGTCCCTCAACAACAAAAGGATGGAATTGCTCCTGTTCATCAAATGTCGAGTGGTCGGAGATGACGGTACTTTCATAGACCTGGTAACATGGGTTAATCATAAACACGTTATCTCGGGTAGTACATTTGTGCCGGACACAGATAATGCCTGGCTGACCAAAATTTGTCAACAACAGAGTTGGAAGGTACCAGAGAAGTTCACTCTGATGCCGATCAACAGTGAAGCCCTACTCTTCCACTGGCGGGTCCTTCTGGTGCTGCTGGACAAGTTAACTGAAGAAGAGCGCCAGATGTTCAAGCTAGGGAAAGTCAGCGAAACAGTGGAATGTGGAGGAGACAACTACGAGGTCCTTGACAGTGTCGGCTTTGAAGATTCGTCAAGAACCAGCATGTCAAGATGCTTGGTGGCATTCGACTCGCATTTCCATGCGGACCGCCTTAGCAGGACACTCTTTGGCAACCCTAGGGAGGCGGTAGCCGACCTAATCAAAGCTGAAGTTGGATGTGCCCCAAAGATAGAGGTCAAAGTAGTGGGTGGGGTTATGGTATTCTGTGACCCTGAGTCATACCCTGAAAAACTACCGAGTGTCAAGGGTTTTGGCTCAGCAGTCGGAGTCCATCCGAAGAAATGCCATCTCCTCACGGAAGACAGGTTCCAGGCAATCCTCAACTTTTTGAGGTCGTTCGACGTTGTTGCACTGGGGGAAATTGGGCTGGACAGGACAGAACCAGAAAGCTCTTGGAAACTCCAAGAAGACACTATGGTCAAACTCCTACAGTTTAGTATGCCGGTCCGTCCAGTTATCCTGCACATGCGTGAGAAGTTTGACCAACATGCAGGAGAGGTGAGCGCAAAATGTCTCCAACTAATGAAGGCAAATGCAGCTCCCACTCAGAGGATCCATCTTCATTCTTTTGGAGGCACCGTGGAGCAAGTAGTTGGCTGGTTGGAAGCTTTTCCGAATTGCTACTTTGGCTTTAGCGAAAGAGTATCCTCGTTTGATAAGTACCAGGTAGCAGCCCTGCAGAGGATCCCAGCCAATAGACTCTTGCTCGAGACAGACGCACCTTATTTTAGGAAGGCAGCAGCCAAGGCCAGCACTCCAGCGTTCTTGGGAGATATTGGAGATGTAGTCAGCAGAAACAGAGGTACACCTCTGTTAAACATCATGGAGCTGACTACACAGAATGGCCGGGACCTGTACTCCCTTTAAGTAGAAGGTGTTACAGACCTGTTCAGCGTAAGTGGAGCAGTCTGTTGCTACCAAGGAAGCTCAAGAAGATTTGAGAGTGTTACAGACCTGTTCAGCATAAGTGGAGCAGTCTGTGGCTACAAAGGAAGCTCAAGAAGATATGAGACATGTTCATCGTAAGCGGAACAGTTTGTGATAAAGAAATGTCTAAATGCTATTCCTACTATGAAGTGAGCAGCGTTAGTTGGCTCCTCAAAGTCTGGGCACCCCAGTGTTCTTTAAAAGGGGGAGGAGTGTGGTACGGAACGGTACGGCACCGGAAACAGACGGGCGGTTAGCCAGCTTCCGCATGCGCAGGGTTGTATATCCGCTGAATCTAGAACGAAAGACATCACGTAAAACAAGCTCGTTGTATAACTGAGTACTGTTGCCTATATTAACAATTCTCAAGATCACTGGTTGGTGCCATTGCTCAAGGGACTTTTATATATTGTAGGTAAGTACTTTATAACCAAGTTCAAAAATGAAAGAAGACGATGATCTTCCATTACCTTGAAACTATCAGATTGTTTTTATAATAATCATATGTTGTCAAAAGCTTTTTGTATCGTTTGAAATAAATTTAAACTTGCATATGAGTCAACGGTAAAGACCGTGTTTTCACCTTTTACCGAATGAAGAAATGAATGCGACCTAATAATCCGATTGGTTTACTCATCAGGGCATTTTTACCAAGTTTGGGGAAGACGCCCTAGCCCTTTTTGTGGGGAAAAAAAGCGCGATTTTCACAATTTTGGGGAAATGGACAACACGCAATCTTTCGATGATTTTCGGTGACATTGAATGGCAAAAACAACACTTCAATACAATTTATTTATATTCTATTAATGTATAATTTATAATTTTATTTCTCTGTATTTCTTTTCTTTAAATGCTGAACAAGGTTTCATTTTAGGAAGTCCCATATTTTCTAATGTGGACCAGGTCTGAATATCATGAAGTCCTGTATGTTACAGGCGTACAGTCATATCAGCATTTCATATTTCTATGAAATCAATCATTTTTCTATAAAAATGAATTTGAATCATTTAATTTAAATAGGATAAAAACAGTAAAATATAAATGCATGCTTAGAGATGTCAACTCATTGTGATACAGTGTTTTAAAACAATAAGTAAGAAATTGTGAACTGAAAATTGTAATAATAATATCTTTTTTAGTCTTCATAGCACCGTTTTCTATGAAAAAATAACAAAAACTGCGGTCGCGAAAATAGATGACAAACGAAAACATTGGTGATTTTCGGCTCACTTTTTACACGAAACGAATTTAATATTCAATATTATATTGGTAGCAATATATGATCTTCTTAAACTGTTGATATTAAACAATGAAAAACTTTGATTTACTCCACAAAATTTAATTGTTTTGGTTTTTACCAAGACGATTTCCGTCCTCGGCGTCGGCACTTTGATTTCGGGCTTGATTTATTATCAAGTATTGAGCTATTGTTTTTCGATCCGACTGCGAAAAACGGCCGAGAATTTAACACAGAAAATAAATATTATGCATTCATTTATTTTACAACATCTAATTGTTTTGATTATACCAATGCATTGATTTCGGTCATAATTTATTAAATATTGGGACGTCTGGTGTAATTCATTGTTCTTCGATCCGACTGTGAAAAACTGTCGAGAATTATAAACAATTAACTGTTTGTTTGTAAGATGTTTATGGTCCACCATCCTTGTTCAAAGTAAACAATTAAATAAATGCACACTTACCAATTTATCGACAATAAACACTCGTAATGCGAACATCTTTGCTCCGCCCATGAGGGCGGAACCAAGCCGTTGATTGGTAATTATGCAAGAATTAGTTATTTTGACAGCTTGAGATGTTTTTAGGCAATGATTAACTATTTATCAACATTTAATCCGTATCAATTACGTAACGCCATGTGTCAACAATTAGGTTGTTTATTGCTATTTCCGGGCGATCTATCGGCATAGATTAAAATACGCTGATGGATCAGTGACAACATTATGCAATTTGTTGGGGATTTTTTTCTCAATTTGGGGAAACAATAGGCCTTTATTGGGGAAAAAAACAGGTTCTGCAGCTTGGGGAAGTAGCCGATTACCGGCTACGGCAAAGAAGGGTAAAAATGCCCTGAACTGGTCAGTATGACGTCACGGCAAAGCCGAGAATTATATGATTTATAAAACTGGTCAAGTAACACAATAAAAAGAGTCAGCCCAGTTAGCTTAATTGGTAGAGCATGAGACTTGTAATCCGGGGTTGCAGGTTCGACTGGGGCTGACCAACTACTAACAGTATTTCGGATGAGACGTTAAAACCGAGGTCCCATGTATGGGTGCTATATACACCTGGCATGAATAAGAACCTGTCTCTGGAATTGGGATGCTTTCTGTATCTTGCACTATCGTCCGAAACCTAAGATAACTAACCTCTTCTGGGGGCTTCGGTCATATGGGAAACCGGTATCAACATATAAAATAAACAACAATAAAAAGACCAATTTAGTTCTGGAAGCCAGCTGGCCAGAATTAAATGGGGCAATTATAGGAAGCTGTTGAAGCTGTACACAGTCATCTGGCTACTAGGACATATCCGAATATTACACGACTTTTACTATTTTATGATCTAGCGGTGCCATAACACTGTGATAAACACTCCAGCAAGTACACGATTTTTCAGTATTTCTTGTATCTTCAGGACACACCGTTTTTTTCTTTTTAAGTGATAAATTCGTCATAACATTGTTTTTTTTTAAATTTGCTGTGATATTACCGACCTTGGCTGCCATTATACTTGGATATATTCCAACCCACGTACTGCAACCGGTATTGCAGGTGCACGTATTATTCTGACATAGGGCCTACTTAACACCAAGATGAATTCGACCAATTTTAGAAAATTCAAAGACTAAGTTTAAACATTGTTTATTGCCAATATACAACTATGAACAGATAGGCTCTAGGTCATAATACAAGACAATGTAATACAAATTTCATTTCTTGTTGGTATCAGGGATCGTATAATATAATAAATCCTGAACAAATGTAACACATATTACAATGTACACAATAGATTAAGACAGTGATAGCATCATATGTTTGAGAACCTGTAAAAATAAATAAAAAGCACATTATATTTAATTATAAATGCAGCACATTTAGGTTAAAAGTATTATATTTACAAGTTAAAAAACTGAGTGAATAGCGCTAATCTTGGCATTGGCCGAAAGAAGTACTAATGCTGGGTATATTAAAAAACTGGAAGGAAAAGTAAACACAAAAATGCACCAGGTAAAAGTTAATTAAAACTTATTATCCTGAATCAGATTCAGAATAACATGATTAGCACCATACTCTCCACATAGTAATTAAGAATTCTAGCATAAAATGTGCTGTTTTTGCCCATTTTGCCAGTGTTTAAACAGGATATGTATAAATATACAAGTAACCGGGCTGATTGTAACTCGGGATATGTTGTTGCCCTCGCCCTAACGGGCTCGGGCACCAACCATCCCTCGGGATTCTGCAGATGTTATAACACGACAAAACGTGCGTTAACCTATAGAAGCCTTGGAGGGCCACTTTTGAGTTTCGACTTACGGATGTTTTTTTTTTTACTTTTGACTTATGACTTTCGACTTTTAACTTATGACAGATACAGAGTTGGCAAGGTTTCCAAAGAGTCATAATGGTGTAAAATTTTGTTTCTTCAATCCAGGTGTAGAAACAATAAGTAAAATTATGTCTGTGCGTAGTACTGCAAACTTGTTTGCTGTAAATAAATTATCTAAGTTACTTTTGTCTTTGTCATTTATTTTAGTATCAATGAGCAGTTACGGCTCGCCAGGAGGCGACCTTGGGAGCCTCCGCAGTGAGCGGCGACGCAGGTTTCCTCTTTCTTTAAGCGGGGGGGGGGGCGGGGCTTGCCCTCCAGGCGTAAAGCCAAATATCAAGGAACTGAAAAAAATATTAAAATTTTGAATATTTTTTGTTGCTATGGTAACATTTAAAAAAATTATGTTTTTATGTATCTATAGGTTAATATCACAACGTATACCGAAGGAAATTAAAGTGCTGTAATATGTATAAGTATATTGTTATATTGATGGGTCCTCGGTAGCAGGTTCCTAGTATTACCTGAACCTGCCGCTGGAGTCCTCGGTGAGGACCGTGTATAGGGTTAGGGTTAGGGTTAGGGTTTATTTTTTCATAAGTCATAAGTAATAAGTCAAAGTCAAAGTCAATGTCAAGTCAAAGTCAAAAGTCATAAGTCATAAGTCAAAAGTAATAAGTCATAAGTCATAACCCATAAGCAATAAGTTAAAAGTCAAAAGTCAAAACAAAAAGCGTGTTAAAACATGTTTTATTTTGTTACTATTGATAGAAATGATATATTTTATATATATATATATATATATATATATATATATATATATATATATATATATATATAAATTGATTTTATTAAAATCTTTTAAATAAAAATTGTATTTTATTGAGTGTGGTCGTGTTTATATTGTTCTTATAAAAATGACAAAGAGGCAATACAGCAGTGCTTTTGTGAATGATCGCAGCGAAGCGATAAGGCGACGTTATATTAACTTATATACCTCGTAGGAGGTATTATAAGAGAAAGAATTATTACAAGAAGAGAAACTTTTATCGAAAACAACGCGATTCATATGTCAAAAGTAATAAGTCATAAGTCAAAAGTCAAAAGTCGAAAGTCATAACTTAAAAGTCAAAAACACCTGTAAGTCGAAACTCAAAAGTGGCCCTCCAAGGCTTCCATATTAACCCTACAATAATAAATGTGTCCCTGTATTTTGTAGTTGAATGAAATACAGTCAGGAGTTAGAATGCGTAGTAATTAAATCACGAGTGCGTATTCGCATTCTGAAAACGTCACTTCGCGGCACATCGTCATTGGATAAACGTGCTGTATTTTGTCGTAAAATAAAATACAACGGTACCTATTCCCTATATGTTTATATAGGAAACACAGCCACTCGTATTAGAATTCATTCATGTTAAAAAGTTGTACAGTTCAATTTAAAGGTACGCATTTGAATTGATTGCCTGCTTTGTTAGATTCTGTATCTTACGTATATCTATTCTGCATTATGTCACAGTCAGATATTTACCATTTATATCTATTTTATGTACTAGATGATTAAAAAACCTGCTTAAAATATTTAATATTTTTGCCAAAATTATGAAAAAATACGGAATGAGCCTGTAGGGGCGATATTTTATCAAATAAAAGGGGAGGGGACCGTCTAACATTTCGTGTAGAGCAACACAAAAATGGCGTCGAAATAGGGCAGCGTCATTTCAGGGCACCCGACGATATAACAAGAGTGCGTGAAAAAAGCTGTATAATCGAGCCCGTAAGCTATGGACTTGTCTGCAATCGTTTGAAGCTATTGTACTGTTTTATTTGTAATGTGATCCTGTTGAAAGCTACATTCAAACATCAGCTTGATGTGGTCTTTCTTGTACTACATTCTCGTAGCGCAGTTTTACAGTTGTATTCAGTACATTTAACAGTTAAATTATCTACGGATTTTTAAATGTGGTATGCTAACTATGGCCTTAGGGCTTACATACAGCCCAAGGCCAAAAATTTAAAATTAAATTGTCATCACAGGCACTCTCGTACAAGACTAGACAGAGATTTAGATAAAGATGTATCATAATAGCATGACGGAAACTGAGAATAAATTAATGTGGGGATGTAAACACACACAATCAGCCCGGTTAGCTCAATAGGTGGGGCACGAGACTTGTAATCTCGGGGTTGTGGGTTCGATTCCCGGGGCTGACCAACTAAATTACTAACAGTCTTTCGGATGAGACGTAAACTGAGGTCCCATGTATAGGTGCTTTAAACCTGGCATGATAAAGAACTAGGGATGTCTCTGGAATTGGGACGCTTTCTGTATCTTGCACTATCTTCCGAAACCAAAATAACTAACCTCTTGTGGGGGCGTTGGTCATATGGGAAACCGGTACCAACAATAAAACGTTAATATACGATATACACACAGTCTTGGGCCAAACGTGATTCCACAACATCAAAATGCCCTATTTATTTCATATAAAACCATAACATTTCAAAATTATCTGCAGAAGGTAATGTCCATGGTATTTTCATAAAATGTACACCAGTAAAAACAGAATACAATGTAAATAAAAGTTTCTCCTGATATTTCATTTATAAGATTTAACAAATTAATAATTAGAATAATACTTGTAATATTTGACGTCAAAATTTACTATAGGGCTAGAAGAGGGGGGAAACGTAGAGACTTTTTACAAATATGCAACATTGTACTATATTTCATACGGTATTCCATTTGTCACAATAATGATAATAATCTACTTACTTTCAAATTTACACATCCATGTTTAAATATTGACATCTTTTCAGGTTAAAATAATTTAACTATTCTGAGAATAGAAAATAAAATTTTGACATTTAAAAAATAATGTTAAAATATCATTATGATAGCATTTTAAATGAATTCAGGAGAAATTTTGACAAAATGTTGGTTTAATATTAAATTTATAGTAAATTTTGACGCTGTGGGGTCACTTTTGACCCAAGAACTTCGGTACGCAAATGTCCACATCTTAAACGCTTAAGAAGCACTCGTGTTTTGTAAATAAAATATAGTGACAAGTATGACTGCACGAAGAGGGGGGAAACGTATAGACTTATTACGAATATGCTACATTGTACTATATTTCATACGGTATTCCATTTGTCACAATAATGAATTTAAAATTGTGCAGATCATTTAAAACCAAAAATTGATAATACTTTCCAAACTATATCAAAGGGGTATGTTTAACTTTATGCAAACATTGTGCAAACAGTTTTGACAAATTTGGGTATTTACTAAAACATGTCTGCTTTCAATAAGTCATTGTTATTCATTCTACACCTATAAATCAACCATGATTTTGCCAACTCATGCTGATGTAAGAACAATTTATGCATATGTACAGGGTACGGGACCCTTTTTCAGACGTTTCCAGTCAGCAACTTATACCTGCAGCTTAGTGGATAAGAAATAATGACTGTACTTGCTTTAACTTTTATTTTACTTCTTTATTTCTGTACCTGCAATGTAGTCAGAGACAATCAATCATTTTCTTTAATTATACTCTACCGGTCACACTTTTCATTTGACTTTCTTGAAACTTCCTAAAAATGTTGCATGTAACCTGTATATGATCATTATAGTTGTTTTGGTCAGTGGGTCAAAGTCACAGTGACCAGTCCTCTGTTTCATTTTCTTAGATAATATTCAACATCACAAAAGGACGAGTCAGTCCAGTAAAGCGATACTGGCCCTTTTGTGCCTTTTGTTTCAATCTTGCAATTGAAAAATTATGTCTGCAAACATTACTTTTTACTTGGAGCCTCATATGAATGCATGATGCATGTAAGGGATGATTTTAATGTACTAATAGTGTTAAGGAAAAACTGTCTTGCAAACTTTAATTTTGCCTACATCTGTCTTTTGAAGGAACCAGTCATATGAACTATGATTTCATTTTGCGAATTTCGACTTTCTTTAATGTGTTGCGTAATAATAAATGCATTTTATTTTCTAAAGAATAGGTAGTACCAGTGAAAAATACTTTGCCTTTTTCTGTCGAAATTTTCTGGAGTCATTTGTCATTTGAAACTACCCTTAAACCCACACACCATTCGTTCCTACCTAGATCAACTTGAATTATCAACGTAACTTTTCCCTTCATTTCACATACCACATACCTTCACATACCCTTATAGTTTCCAGTTGCTTTGATTTTTTAAAACGTTTTTGTTCTCCTCATTTCGCTGACGTTTTTAATTTCAGAATTTGGGGTCATTTTCTAAATCAGATGAGAGGCAGGTGCCAGATGCACAATCATTTGCAATGTTGTGATAGTGAATATTTTAAACAATTGGAGAGGTGTCATTCATACTTTGAATTGACTCACTGGTCTGAGGGGGTCACGACTGTTGGGGGGTATCATCTCTTTGGCGTATTGTCCGGAAGGTTGTAATCACAGAAAGCAAGATGCTCACCTGGTATGGGTTCATTGTTAAGAGAGTCACGAGGAGGGTCATCATGGCAGAGAAGGTCATTGCGACTCAGCGGAGGAGGGGAGGGAATTCATTATTTGTTTCAAGTGCTCTTTAATTGGCAAAAATCTAAGTATTCTGGATACATTAGCCCAATTTTAGATAATGTCAAGTCATCTTTACTGTGATCATTTCAGTTATTATTTGTCAAAAAATGTCAATCTACTTAACGGCAAATCATCATTTTCAACATCACAATTATTGTTACTAAAATTCACAACATCATCATCATTTTCATCATCACCTTCATTCTCATCCTCATCATCAAAATAATCAAATGCTTCGACATTTACACCTTCCAAGAAACAGGCACTATCTCCTATTTCTCCAATGAACTCTTACACAAAATTTTGCATCTATTGTCTGTTCTGAGTCAGAAATGTCTGATAGCCATGCACTTCTAACATCTGAAACATCAGATATTTTAAGAGTTGTATTTTTGTTTTGTGCCAAAGTCAATCTGTTAGCTGTAAGTTCACTTTAGGAACAAGCAAAAGCAGAACATTCTAAGAGTTGCTAACAATTTCAGTGACATTTAAGGAAAAATGTATTTTGAGTGACACCTTGAGACACTTCTGCTCATTCAAAATATATTTCAGATTTAATTTTCATACATTTAAATGCTACCAGACGTCGGACAAAATAGACGTAGGACTTGTAGAATGTTAAACAACCAAATACACCTGCGGGAACCATTCTAGTATATGGCCTTCATCTTATATGATTGCACAGGTGTAGAAAGCTTTGTAACTTCCCATGATGATATGGCCTACTAAATCAGTATTCTAACTTGCCATTTTTGCAAAAGCATCTTCCAAAGTTACATTAAGATTACAATTGTGAACACAGACCATGGATCCGAGGAAGCAAGGCTGGCCTATGTTGACAGGTGGGCTGTATTCACAGGTCATTTACTACAGATTAATAGTGCACTGTTTTCTCTAAACTTGTGATTTTAGCGGGATAGTCTTTATTCGAAAGTGGTCTTTAACACAGGTTTGAGTGTAATGATTAGAATGTGTGCTAAAACGACATGACTTCGTGAAATCTGAGCAGGTCTACACTGCATTTTCCAGGTATTAATCGACGAATGTGTTTGTAGTATTCTAAGTACATTTGCAAGCTCATAAACTGAACAAAATGTCAAAGTAGTAATCAACAGAATAAATGTTAATGAGAACCACATTGCAAGCACGCTTATTTTTGTTAAAAGACCTTGAAATAAGTCACAAACATATTTAACGTTACAAACAATGTAGCGATTGCAGAAGGCTGTGGACCGGCAATTGATTCTTTGCCAACGGATCTCCTGATTTCAACTAATACTTTTCTTGTGTGAAGTTGATTATTTCCAATAGGCAATCTGACTCTGTCGCCGAAAGAAGATTCCAGAAAATGTTCCGTAACATCCATTTCGTCACATCCATAAGCCGTGTAATAGTATTCGATCTAATTTTTTTCGCGTTCGCAGTCTACACAGTCATTCCTGTCACAACAATTGAGGAAGCCAATTTTTATCCTTCCTGTCATTCCAGGGTGGTACAGACTGGGCACACATTTCCTTTGCCGTTTATACAAGACATATAACTGAAGAAGGTGTTCTGAGCATTTCGCTTCAATTATGCAAACGTATGAGCGTATTATGTCCTGTCCGAAGCCTTGATAGAATGGCTTGTAACCTAAGTTGGTAGTTATCTTTCTGCGTCTTCGCTTTTGTACTTTTGTTTTGTAAATTTGTCCGCCATCTCATTGCCATGAACACCACAATAATCGCGTATCCACTGACGTGATATTTTCCGCTTCTCCTTGAGCCTGTTAAGTTCTTTGGCAAGGGATGTTATTTTGGCATTAGAAAAGGCTTCTATGACTGATACAGCATCTGTCAGAATGACTACCTGATTTCAGTTTCTGAAATTTTGACTGTTCAGTAGTTTTCGACGTCTGTATAATGGCTTCTTCGTCTGCCTCCCATTGGTACACTGTCTGTTGACATGCTGTCTCGAATGATAAAATACCTGCAACATCATCTTATATAGTAGCTTCGTGGTCGAGTGGTTAGATTCGCAGTAACCTCTCATAGATTGAGAGTCTTTGTTCGGTCCCAGCTACCGATCATGTCTCTTTTCGTGAGAAAGTTTGAAGTTAGTTTCTTACGAAAGATAGCAATCTGGAACTGGTTCTTCCCTGGAATGACAGGTTGAGTAAACAACTGTGTATACATGGGCCTATGTCTCTGATGTTTACATTTGTAGTACGTTGTGTAGTCATGATCATGGCTTGTGTCATTGTTATTCTGACATTTTCATCTGCTACATTTGGTTGAAATTCAGGCACTGGAGTGCGAATACTAATGTTTGACAGGTCATCCCTCCATGGGTCGGACAGTTCCGACTCGACCTGAGGAGCTGTTGGTGGTTCAATATAGGCAACGTTTGCTCTTGTCCACGTCTTGGATTTACAGAAAAAGATCCCTCTTTTTAAACAATTCTTTCTCAGGGCGCCAAGCTTTGTTTTCATGTAAGGGTCTGGCAAGAGCTGTTACTTTCTTGTTTGCATATTTTATGTAGTGTGATGGAATGACAGTGATGTCCTCCATTCCCTTAATTGGAGTTGTACGCGTTGCTCCAGTAATGATTCTTGAGGCTGGGTTCTGGACGTAGTTCAGCACTTGCTGATGTGTCTTTGCGGCCATCATCAAAGTTAAGTAGCTATATTCGAGGTGGGACAATGCCTCCAAGTTGTGTTCATACGATCTGTTTGTGTATGTATGTCTTATGTGCATAAACCAAGATCAGGAGTGAAAGTGATGTGTCAGAGTAGAATGTGTGTTGTTCATCAGTGCCATTGTGTTCATCTTGCTATGCTTCAACATCTACTCTACGTTTGTCTGTGTGGTCATATCCTCAACTTTGAGATTGGTTGTTAAAGTCACAGTTAGCAAGAAAGTATTGTTCCTACCTCTATCCTCACAAATTCGATTCCAGTCCAAATGTTCTTAATCAAACCAACGTACATTTTCCCCTACTACTGAATAGTTTCGCTATTTAAAAGTGCATCCCGACGATTTAGTTAACTTTGGCTACCTGTCAGTTTATTGCTGTAAACCAGTTTGGTTACATGAAATGTAAACCAGTCTGACAAAAATTGACTGTGTCTCGAGATTTTATTTCAGATGTACACTTATTAGACGAGAAAAAGAGAATCCAATAAGTCTTATGTAACTTCATGAGCCTTTTTAAAGCCGTACTAATTATAGTGGCCGCTGAGGCTGCCCGCAATACAAAACGCTTGCAACAAAAAGGGCGTACTTCTCTCCAGAAGGAGAGATACCACTATACTGTATATACTTGCTTATTCGTTATAACTTTTGTACCGAATACTCGACGATAAAACATACAACAATACAGTAAGCATTCACACAGTTCATCTTGTACATGCATTTCATCAGGGTATAAGCTATTCTTTAATACCGACATATTTAACGTACATACGGAGTGATTTAGAGATACCCAGGAAATGTAAAGGTTCCGTTCAGCTGATATCCCGTATAGGTTGCTTCTCTTACTACCCAATTTCTAAAACTATCATTAAGAAATATGTTTCTGCTAGGTTAAAACACTGTCAAAATCGGATTACATTCCAGGTATATAGATCAAGGTCAAAACAAATAATTGTGTTTAGGGCAACCCGACCCGTATACCTATCAACCTTGACCCTACAGTTTTATTTCATCTTCACCGAAAAAAATCGTATGTCAACTTTAGATCTACTTACTTAGATGGAACAAAATTACTTTCATGCGTCAAAAATACTTTGGTGGGGCAACCTTGGATACTGGGCAAGGTAAACTTTTTGGGGGATAGTGTCCCCATGTGCTTCTGTGCGTGAGAACTGTTTTTGATATGATATTCTCGTACAAAAACTTGAAATAAATGTTATGTTCTTTGCAAATTTTACGAAGTCGGTATCCCAGCTCTTATGGTTAGGTATCATTGTTTATAATCGATGGTCGTCAGCGGTATCTCAAAATACTTGTCTCGGTCAAGTAAAACGCAACATTTGGCAACAAAAACACCAAATAAAGTAAGTTAAAGGTGTAATCAGTCGTTAGTTACTTATAGTTCCATCAGGAAAACTGGCAACTTTAATTACTTTAATCATTTCCATAGGATAGTAAAGCTCAAAGTGTTAAACTGTATCATTTTCCGCAAATGTAAATGTTTTTAACCATAACTATTAATTTTAATGACTGATCTTTTCACCATTAAGAGCAAATTCGTTTACCAGAATAAAGCTGTCATCAACTGTCATAAGTTGTCATCGCAAAAAAGAGCAAAAATATGTGTATATTTTGATTTTGTAATATTCCTCATGTATATACAGCACACGTTTTAGGTATAGTTCAGTCGTGTTGGTAACCGTATTACCAGGGGTGAACAAAGGCTAGTGTGTCTACTGAAAACATGAATTTAGTTGAAGTTCAAGAATTAAATTTGATACACGGTAATTTAACTGCCAGATCATAATCAGACTGCCGATGTCTCTAAACATATTTCGAAAGTATTGATATTGATATCCGCAAAAAAATCAGTTGCTCTCACTAAAAGTCAAACCAGCGATTCTACCGTTCATGAAAAAAAAATGGTTTGGCCGAGACTGCAGAATATCGCAGAAATGAAATTTCCACACTGCAAAATAGCTAATATTAGCTTTGAAAATTTGAGCAAAATAAGAATTCATTGATAGTGTAGAGGTACAATATGTTCATAACAAAAATACGAACTACATATCATAGCTCGTTTCAAAAGGCGAAACTAAGAAGTTTGAAAAGTTGAATCCAAGTGAAAAGCGAAAATGATTAAGATTGACAAATGCTTAAATGCTGTTCAGCTTACGACCGCCGAGCAATTTGGGTGTATAGGACGATGCATGATGTAAATATCTGATCCACAGAAGTGCATAAAGTGATAATCAGACTCAAAAACGGGGGCTTATTATTTTCGCCCACTATTATAGTATATACCGCAGAAAGTGAAACGTCAGAAAAATTATGGACGCATGTTTTGCGAACTTTTCATGTCTTAACGATCTGCTGTTTAAAGAGAGAAACATCAACTAAACACACTTCGATGTTGATTCCATCTGAAATGAGTCTCGAGAGCGATTAATATAGGTTGTAAGAACTTGTTTCGCAATCGAGAATAAATAAATTGGTATAAACTAACTAAACACATGAGAATCCGCCGTGTACGACTTGCGTAAACAAACTATGCTTATAAACAGAAAAACCGACCGATCCAGATGCAAAGACACAATAACAATAAATGTATTTATTACAGTATTTGTGTAAGCGGTTCCATGGTGTAATGGTTAGCACTCAGGACTCTGAATCCTGCGATCCGAGTTCAAATCTCGGTGGAACCTTTATTTTTTTCATGATATTTGCCTTTATCATTATTTTTTTGTAAAAGTTCGTATTGCTTTGATTTGTGTCTCCACATTTGAAGGAAACAATAGCTGTTTTATTTGCTCTTTTATGTTTACAGTGTTAAACCATTGTAAATTCTTTACACAGAAGCGAACAGGCGTTACTGCTAATGCAATCGGCATGGTATTGTTTTGAATGAAGTCACGAGATATAATCAAATACACAAATTATATACACAAAAGAAACTGAGGGTGGTATAACTTACATTTACACGTCACCGGAACCATATTTTGTGCTTTATCCGTTATTGGTATCCTTTCCGCCCATTTACTTGAATACTTAGTATATGTAGTTGTTACCCAATCAATCATCACCAAAATATTGATAGTTAGACAGAACGACTAAAGGAAAACTTTAGTTATGGTCCCTGGATTGCCGACGATTGGTATAGTGTTTATCGATATAATAACGAGGCCATGCAATTGTACCGTTTTATTCGGCAAACAGAAGTCCTTTTCTTTAATCTCTTACAGCCTTGATTCAATGGTTAGGATTCATTTTTAAATGACTGTTACTTTAAACGGGTAGAGGATCGCTCTGATAAATACCAGCTGCACAATTATTTGAACAGAAAAAAGAACGCAACATAAAATATAACCCATAGTAATTTACCAGTTGCCAAACTCGCACTATTTTCAGTTGCTGGCCACACTAAGAAACAGCAATGCAGAAACTAAAATTACATGTTAGTTTACTAATATACCGTGAATAATACTGGAAACGGGTTTGTTTTCTAGTGTTCAAGCAATATGGAAATTATCACGTGACTTTAAGACACGGAAAAGAGATCATTACAATGATACACGCACAGCCTCGATACTGTATGTCTTCAATTTGGAGCATATTTCTTCACTTTCAAGTTTAAAGACCCCTGCACTCCCTCACAAACACGCACACATCCGCGCACAAAACATTATAAGAATAAGAATCTCGAACTGCATGCATATTTTGTAAGCACATATGCATTGTAGTGAGAAATAATGCAAAAACAGCAAAACGTTTTTTCTCTCTCTCTGTCTCTCTTTCTGTAAAGGAATGTGAAATTTTAATTGAAGTGGTCCTTTATAACACTGACGTTTATTCCACCCGCGTGTTTTACAGAAATGAAGTGCTTTGCAGTGCATGCACTCGTTGTTTTTTTCTGTATTAATTGTATTTTCGATATAACGTTCGGCTGCAGAAGTCACGTGATGTGAGAGACTTTCTAGTTTTGTTAACTTTAAAGAGATCTTTGATAATCGAAATACGAAGTTCCTTCCCTAAATCACTGTTGATTAAATTTCATTTAAAGGACATATGAAAAGTTGTTATTTCAAGTTATAGACCAGTTACACTTTTTCTATGTAAAACCTGTCTAAAAAAACTTTTGTCAGTTCACAGAAACATTTAATTATTACCATTTTTTCGTTATCACTTATTTATTTATAATGGAGCACCTTTTAAGGGAGTCATCACTTATTTATTTATATGGAGTACCTTTTAAGGGAGAACACTTATGGATTCCCTATAATATAAGATAAACGAAATTTATCGCCCTTTGAATATTACAACGCGTTATGACCAGTTTGATTAATACTGATATCAAATTCACTTGGTCTTAAACTTGTCACAATACAGTATTAAAATGTGTTACAGATATGCCTTTTAGATAATGTATCCGAAAGCTGGTAATCCTCTAAATGATAAATTAAGTTTATTCAAAATGTTTGGTATTTAGAAAATAACAGTCATATCTATAACTGTCGACTCGTGCAACGTATTAAATGCAATGAAATAATAACATTCAGTCTAACTGCATTAGCATTAGACATATTGTTGTATAAACCCCATTTTTAAATGCATTAAAGAAAAGCGCAAGAATGTTAAATATTTCTTGGTATACATTAGAATTGTGAAAGGCCTCGAGTGTTCCGTGTAGCTAGAGATGACTGTGCAAATACAATTTGACCTTTTCGAATGCTAAATAAGTGCATGTATTCAGTATTAAAGTCAACGTTTGATACACTGACTGCTGAAATTCAATTTTGACCAGATAAAACTTGAAGCATGCTAACTACCAGTCAGTAGAAATGTCATGGTCGACCAAAGTGCTTTTTTTATGAAATGACAGGCTGGCAGGCCGACCGACCAACCAAATGGACGGATAGATGGATTCCCGTGACGGAGGTTATCCGTTTGACCACACTATAATTTTCTTAACCCCAAACTACAATTTTAACCCCGCAATGACGGAATGAAATCTAGGAAATCCCAGACCCTAATGCCAACTGGGTGTGCAGACGTCCACCTCTCAGTATTTATAACGAACTGCGCTATCATGGTTCATCTCGCACCTGCTATATTTTTGCCTCCATTACATTTGTCTCTGCTTAGTTACTGACAGACATTCATGAAAACTATTTTCCAATTAGCGAAACAATGCTTCAGTAAACGCTTGACAAAAAAGTTTGTTATGTGCGCACAACATTTTACAGCCAGTTTTAACTGAGCATATATTTACAACAACATGTTTTGACATCTGTTTCATGCAGTATCTTCCTGCAGCATATCAACAGTCACGTGCCACGTGGTCCTGCAAAAACTTGGTATATGATATTTGGTTCTTTTTTTCTATACGGATTCATTAATTCTCGATCACGAAACAAGCTCTGATAAATTAGATTAATCGCACTGTAGATGGAATCAACCTCGGAGAGATAGCGCCAGGATGAGTGTGTGAGATTTGAAATTTATGTGTCTTGCCAGAGAGCACTTCGACGATGGCATTGGTGGGGATCGGGACCTGAACTCTCCTGTGGT
Organism: Saxidomus purpurata; assembly: GCA_022818135.1. Taxonomy (NCBI): domain Eukaryota; kingdom Metazoa; phylum Mollusca; class Bivalvia; order Venerida; family Veneridae; genus Saxidomus; species Saxidomus purpurata. The sequence continues at coordinate 3,597,724 of JAFMSR010000017.1, forward strand.
GAACGTGCTACCACTATGCTCATGCCGAGTACTGCCGACGCGGTAAATTCTTATTTAAACTTAACAGGTTTGTTGAGTTAAACTTAAAAAGGACCGCAAAGATATCAATTAAACATAAATATTTTTATATACATGTATCTAAAAAGTAAAATGAAATATCGAGACATCGTAATAGTGACATTTGTTTTGTTATGTTAGCAAAAAGGTGAAAATTTGAATTAAAATGCAATATTTGCACCTAAACTGGCATTGTTTCGCGTTTCCACTATAATTCAATGCCCGTAAAAAACGGACGGTGATAGTTTTTAAACGTAAAAAGGACCATTGATTTAATACTTTACATTGACAAAAAATAATTCTGAAATGGCAGACAAATTAAACTAACATTTGTGATAATGACAAATTTTTAATGTTAAACAGAAAGAAAGTTATGACGAGTTATTTAATAATATCCTTCTTAACTCGTAAAAACGTTTATCGGTTTTCCAATAGGCCTACACGATTATGGAACGCCATGACCGTCTTATCATGACTTATATACTTATATGCGGTACATATTTCATTATATGCAGTAGATCTTTTGTTATATGCAGTAGATATTTAATTATATGTGGTAAATAGTTCATTATGTGTGGTACAAATTACTTTATATGCTGTATATGCAGTACAACTCTTCTTATATGTGGTGGTACTGTCTTTATATGCAGTGCATTTGAATTTGTGTGCGGTACAAACACCAATATATGCAGTAGATTTGTTATTGTGTGTAGTAGATAAAACGTTATACGTGGTGCTTTTTACATTATTTTCTGTGCAAACATAAATATATGTGGTAGTCGCTGTGTCCAGTGTGTGTGGTGTTTTTTTCTTTATATGCAGTGCAAGTCACTTTATATATCGTACTTTCGTAAATATACACTGTAGATCTCACATTATATGCTGTACGTGCGACTTCCTTATATGCTGTGCTTCCAGCATTATATGCGGTAGTTATGTCTTTATATTACTTGCGGTAGTTACGTCGTTATGATGATGAGATGGTTAGGATATTTCCGAACGATACCGTAAATTGCCGGATTATTACGAATCCGGATGTTTCACAGAAATAATTATTGTGCATATAAGGAATTGAGCACCATACATAATGGACACAGTGACTACCACATGTATTTATGTTTGCACAGAAAATAATGTAAAAAGCACCACGTATAACGTTTTATCTACTACACACAATAACAAATCTACTTTTGACCTTTTAACCCCGAATGCAACCTTGATAATACAAAAGTACTATAATGTTTAAGTACTGTCTTTCATTTGTTCCTTCTTTCTCATAAATTCAATATTCTATACCTTAACAAGTAATAGAACCTGCTATTACGAATAACGGCTGCCATTTTGGACGCCATCTTACATTTATCAAGGGCAATTAATTTTATTTACACAAGCGTATGTCTGTAAAACATTACTAATATGATATTAAACATGATTTGCTTTATCATGTAGTTTTTAATCAACAGAATAAGTCATGAGGAGAATCAGTGATTCAGTGATTTGTTTTATCATTTTGAGATACTTGTAAAAACTCAAAATATGCTTTTTATTTAGCGCTTACTAGCTACACAATACTTAATATGTATGTTTCATTTAGGCACTATGGAACGCCATTGCCGTCTTATTATGACTTGTTTGCTTACATGCGCTAGATATTTCATTTTATCATGCCATTACTATGACAACTGCCTGAAAAAGCCTATCTGAGAACAGCAACCTTTCTCAGTCAGTGACTTGAGAACACTTCTCATTGTTTAAACCTATGGAAAAGTCAGAGGACATCAGATTGTTCAAGCTCCTCCCACTTTTTGCCGGACTACTCAGAAATAAGCGCCCCGAATTAAAATAAAAATGTAAAATAATGATTAAAAATCATAATAGTGGCATGATAAAAAGAATAACAGGTTACCGTCTTTTGAGAAAGGGATTTCTCAGACTCGGCTAGATATGGTCCGGAAGGGGCTCGGTAAGCCTCGCCCCTTCCAAGACCATATCTAACCTCGTCTGAAAAACCCTTTCTCAAAAGACAGTAACCTGTTATTCTCTATATATGCAGTAGATTTTCTATTACATGCAGTATATATTTTATTATATGTGGTAGATATTTCATTCTAACACTACTGCAAATTCTTCCTATATAGGCAAAGAAGGATTTGAGCGTGATATACCTACCAAGCATACCACTCTAGGCGTCCGGAACTATTTTTGACTGCTGAAATTCCCTCCCGCGTAATTTTTACACAACATGCGCTATTACATTTGGCTTTATATTGTTGTGAATGAATTAGCGTGATGTAAAACGAGTCGTAGTAAAATTTTCTACACTTCCGGCATTGCCATCAATATCAGCAACAATAAACATAAGACGAATAGCGTTTTATTTGAGGTGTAAAAAAATAACAGCGAAAATTTCATGAAATGCAAGGAATGCACGGAATACTACGGCAGCGACTTCGTGTAAGCGCATCAAATAGTACCCCTTCGAATATTTTTTTGTTTAAATGAACGTGTTAGAATGGAAATATATTTTACTTTTGAGTGTTATACCGGTTAGTATATCACTCAAATGTGAAATATATTTCCAAATTATGTATGGTACTAGTTACTTTATAATTATGCTGTTCTTTCTTGGTTACATGTAGTACAACTCTTCTTATATGTGGTGGTACTGCTTTTATATACATTCAAGGTCTTGAAAGACCTTGATGCATTGCATTCCAATTTGTGTGCGGTACAAAGATCAATATATCCATTGTGTGTAGCAGATAAAACGTTATAAGTTGTATTTTTTTCACATTATATGATGTACAAACTTAAATATATAACACTATGGAACGCCTTTACTGTCTTATTATGTTGTATTGTATTTTACGCAGTACATTTGCATGTATATGAGGTACATATTTAATTTGACATGGTACATTTTTCATGATATGCAGTGCCTTTTCCGTTATATATGGTGGTTATTTAATCATATGCAGTGCAAAAATGTGTATATACAGTAGAATAACCATTATATGGTGTGCAAACAACGTCATGTGCAATACATACAACATTATGTGCAGTACAAATGACATTATATGCAGTACAAATGACATTATATGCAGTCAATGTTTCGATACATGTGGTGGTATTTTGATTATACGCAGTAGTTTTCCCTTTATACGTTGTATGTTGTTCAATAGGTGTGATAGATGTTTAAATATATGAAGTACTTGCGATTGATTCTATACGTGGTGAATTATTATTTATTTGTTCATAAAAAACATTGTACGCAATGCATTTGGCAATATACATGGCGGAAACGACATTTTCTTTTTTATTATGTTCGGTCCATTCTACTATATACACGGTGCATACAGCATTATATGCGGTACATTTTTCATTACGATGATCATACTTTCCGGCATTCTCCGGAATTACTTAGCCGGAAAATACCGAGTAAGCAGATAGATATAAATAGCGGTCACGTCATCAAGCATAGACGCGCTACCGAAATCCGTATCTCAATAACTACTGAATGTATTAAATTTTAAACAAGGCTTCCAAGCCATCACACCCTATTTAAATAACTTAACTCTTTCTCACCTATGAGATACATATTTCCGCTCTTTTACCGGTGGTAGAAAACCTTACCCTTGACCGCTTACTCTCATTTTACGTAAATTATAAACAGCCAGCACATCACATAAAAATCGAAAAATGACTGTAAAATTTTTATTTTTGAAATAAACATAGCGTTGTTGGTATTCATTTTCTTAGTTAGATCATTTTCTATCCATCTATAGCAGTTTTGAAGTAAAATTCGAGAAAAAGTTGATTTCATTTTTTCATCCCCATCCTGTTTTTACACTTGCGTTATATGATATGCCGAGTTTTTACTATACGGTCAAGGCAAACACTATTAACGGTGGTATCTTCTATTCCAAAGTCAATCTAAACATTAATTTGAATAGGTAAAATTGAAGTTTACAGTTTTAAAGAATTGATTTGAAACAGCTATTTGATTGCACTGTTGTTTCTTGTATAATATTGGTTCGCAGTGTTTGTTTCTTTTTTTTATTCAATGCAGATTTTAACAGGGAATTATGTTTGAATTGTTTTGTGTAGCGGATAGAGAGTGCTTCGGCTCAAGTAGGTATTACTGTGCAATACACGGAATAAAATAGAATAATGTAACGAGAAAGAATCACTCTTGTCCCTGCGATGAAAATGCGATTAAAACGGTGAGAAAATAAATCTACCATGTCCATTGAGTTGTGGATTAGGAAATCCCGTCCTCGTGTTGAGATACGTCGCAAAAAAATCGGCAGAGCCTCGTTTTTTGGACGTATCTCAGCCCTCTGATGGGATTTCATTATCCACAACTCATGAACATGCTAGATTCACTTTATCTTGCAGATAATGCAAAGCATGGCCCCTTTTTTCGACTAAGAAATTCTGGTTAAAGTTTTGTATAAACTATATTAAAGTCCATATCTCAAATATGCAGTACTGTAGAAATATCCATGTGTTTTGTGACCACGCAGACGTACATGCAGCTATTCGATGTTGAATGTACGGTGTCATGGCAAATTTTTCTTAGCTCACTCGATAATTTCCGCCGAGAGTATTTTTAGAGACTGTCTTTAACTATCATCATCATAATTGGAAAAGCACCGCATATAATGCAGTATGTACAGCTTATATAGTTGTTTGGCGGTGCACGACAATTCGTCGAAAGACACTCGATAGAATATGACATTAAACAGAAAGGACAGGTGGTAGAATGCGACATGTTAAAGAAAGAACAATTGATAGAAATGTTTTACTGTCGAATATTGTCGAAAACTTTCGACGACTGGTCGAAAACTCTGAGAACTGAAAACGAAAGTAAGCGGGTACAAAATGTATACCGGAAGTACTCTAGACGTTGAACTTGATTCATTACAAAATCAAAATTAATCAAATTTATTTTAATCAATCAACAGTCACGCTGTAGGTCACATGCACTTTTCTCTTTGGTCAGTATCCCCGATATTCCGCTGGGAAATTGGTCATCAACTCCTTGTTAAGAAGCCTCGATGGGCATTCGTCTGATGTCGAAGCGACTTCCTTTAGCCTTGCCATTGCCTTTTGCACTTCTATCAGTGGCTGATTAGGCCCATGGTTATGCTCAGTTTCCTTTAAAATCCTATTGTCAAAATTGGTAATAAGCTAATAATATTGCATAAAAAGAAATCAACAACAGTTCACTCATTTTTCATACTCGTGCATAACTTTCATACTCACCATAGAAATCGTGCATAAAATGTGACTAGTTATTAAAAGATTAAATGGTCAAATCGCGCGAACATATTTTAAGAAGTAAAAAGGAAATCAAATAGACCACCGATCAGTCATAACAAAAGGATAATAATCAGCTGCGACACTTAGTCGAAATAAAATACACATCATTATTCGGACAAGTGTCGCAGGTTAAAATATTTTTCGACCTTGTGTCGTACTCTATCAATTGCCAATTCGACCGCATGTCTATTCTTTTAATTGTCGTATTCTTTCAAGTGTCTTTCGACGAATGGTCGTAGATCCGTTGTTTGGACCAAACATAATTAAAAGGAATTTACTGCATACAAAGTTGTTGACACCATGTATATTGACATATGCACCGCACATATTGGTTTATTATCTTAGTATAAGTAATATTTCACCACTTATACACTGAAACGAAATTTTAAACATCTACCACATATATTAATCAACATACAACGTATAAAGGTAAAACTACTGCAAATAATCAAAAAACCACCCCATGTATCGAAAAACTGACTGCATATAACGTTGTTTGTACTGCATATAACGTTGTTGGTACAACATATAATGGTTGTTCTACTGTATACACACACTTTTGCACTGCATATTATTAAATAACCACCACATATAAAAGAAAAAGCACTGCATATCAGAAAAAAGTGACCCCATCTAAATATGCATGTACCATGTCAAATGAAATTTGTACCTCGTATACATAAAAATGCACTGCGTATAATACAATACAACATAATAAGACAGTAAAGGCGTTCCATATAACACTTTATATCTCACATTATATGATGTGCATGCGATTTCCTTATACACTCTGCTTCCAGCATTATATGCGGTACTATTTTCTTTATATGCGGTAGATTCGTCATTGTGATGAGATGGTTCGGATATTACCGAACAATACCGATTATTGCCGAAAACACACACACACACACACACACACACACACACACGAACGCACACTCGCACACACACTATAGGCCGCATATCGACAATGAAAAAATATTGACGTTTTCCATGATTATACTCTCTCCAGCACTGCCGGATTTTATGCAAAATCAGAAACATTTCTGGAAGTCGTATCCACCGTACCTTGGTCGTTTTAAATCCAGTACACCTTTGACATTGAAATATGAAAATGTCTTACTCCACCCACCAATTCAATTCCATGCCGTTTTGGACACTTAGTTTCTTGCTGTTGGTATATAATGCAAAATTGTGGTGTTGCCATTTTACGGTTATAAAGGAGTATACATTCCTTTACTAATTATTAGGACTTTAACTACAATGTGTCACGCACCTATATACACATATGTGTATATAGATCCGTGAATGTGTTATCATACTGTTATGGGAGTTTTTGTGTTACTTATCTTTAAGTAATTAAGGCGTTCTGTGACAGTCACATCTGTGAAAAGGGTGAAGGTATGGTGTAAACGAAAACAGCAGAACAGTATCAAAATGGAGACCGGGATTTTTCATATAATTTTACTGCACCATACCGGCAATATAGAAACATGTGGTATATCATGGAATCAAGATGCTACCCTGCTTCTGGTTACAGCCCATAAAACAAACATAAAGTCATCCAATCAAAAACGACATCTCGCGTGAGTTTGAATTGTTACCTACAAATCAAAACTATGATCTCGTAAAATCTCACGATATATGACTAACCAATCATGTTAAATATGCATCACAATGAACTTAAATGAGTGCGCGTGTCAGAAAGTCTCTGTAATTATTTGTCTTTTATTGGGCGACTTTTTCTTGATGTTTTTGTTCAAGTCTGTTTGAATAATTAATTTGGAGTATTATGGCACGTTTACACTTTTCATTAGTGAAACATTAATGAACGCTTTCATCTTGTATTGATTTTTATTGACAATAGGTATTCAATCGCCTGGTTAACTATGATCCTTTATTTTACGAATCGATTAACGCAGACTTGTACATTTTTCAAAAAGGCTGCTAATGAATAGTTTTGGGAATCTAATGCGTTGTGGTATAAATAAATATCGTTAGTATACGTTAGAGACTTCGTTTTCTTGAACAAATGACTACAATTAAGGTCTGTGAAATGACAGATTTATTATCAATACCCCACCCAATAGTAAGCGATCAAATAAATAGTTCTGTTTTCGTGATACTTTGGTCTAGCTCATAATACTTAGTACAATTTTTCAAGCTGTTTCAGTTAAATAGCACCCACTAAACGACTGATGCAGCTCTATGTTACTTTTGAAAGAATCTCTTCCATATGCAATTATTCTCTACTGCTTTGAATGTACACGCCTAATAATGTTTGCGCAACGTTAACTTTGACGTTAACAACCTTTTAAAGAAATGGACGTCGGGCTTTTCTTTCAGTTGCGGATTATATGTCGGTTTCGATGAAAATGCTGTTGGAATTTATTGCAAAGCCAAATTCATAAGCACTAACTAGAATACAATGTATATATATACAATGTATACTAATTTACTAGTATTTCGTCTCGATTATGAAAGAAACTCTTACAGCTTATATCAATCGCTGTCGAGATTCACGGCAGACGGAACCAACATCGAAGCCACACAGAGAGAAACAGAGAGAGAGAGTGTGTGGAATTAAGCCGCTTGCCTAAAGACACTCCGACCAAGACACTATTGGGGATCGAACCCTTGGTTCTGCTGACCTTGTGAGAACACACTGCGCTGTGGTGGCTCCAATGAAAGCTGTAACGCTTATCATGACGTAACTTCTTACTGAATCAGATTGCAAATGCATTATATCAAATAAATTTTCACATTTGAAGCCTAAAGAAAGTGTCTACAAACTTATCTGAAGTAGATTAAACAACTTTAATTATACCTCGATTTAGAAATATTTTATTTACATTCAACAAATAAACTTTAATTCATTGTTAAGTGTAATATGCGTACATTTTTGTATATCAAAAATGACTTTTGTGCTAAACATGTCTTCTTATGGACAATTTAACAGTTTTTGTTGAAGTGTTTGCAAAATTGTTAATATGCAAATATTTCATACGTAGTCTAAAACGATACATTCTTAAGCCTGTGTCAATGGCGTCCCGGCGGGGGAAGTCAATACAATTGAACTAAATTACCATGTGCCAATAAGAAATATAAACAGAGAAAGGAATTTTGACAGTTTTTCTCCTAGGGTCTAATTGTTATAAGATATCGGTCATATTTCACCCGGAGAGCGAAATTACATGCTTCCGTAGAACTGTAAGACAGACCGATATACAATCTTGAAGGCTTAAGTCAGTGTCTTTCGAACAATTCAGTACAATTTATAACCATTCCTTATCGCGTAGGAAATGCTTTTCTTACAAGGTCGAAGATCTTCGCGTTTATTCGTCAGATTATTTCTTATGATGATGATTACACAGATACTTACGGCCTTAATTCCAGCTTGTTTTCTTATTCATTACAATGAATCAGAATCTTACGGCATTATGACTTCAGCCCGTGGTCGAGTGGTTAAAATCGCAGATTTGAAGTCCTTTTTATCACTTATAGATTGAGGGTCATAAGTTCGAGCCCTCCTCTCGACCATGTATCTCTATGTGAGAAAGTTGGCAGTTTCTTACGGATGATAGGAGTCTCGTACTGGTTCTTCCCATGAACAATTGTTAGGTAAATTCCCCGCCTGTTAAAATGACCGAAACCACGGTTGGTACGAGCGTTAAGATCCTACAACAACTGACCATTGAGGCCCGGTCGCGTTCATAATAATGGAATATTACATAATTGTGACAACGTTCAAGAACATTTCTCTGGTGAAAAGTACAAATTAAGATATGAGAAACAATAGCATCGCCTGCGGGTGCCGGATGCTAGCCTGATTTTATCCTTTAATGGTTTATTTATTACCATTTTTTAAGTAATAGTGGTTACGGTTTTTCTACTTTTAGTAACAGTGACCTCGACCCAAGGAGCCCCAAAACACAGTCCAGGTATTCCAAGTTTCAAAGTGATAGCGTTAAAAGTTGTAAGTCACCTAAACGCAAATCTTAAAAAATCAGACCAACTAAAAATGCCACGGTCCAAAACTGACTAATACCCCTCCCCTCCCCTATTGTATTACTCGAAAGCCAATTTGATATATTGAAGCACATTATCTAACACTAACCCTATCTATTAATTGTTTGTGAAAAATGTGAAATCAATCTATCAAAAAATGAAAAAGCTATGTTCAATTCTCAAAATCGACCAAAATCCATCATAATTCATGTTTTTTATCCCAAAAACAAGGTGACTCTCAGCAAAAATTTCACAAAATGTACCTTCATTAACATCTAAAAAAATGTAAGGTTCTACCGAGACTTGAACTCGGATCGCTGGATTCAAAGTCCAGAGTGCTAACCATTACACCATAGAACCTCTTCGCTCCAATACATGTTTACATATAATATGTACTAAAGTTAAATACATATAACATGAAAACAGTGATGTCACCTGGCGCAATCGATGACAGTTTAAGTGTAAATTAGTCTCATTTGAAAGATGTATGGTGGTTATAAAAGCGAAAACAATGATTAAATCTAAATATGTTTTGCATCACGGTATAGGATTAGTACAAAACGTTAAATGTAGAAATGTTTGATTCCGTCAAGATTTGATCTGAGATCGCAGGATCCAGAGTCCTGTTTGCTAACCATTACACCATGGAACCCATGATGATCGACGCCTGAGCAATTTAAACTTAGATACATGTACACATTTTAGCACATTTCCTCTACTTTCATGACCTCTGTATTATTATCTTTTATATATGCACCAGTTTTATTAAGAAACCCTTATTATCGTATTACAATATGGTCCCCTTTGAGACATCGTCAAGTTTGACTCCTCCTCGGTTTAAAATTAATAAAGATTAAATAAAACCAATGTATGTAAATGCAATTTATGCCAGAAATACCAAACTGGAGCTGCTTTGTCGATGATTTAAGCTCTCATGATGGAAATATCTTAATTAAAATGAACATAAATCAAAATAAGGAATCTCTGTTTTTGGTAGAAACTGGATAAATCTATAACTAAACACAGATTAAAGTCCCAGGACCACCAGAAGAGGTAGCTCTGTTTTATCAAGAAAGATATTGGCGGAAATGATATTGCAAAAAATAAAAAAGGCTTCCTGGTAACTCTTAAATGGTACTACGGGATAAAGTTCCACGGATATTTGAATTAAGGTTGTAGGATTCCGAACCCTGAATACATAATACCATTTTAGGGGGTTTTGTCACAGGTTTGTAAGATGTCAAACTAATATATAATAAACTAATATAGTATTTTGTCTGCCACCTTAAGGAATGGTTCCATGGTGTAATGGTTAGCACTCAGGACTCTGAATCCTGCGATCCGAGTTCAAATCTCGGTGGAACCTGATGATCTTCTTTTGCTGAAATACACAGTTTAAATTGTGTTTTTTTTTTCAGTACAAATGCAACCATACACAGTTTAAATTGTTTTTTTTTCTGTACAACAGCACAACGAAACAATATGTAATCTAAAGCAAAAATCTAATACCTGCAATTCTTAGCTTAGCTTTATAAAAAACCTAATACGCGATGAGCTGTCATGGGTTATAATATTACATATTACAACAGTCAAGTACAATTCTCTATAGAATAGTATAAATTAAAATATGTGAAAAAATGAAAATATTTCACAATTACATAATGGAACATCTAAAAATATTGTCAGGTTCTACCGAGATTTGAACTCGGATCGCTGGATTCAAAGTCCAGAGTGCTAACCATTACACCATAGAACCTCTTCGCTCCGTCACATGTTTACATATACCATATACTAAATACATATGGCTATTGTAGTATGAACACGGTGCTGTCACCTCAGGCACAATCAATGATGACAGCGACATATAAGATACTCTCATTTGAAAAATATATATGGTATAAATATTATAAAATATAAGACAAAATTTCAAAAAACACCTTACATCACATACTTCAACACTCTTTCCGAGTAAATAAAACGCATCAACTCAAATTTTTTATCCGAATAATTTGAAAGTGCACATGGGGATTTTAAAGTTAAATTGTTTTTCAAAAGAAGACGAATTTATCCAGAACTATTTTCCCAGTGCTAATTGACATCACGCCAATGGTGCTATAAACCCACCCTTTGTTGATGTCGGATTATTTATAACACAAGAATTCATGCAAACGTGCATTTATCTGTTGTAGGTAAAGTCGAAATTTGATAGGTATTGAAGTCACTTGATTGACACCTGGCGTCTGGTTAATTATTTAACTGTAGAAGCTATCACGCTGTAGGTAGTGGAGAAGATAATCAAAATATTATAATATATATTTTGGTGTTTTTCAATCAATGCAAATATGGCAATATAAATAACATGTGCATTGATGTAATAATAATCACAAAATTTTACAACACCTTACGACTAAACTTTTTACTCTAGTTTTCATTGCTAGATTACCCAATAATTTACTTTAGATCACAAGCTTTCAAAAGTAACTTTGGTGGCATCTGACCAAATGTAAACAAAGTCGCACAGCGATAAAGCCACAGACTTAAAAGCAAAGCTTTACATGATTTGTCTGTTTCCAAAAGAAAGACATTTTTATGCATAAAAGTTGATTTAAAAATTGATTCACATGAATAAGTGTTGAACTATATAACGCTAAAGGAAGAATACAACATTTCGTCATGCACGTGAAGCTAAAATACTGTCAGAATTATAACCAGGTGGGGCTGACCGAACAAAAATGAAAAGCAATTAAAACAAACTACTACAGTTATAGAGAAGTTGGAGAAAAAATTAGGTTCCACCGAGAGTTGAACTCGGATCGCAGGATTCAGAGTCCTGAGTGCTAAGCATTACACCATGGAACCACACACACTTACCAAATTTCCCTAATTCAAGTTTATAATAGTGTTACATGTAGTCCAGGATACTGTAAATGAAAAAATGTTATGAAATGAGTCTTTAAGAATGAATTTGATAATGAACCACTGGAATAAACAAGCTAGCTTGTCTGATCTGTAGTCGTTCGTTATTTTAATGAAGCTATATACTCTCTATAGTGACCTCATTGTCTTAAAGAACTGCTTTGATCAATTTCCGTTTATGGATAAGACAACAGCAGACATTATAAGACATGTAGTAGATACTTAATTTCTAACATAATTATGTTTTAATGGACAATTCAGAAAATTCAAAATGAATCCTGGTGTATGTATCAAGGTACCCGGTATTGCAATCGACATCAAGCATCTAAGGTTCAGACACGCCCAGTATTTCCCGTCACTAAAACCTCTACCGTGTTGTGTCGACAAAAGCTATCAAGTGTTTAAATAAATCAAAACAATACAGACTTCTAATAATATGCTGCTTCAACAGTTGAATGTATAACATAATCTTCATCTACATTGGCAAAATAAGGTTCTACCGAGATTTGAACTCGGATCGCTGGATTCAAAGTCCAGAGCAATTTATGCTCAATTGCTTGTGCATTACACCATCGACCGTTCACGCTAGCTTAAAGGGAGTATTAGAAATTCGAACGATATAATATCAAATGGAGAAATAAAAAAGTGCAAATTTTTGATATAGTACTAATCATTTACATTGTTTGGCAACAACAACTACCAATTTGAACTCGATGGCTGGTATTCCAAGTAGAGTGCTGTAAGCATTACACGATTAAGAATACATCTTGCTAGAATACCAAGGATAATATAATAGATTTAAATTTAAGAGAGTTTGCTATAATACAACTATTAAAGTATAGAAGGGTAGGTCCACAGATATTTGAACTAGGATCCAGTCCTGAGTGCTAACCATTACACCATGGAACCAGATGCTCTAACCAATGTTCCCAAAGGTGTAATATTTAGTTCAGATACTGTAAATGAAAATACTGTAATAAATGAGTCTTTAAGAATGAATTTGATATGGAACTATTGGAACATGAAAGCTTTCTGATCCGGAATCGTTCGCCTTTGTACGACTGGAGGGATGTACCATTTATAAAATGCAGATATATACTTTTATATTGTTATATTGACTTGAATGTTTTAAAGAACTGGGTTGATTATTTTCATTAATGAATAGGAAAATAGTGGACATATATTAAACAAACAGTGGATACTTGGTTTCTAACGTAGTTTCAAAATCTATAACAAATCATGGTGTATGTGTTAAGGTACCAGAGTCAAAAACAGACACCAAGTCTCTAAGGTCAAGGTGCACACTGTGTTTCCAACCAAAACAACTCGACAACTTCAATACAGTTTTGTGAATGTTTTCACTGGAATGTAGTAAATAAATACAACACAAACTTCCAGTTACTATCAGCTGAATTGAATAACAGTATCTGCATCTACACTGGCAAAATAAGGTTCTACCGAGATTTGAACTCGGATCTCTGTTTTCAAAGTCCGGAGTGCTAACCATAACACCATAGAACCGATCACGCTGGTAGATGGAGACAAAAGAATTAAAATATGATACATGTACATACATGTTTTTAAATCTTTAAATACCAGATTAGTACAGCAATTAATATCCCAAATATGGAAATATGAGTCTTGCAAAGTCAATGCTTCATTACCTTTTGCAATAAACTTCTTAAATCAAGTGTCCGTGCTAGATTTAGCAAGAACCTAGTTAAATCACGAGTTTTCGTTCAGACATGCAGCATCTGACGAAGTATGAACAAAATCCGACATTAATAAAGCAGCAGACTGAGAGAAAAGTTTTGTTCATTTCGCTTATTTCTAAAAGAAATACTTTTTACTTCTGCATAAAACTTGATATATAGGAATATATAATGCTATAGGGCGAACACAACACTTCCATATGCACGTGCATCTTAAAAGAGCTCTCATGATTATCACTGAACAGGTGGGTGCGAGCGAAAATGAAATGCAACTAAAACTAACTATTACACATGAAGAGAAGTTGGCAAAATAAGGTTCCACCGAGATTTGAACTCGCATCGCAGGATTCAGAGTCCTGAGTGCTAACCATTACACCATGGAACCACACACTTTTACCTACTTTTTTATTCATATTTAAAGCCGTCATGAGTACATGTATTTTAGATACTGTAAATGAAATCGTTATGAAATAAAATCCTTTATAAGAATGAATTTGATATTGAACCATTGGAACGGAAAAGCCAAATGATCTGGAGTTGTTCGCTTTTGCACCAACATCGGGAGCGTATTATTTATGAAATGAATATATATACAGTATACTCTCTATAGTAACCTCGACGTCTTCAAGAACTTGGTTGAAAAAAAAAACACTCTTAAATTCGTTTTGTCGACAAAAGCTAATCAGTATTATTTTCATATTTTACTGACATTTAGTAAATAAATACAACACAAATTTCTTATAATAATTTGCTTAACTGCATTACACAATCTGCATCTACTCTTGCAAAATAAGGTTCTACCGAGATTTGAACTCGGATCGCTGGATTCAAAGTCCAGAGTGCTAACCATTACACCATAGAACCGTTCACGCTGCGTAGATGGAGAAAAAAGAATTAAAATATAGCGCATATGTTATACAAAACAACAACAAGTATTATCCCAAATATGGCAATAATAAAATACATGTAATAATAATACCGGGTAGATAAAGATGGCGAGGGCTGTCACTATTTGACAGAGTCTATTTCACCATCTAAAATGACCAAGTTACTGGCAGTCCTGATGCTAACATACATTTCTCATGTTACTTTTAAATCTGATCTCACCATTAAAAGTTCATCAAGAGATTTAATAACATGATAAACAAAATGAACAAAGAAGTTTTCCCTTTTAATAAGTATTATATTAAATTTCATGATCTCGGATTAGCTATAGAAAATCTATTGTATACTTGCGCGATTATTTGTACAGATTTGAATTAATTCTTTAATTCTACAAAAGGTTTTGACATATTGTTTGGGTTATTGGATTTGGATACGATATTGTATGGCATATTGTGGTTGGACTTTTTCTTTTAAACCACATTAAAGCAATGATTTGACATCTGGTTTATAACATATTTGCACAGACTTGCGACTGCTTTATGTTTCATGTACATGTACATGTGTACATGATCTTACAATAATCTGTTTCTCATTCGTTCACGTTTTATTACTGATACTTCCGAATTATTAGCGGATTCAGCTGAATCCGCATGCTTGCTCATGTAATCTACCATCAAAACGAACTGAAAGTAGCTGGTGATAACCTGGATTCAGAGTATAAAATTTTGAAATTTTCTTTAAAAAAAATATGATATTATAAAGCATAATTTGTATTCATGAATATAACGGTATAGAAACAATCTACGGTTCCGCCGAGATTCGAACTCGGACTGCTGGTCATGTTGCAGATCCTGTGTGATTTGCAATGTTTATCTAAGATCAAAGTAGCATTAGTTTAGAGTCATTAGTGCAGCTTCTGTAGCCCATGACTGTGTAACTTTTACAGAGATCCAGGGTTTGTAAAACATGAACTGCATAATTTCATTCCGTGATATAAACATAGAGGAGTTTTACACAGAGTCCGTCCGTAAGTCAGTCCATTACGATATTTCTGTCATTTCATTCTTAACGCATTTTTACCGCTTAGTTTCGGCTCAAATGGATGGGATCGACTTGCATAATTATTCTAGTGTAGGAATATTCGCATAGCATAGCTGAAGATGATAAAAGTTTGCTCAAAAATAAGATCTGTCATACCATGGCGTACATACCTGTGACATTCATGAAGATATTTTGCTTCAAATTCGTGCAGTATGTATACATTACAAAACATAAAATTTTGCACACTTCTCCAAACGGGTAAGGTATAAGCCCTTTAAACCAATTTGATATTTTAGACAGGACGGTCTCAACTAGTCTATATATAGGCAATACTGCTGGTAACATTCAAGCAAACATAACTACAGTTCATCATTCCCTTTTAGTAGATTCGGCTCCCCTTTTCATACATATGCAGTGAAACGTGTAGTTACATAATCAGAAAGCTGCAGTCGGCAATATTCCAATGTCCACTGTATATATATACAGTCAAACCTGTGAACAAAGACCACCACTGGGAAGCTACAAATGTGGTCTTTGTTTGCAGGTGTTAATACAAGAGAACAATAGTGAACTGTGATCTCCCTGTGGTCTTTATTCGGATGTGGTCGATAACACAGGTTTGACTGTACCTGAAGGTTGTGAACCCAACTATGTTCAATGAGTCCCCTAAATACCCGCTGCTTAGATACAAACTCTAATCAACACTGTCGCCTTCACATGGTCATCATGATAAATGCCAGGAACTGAGTTAAACCTACGTATGGACGAAAGACTTTTTGTCAAACCAGATCCATCTCATTTGTTTAACATTGTGACGGTTATCTCTGAGAAAAAAACACTTCCAGCTCCTCTGGCTCAGCTGCGAAAATGAGAGAAGGGCATAAAATTACGTATAGCGAGAGAAAAATGCAAGCGCTATCTCAGATAGATGTCTACATCAAGATGGAATTTCCTCACAGCTTCCTCGCATTGTTCTACTGGCATTCATCTGTTTATCACCCATCAGTATCAACAAGAAATAATGTCAAAAACAACCCCAAAAAATGATTTTCTAACGCAATGTTCGGCACCTACATCGTTCCACCTCGTGAGCTCGCTTAGGATCATTAAAGTATTGGCCTACGTCACCAAAACTGCTTTATAGTATCATTACGTTGTTTATGAATTGTTTTCATAATCTGCGCATTTTATGCGATTATCTTACCTGTGATATTTCCTTCCCAGGCTGAACCAATGTAGCATTTCTTTCTGAACCGTTAGGACAAATCACTCAACTCTTTTGGTTCTTTCCTAGATACTAGATTCCTAGATACTAGATTCCTAGATACTATATTCCTAGATACTATGTGAATGTCATGTTATGGTCAATGCCATGCATACCGTGTACGGGGGCAATGTCTTGGTCGTGTCATAGTCAATGTCGTGCATACAGTGAACGAAGGAAATAACATGGTCGTGTCATGGTCATACAGTTTAAAAAGGAAATGTCATGATCAATGTCGTGCATTGTGGAGCCGCCGTGGCGCAATGGTAGCGCGTTCGCCTCAGGATCGAAGGGCCCCGGGTTCGATCCCTACCATGCCATGTCGTAGGTCCTTAGGCAAGACACAAATAATTCCACATTGCCTCTCTCTCTTCGAGGTTGATTCCATCTGGAATGAGTCTCGAGAGCGATTAATATAAGTTGTAAGAACTTGTTTCGCAATCGAGAATAAATAAATTAGTATAAACTAATGTCGTGCATACAGTGTTCGAGAGAAATGTCATGGTCGTGTCATGGTATTTTTAACGTCAAAATGGTGCATACAGTGTATGGGGAAAATGTCATAGACAATGCCGTAAATACAGAGTACATAGAAATGTCAAGGTTGTGTCACATTCAATGCCGTGCACACATTGTACTAGGGGAACCGTCATGGTCATGCCAGACTCGTGCATACAGTGTACGGGGGAAATGTCATGGTCGTTTCATAAACAATGACGTGCATACAGTGTACGGGAGGAATTGTCATGGTCGTTTCATGGTCAATGACGTGCACACAGTGTACTGGAGGAAATGTCATGGTCATGCCATAGTCAATGTCGTGCATACAGTGTATGGGGTGTCATGGTAAATGCTGTGCATACAATATACGTGGGAAATGCCACGGTCATGTCATGGTCAATGTCGTTCAAATACAATGTCGTGCATACAGTGTACTGCGGGGAAAACGTCATGCTCAGAGTCGTGCATACAGTGTATAGGGGAAATGCCATGGTCGTGTTATGATCAGTGTAGTGCATACACTGTACGGGTAAAATACAATGGTTGTTTCATGGTCAATGTTGTGCATACAGTGTACGGAGGAAATGTCATGGTCGTGTCATGGTCAGTGTTGTGCATAAAGTATACGGGTAAAATGTAATGATCGTGTCATGGTCAGCGTCGTACATACAGTGTACGGGGGAAATGTCATGGTCGTGTCATAGTCAATGGCGGACATAAAGTATAAAGGAGAAATGTCATGGTTGTGACGTGGTCAATGTCGTGCATACAGTGTACTGGGGAAATGCCATGGGCGTGTTAAAGTCGATGTTGTGCATACAGTGTACTAGAGAAATGTCATCGTCAATGTCGTGCATACAGTTTACTGGGGAAATGTCATCGTCAATGTTGTGCATACAGTGTAATTGGGTGCTCATCAGTCGGCATATAGTTTACTGGAATGTCATCGTGAATGTCGTGCATACAGTTTACTGGGGAAATGTATCGTCAATGTCGTGCATACAGTATACTCGGGAAATGTCACGGTTGTGCCATGGTTAATGTCGTGCATACAGTGTACTGGGGAAATGCCATGGTCGTGTTATAGTCAATGTTGTGCATACAGTTTACTGGGGAAATGTCATCGTCAATGTTGTGCATACAGTGTACTAGGAAAATGTTATCGTCAATGTCGTGCATACAGTGTACTAGGGAAATGTCATCGTCAATGTCGTGCATGTGGTGTGGGGAAATGTCAGCCATGAACAGTTTACTGGGGAAATGTCATTGTCAATGCCATGTATACAGTTTACTGGAAAGTATGGCCTGGATAAAGTTATGGGGAAATGTCATCGTCAATGCCATGTATAAAGTTTACTGGGGAAATGTCATCGTCAATGTCATGCATACAGTGTTCACGGGAAATGCCATGCATACAGTGTTCACGGAAAATGCGCCAGAGAGACCAGTTATTGTTTTAAATATACATTTTTTTAGAAACAAAATACTTTTAGTGTAGTATTTTGAAGCCCATCTTGCACCTTTATATATAAAAGGGAGGTAATTTAAAATTCCCATTTAGTTCCAAGGCTAGAAATTGAATGCTGAGAAATAAAATGAATTCTTCAAGAAAATATTAATTCTTCAAGAAAATATTAATTTGTATATCTCAAATTATTCTTATCTTTTCATATTTTTTAATATGTGTTCTTTACACTGGTGATATATTAAAAAGTTAGCATACACTCGTCAGCTCATCTGTAAATGTGCTCTCTCTCTCTTTCTCTCTCTCTCTCTCTCTCTCTCTCTCTCTCTCTCTCTCTCTCTCTCTCTCCTCTCAGAAATGTGAGAACCCAACAAACATCGAGCCTAACTTTAATAATCCATTCATAAAAATCGCCCACTCAATTATTGTTGACGTCACACAACACGCGTAACATATTTATTGTAGTTATATTTCCCACAAACTAAAAATCACAGTAAAAATCATTTCAGCAAAAAGGTATGCTATAATTGGTGCATCACTTTTACATATATTTCTTGCAGACGACAACTCAAAATGTCTGGCACGCGCCACCATGACAACGTTTGTTTTCTCAGCATCTGGAACTACTTTCGGGAGCTGTTTTATTCTGGAAGCACTATTTCTTTTCTACCATTTATCACAAGTAATTATGAAATTACCGCAAAAACTTTCTTATTATGACACCTGATCATCTTGATTCCGTACAAAACAATGATGGCAGAAATAAATCTCGTCTGCCGGGTATACATGTATAGTACATTGATTACATTCTTCGAGCCTCACAGGGGTTCTGGAAGAACATTTTAAACTTGCTGTTTGAACAAAATAGGAAAGTATGAGGTATTATTAAAATAAGGTTACATAGAGACTTGAATCCTGATTGCAAGAGCCACAGGCCTAAGTGTCAACCACCCTGCACAAACGTGTTATCGACATTGGTACGTCCTCAGTATGTAACGGGACTGTAACCTGACCACCTTAATGTGGTTATTTTGTATCCCTTACCTCGGTACATGATCGGTGCACAAGGTCTTGAGTTACTGCTCAATCGAACCAAGTTTCAAGTTCAAGTTACTCCTAATATTTTTTTATGAATCTGTGCTTTTCATACAGGTTTAGATACTAGAACCAGCTATTAAAGTAACAGTCTGTGATACACTTGAATCCAAACTCGTCTCTCCACGTATAATGAGTTCTACGTTCATGATAGATTCATTAAATAATATTATAGTACATGACTTTGTGTGTCATGCCAATAATAACGAGCCCATAATGACAGGGACCACAACGGAAATAAGGTTAAATTCAGTGTCCCCTTTTTGTGTCATCCCTGGTATCGATGTGCGTTTCGTGGTGTAAAATATATACATGTATGATTGTGAATAGTCTGGTTGCCATAGGTAACTTGTTATACCATGCATTGTTTTATTGCCGTGTTTTATTATGTATATGTACACAATCTATACTATCTATCTAATCTATCTAGCAAACTCACGACCAATTAAACTATAACTGTCCGTCAATTTCAGACGACAACTGTCCGTCAATTTCATCCGACAACTGTGGCTATTTCTCAGTACGTTTAGCCAGAGTCATCCATAAAAGTATATTTCTATGTCTCTGGTATATATAACATATAGAAACAAGTGTCAAATTCACCAAACGCTCCTAGAGCGAATGTTTTTAAGTTTTCATTTAGCATATCACCTATTTTTGTCCCGCTCAAGTTAAACACTGAGTCAAGCCCCGTGATTCTGTCTTGCATTCAGGATCTATAATTCTGAAAAGCACTGGACAGAATTGTGTCCCTTTACATTTATATTATTGCTTCGTCTGCAACACGTTCAGCATCTGAAGTGGTTTCAACAGAAATGTTATAAAGGAGATGTCCCTTTGATGATAAGTTACTCACAATAACCAGAAAGATTGAAGTTGAAAATCCAAGTGATTTTCAGTAACGTTTACATTCTGATTCAAATGTAGCCCAAGGTTTTTGACGCTAGTATTCCTATTTCTCATTAAATATAGCCAACTGACACCGTAACAATAAAAAAAGATCAAATTAGTTATGGAAGCCAGACTGAATTCAAATGCAGTCGTATACTGCGTTACTGATGCAGATATAGATACATATTATTAAATTACTAGTAGATTCAATTATTCATTTTTAATCTCTGAGAATATATTTTTTATATTAAAAACATTTGCATGTAATCTTTTAATACAACCATTGATGTTAATTGAACAGTCACTGGAATGTCACGTGGTCACACTTCTGACATTGGCGTATAATTATCCGGCCATCTGCTCGTGTATGTTGACACCTCGTATATTACAGACGACAAGATTAAGATCGTCTGCTAATTGGTTTCAGAAGGAAACATCCCGCTGGGAGCATCAGATCATAATTGACCAAAATGCACCATAGTCTGACCAATATTAAAAGCACGTGTAGGTTTAACCACTGGTGGTATGGGTGTTCATGCTGAGTTCTGCGTCCTCCTTTTTTACGCTCATAATATCGAGAATCCTTTCTTAATACGTAAAGAAAAAGTTAATCCAGTTGAGCCGATTATGGCTTATTATGTACATTCAGAGACACGGTCTTCGGTATACAGTTTCTGTTCAAAGTAGATTATGAAGAACATTCCGTAAGTAGGAAGGGGTCTTTGACCACCAGACATAGTTCACCTTCATTTCATCTTGAAAAACATTAGTTATGCAAAAGTCGGGAGACACTCAAAATCCCCTTGGTCGAAATCCCCTTGGTCCAAAAATGGCATAGTAGTCATAATCCCCTCAATGGATTTTACATTGTAATTGCAATAGTTTTATTTTATTTCAATCATTCGCTCTTGAAAAGTAAAACTGGAGACACATACACCATTTAGTAACTTTTTTCATTCTTTATGCTTTCCACATGTAAAATCCATTGAGGGGATTATGATTACTATATGCCATTTTTTTGACCAAGGGGATTTCGACCAAGGAGATTTTGATGTACACTCGCAAAAGTCATGTAGGTACGAAAGTATAGAATTTACCCAGCCTTCGTGTAAAAATAGAATATTACTGAGAGTGTCCAAGTTGAGGATGGCAAATACGAGGCTAACAAAAAAAGTGAAAGAATAGGAAGCCGGAAGCCCTAAGGGATTTTTTTGTATCTAAATATTTGTTGTGGAAACGGATTAAATTATCAGAATATTGCATGGGCATTATCTCTATGGTCTTGTGTTTCGTTTCCACAAGACTTATATCAGTTTTCTTTTGTATTTTTGTAAGTTTTCATACAGGTCTGCACTTAGTTTTCGTGTGTACTTTTTTGTGAGGGTGTCGATTTGTTATGAAGTCTGATAGTATTCTGTAGTTTAGGTCTTGTTTTTCGTTTTGGCAAGACTAGTAACGTACACAGACCTTTGCTTGTCAGACACTTAACAGTCAATATAGTTTTACTTTGCATTTGTTTCTAGTAAATGTATATTCATACATAAAATTTGATAAACTATGTTGTTTGAAGATTGTAAATGTCATTGTTTGTATTTGTATCGTTTGTACATATTATGTATATATATTCATTCTCTGTTTCTGCATTCTCTTGTATTATGCTCTTCAAATATGGAGAAAATAAACGTTATATTATAAATTTTGTTGTAATATTTTGCTTATCACCTGTAACTAAAATTTTCTGTTCCGATTTACGATTTGTGATTCTTTGATGTAGGGCCCGTATTTTATATACTGCATTTATTGTAATAATACGGAACATGTTTGACGTAAAAAAAAGAGAAATATATCGCATTGATTGGTAAAATATAAAATACATACATTTAATATAAATGTATTGAAACAATCAGACACCTACATCTTTTGCAGTAAAATGGAAGTATACTAGTACATTAATTTAAATGATAACATAAACGTCAATATAGATAATAGTTTCTGTGGCAATATTTCATTGACGTTCAAGCACTAGATTATTTAAAATTATTTTAAAATTTGCATTAATCATTTAACTGGAAAACATCTCAACTTGTGTAACAACATTCCGTTGGTTTCGAATAAATTTTTTTTATTAATGTTTTTGTTTTGGAAAAGTCTATTATCCGACAAAGAGAAGACCGTTATGCGTACTTTGAGAATATACGGTATCCGATAACCGATCCATATCCGATTTCACTGCAATTATACGCTAAACAAAGGACACACATTTATACTATTCTGTGGGGGATAATATGTGGTTTATGAGTCGGAAAAGTACAGACAAATGGTTTTTGTAAATAAATGATAAATTATTTACCATAATGTCGTTAATGGCTTGCTTGAAAAATGACAATTCAAAGTTTGAAAATGAAATATACATGTAAATCACTGTAACATGGTGTTACGGTTAATCAATTCTGAACAAAGTACTTTTCAATTACATTTTAAAAGTATTTGTGTAACATAAAAAAATCTAGCACATGGATGATTTTAACTATTTTGCTGATAATGAAATGCCACGGCTTTCATTGTCTTGTGACTAATATATGGACACAATATGGTTCATTACTCGTACAGTAAAATAGCTGAATCAGCAACTTTAAGAGCCTCGATTTTGCCCTCTTAATGAAGAGTAGTTCATTTCAAAGTTTAGCGGTAAACCCTAATTTCGTCTTGTTCTGTTTTCAGTCATTTTTAGGCACAGCCTGTCTATCTGTAAATTGTGTCCGTTTCTTTTTTGTCCCAGATAAAATATTAATTGACAATGCTTACAGCATTATAGCTGCAATTTTATTGAATTTCAATGCTTTAAACAGATCATATTGTACACAAACCTTAAATGAAAAATTATCTTCCTCTGAGCCCGACAATAGTATTGTAGACTGAAATTGTGTATTTATTTATTTATTTTATGGGACACATTGAATGAATGAATACTTCACACAACTGATACCATACCTTTGTTCATACAGAGTTTAACCGTTTCTTTCACGTCTGAATAATGAAAAATATTGAGCGTACCGTTTTGCAAAATTTTCGTACAAAAGAAATTCACATTTCTGTTCCATTCAGCAGACGAGAACTTCGATTTTTGGTGTCATAGATGCCAACTTTGAAATAAAAACAAACATAAAATGTTTGCTTATTACATAAAATGTCAGCAAGATCATCGGGCTGAGAACTCTCTCATTCCCTCTCCAACTTGGTTTTATGTATCTTCCAACTACAGGACATTTGTATAGTACATGTATGTAAAATTGTTTTACGCTCCTAGATATTTTTTCCGCAACGGTAAGACAATCTTAGAACTGTGTGTTTTAAAGCCATGTTTCCAAGAATCTAGTCTACCAGCGGTTACTTCCCTTTGACCAGAAGACAGTTCTTTCATGCACGATAAAAAATTGATATATTCTTTTTTCATTGATTGTTTATAATTCCCGGGCGACCCTGAGACTTCTCCCTGGGTGAACTTGCCAAGACTCTTTTTTGGTTCTGATACGCGGAGTGGGAAGACCCGTTGCCAAGACTCCTGTCAGGCGCAGGTTGAACAGCGTTGAAGGACAGATGCAGATATAAGGAAATCCGGGTACCAGACCCTAGCTATTTTACGAATAGACGCCTTGGTTCTTTTTCACATGCCAGGTGTATAGCACCGATACACGTGAGACTACCTCTGGGTTTCTAACCAGTTCATCTTTAGACGAGTGGGAAACACTGAAAAGCGTTTCTGAAATTGCCAGTGCCCCGCTCGGGATTCGAACCGGGGACCCTCTGATATATTCGCACAAGCCATACGTTTTTTTCTATAACAGAATATCAAATAATTTCTTTCTGTTTTTGTTAAAAGCAAAACTGAATTCAAAACATAGAATTTAAAAGTTTCTACTAAAAGTTTATACAAAAATGTTAGCAAGTCGTTTGCTGTCTATAGCATGTACATGTATATAGTTTTATTTTGAAAACATGTTTAAAGCTGCCCTACATATCTAACTATTTTATTTAAAGTTATCTCGAGATATTTGACCCCTTATTTTTACACGGCTATACAGATATCTTCAATGATCTAATACCATTAAGACAAAACATTTTTCTTTGAGTGTTATTTTGCCCATTGTCTTAACTAATTAACCTGCTTTATCAATTAACATGATCTTGTGAAACTCAAGACCCGTTCCGTTGTGTCTCTGCGGCTCCGTGGTCTCGAACAAAGGAAATGTCTCTAGATATGATCTGTTTGGTACCCGTCCATGCCTTTTTGTGTAATCATAGAAATAAATAGAACAATTTCGCGCTACAAACTGTGATATATGTCTAGTCACGTTTTGTTAACCAAGATGGTCCAAACATGGCATTGTTCACGGTTTCAAAGATGTTTACATTATGTATTTAATATTTATAACGGTCAAGAAAGTGTCCTTTTGTCTAATATCGCAATATTTTCCACAGACTTTATACAATACAAGAACTGTCCGGTTATGAAATTACACACAACGTTAGGCAGTTATTCTTTCCCATAGTTATTTCTTAGATATCATTGTCCTGTCTACTATTGCCTTACAATATGTAGCCCATCATTTCATGTTACCAGTAAGAAAGATGATGCCATCATCAGCAAACATTACTTTTGACAAACCGCCTCGTTTCAGAATATTCACCTCACGTAACGTCATGTCACCAATATTTACGATCAGTCGTTGTACTTCTTTTTGTTTTGCTGATGTCATAAATGACTAACTGCAACAATAAGCTTTCAGTTTGTCGATTATCTTAGCGCACCCCAAAGAACTGAAACATGCCAAAGTAAACTTGTCAAAAAAGAACGGGTGGTAACCAGGACTCTCATAGTATTTTATCATAAATTTTAAAATGTTTATATCTAAAAAAAACTTTTTTTGTTGACTTGACGTTTTTTTGTATGTATATGCGGGTTTCTTTTGAATGCATCATATCGTCTTAAGACGTGTTCACCTTAATTCGCATCTTCGGACTTCTTTGAAAATACTGCAATGTACAAAGGTATCATGCAGCTTTCTACTTTTCTTTTTAAGTTTTGATTCGAGGGATTTTATTTACTATTTCTAGCTTGTATTCGACAACGCTGATTTTGCAAGTGGCTGGACCATTTTCTAATTTTAAATATTGGACACTATGGGGCTAGGATATGTGGTAATAAATAAAACACAACAACAGCACACACACAGCATATCAAACGCTTTAGTATATATTTCACAACAAAATGGACCTTTTGTATTTTGGGCTCAGATAGGGGTCTCTGGGCAAAGGTTGTTGGATACAAGGACCTTTTTTCTTCATTTTTTCATCACAGGTACAGCACTGCATCATCTGCAAGGATCCACTGGATGTTAACTACGTCGATGGTGTCCATGACGTCACAGAAAAGCTCGTGACGTTACGTGACAGCAGTTAGTTTGAAAAAAAAAACTAAAGAGCAAAACACTCAACACGCAATAAAACTTTGCTTTGTAAAATGTCACGCAATTTAATGTTAGTATATAACTTTTTTAAGTAAAGAGCACACCAAACTGTTTTGCATTCATATTTTAAGACAGCGCACGCAGAAAACGCAAAAAAAAATGCAATCGCACGTCAACCCTTTACGTTACCTTGGTGATTTAACCTTATAATAGTCCAATTTTGTAATATAACTTCACAACTTAAAGAATGAAAATAAAATGTATCCGAAAACAAGAAAATATAATGTAGAATCATTAGCAAATCGCAGAAATGTTGCATTTGAAAAACAGATTCTGCCGAAGAACAAACATGGCGTCCCACTTCACCCGCCGAACTATTTGAGGCACGTAACGCTGTCGGTCTGTGCAAGATTATTATCTGGCGAGCCTACAGTAACAAAGGATTTTGGCGAACACTCCGTTGTCCATATCAACAGATAATAACAAATATCTTATAACAAAACGTAAAAAATACTTAAGTCGTTAATGCCCATTGATATGTAAATGCTCTCTGCTGTTGCAGAGGTAGTCCCCGTTAATTAAAAACAGACCTGGCACAGAATTATTGAAGTGTATTGTGTCTATGACTTAACAATAGACTATGCTTTATTTTTTATCACGGTATGATTTATTAAGTTTTTATCAAAATGATATCCGAGGATTGAAAAATTGAGAAAAAAAATATAAATATCATTAAGCACAGTTTGCATAAGTCAGAGATGGACAACAAAAACAACAACAACGGTCAACGACAAAGATATGGAAGATAAACACGGCAACACATGTTGAAGCAAAAGCACAATTTGACCCTGGAGAACGACTTTTAAAAAGACATTAAAGGTCACAAAAACATTGAAAGTTATCTCAAAACTTGTTTATTTATCAGATCTAAACGACCATCTCAACTGTACTAGACAATAAACTTTTTTTAACCGGATCGAAAACGCGACTATTGTCTTTCAGTAATTTTAAGGGAAAACGATACATAGATATAAACAGTTTTGAAATACAGATGTAGTTTTAATACCCGTATAAAGAATGATATTGTTAATCTAATATAGAAGTTCAAAGTTAAATCTACGTCTGGTCAAACCACATTATTAAACACGGTCTGTTAAAAACTTTCCATTTAATAAAATCCTATATAAATCGTTTTAGCAAATAATCTTCTTATTTGTGGCGCAATCGTTTTGAAAAATCACGAAGTTTTATAACTAATACGCTAAAATCACCTCTTCTTGAACTTTCCTTTTCAATAATGATATATTCTGAAGCCGTTGATAATACCAAATAGCTGAAACGTAATTCCTTAAAGGTCTTACGATCATATTTCCTTAATAAAGCTTTTGACCAGTTTGACACTAATACATATATTTTGTTATAGGATATTCGTATCAGAGCTAAGAACCTTTTTTTTTTACATGAAACTCAAGTTTTAAAGTTAATTTTACGGGAAACGTGGCTAATTTGAAATAATTTGTACATCATTAACAATAAACCCGCAAATCTACCGTAACGAGTGTGGTGCATGAGGGCGGGACTAAGATATCGAGGAAGGCGGAGAATAACGGCTTTTCACGTGAAGTTTACAATCTACTTCGTATATCGGGGGTAGGTATAGTGGGCGGAGCTAACCTTAAACCCGATAATTCTTTTGTAGTGGAAAATGTATAGTTCCTTTATCAGAACGTTAGGCACAGTGGAGCTACTGAACTTCAGCTGGAGGACTTTATAACTTATTCCAGTTCTGTTAAACTCGTTTACTGTACTTGGAGAATAAATTCTGGAAATAAAGTAGCAGAATAGGTTATTAATAACACTTAATACGTTAGATATATACACAGGAACGTACAGTGTTAAAGTGATATTGGAAAATCTTAAGTAAACACGAATGAAGAAAATATAGGAAGTTTAAAGATTTTAATCGAGCAGTATTTCATATTTTAGATTTCTTTTAGTCGGTGTGTATTCTATCCTATCATAAACTATGGCAGCTCCTTCCATTACTCAAAAAGACACAACATTCACAAAAATATTTGTTGGAGGTCTACCTTACCACACAACAGGTAAATAAAACTTTTTTCTATTTGTTCTTCTGTCTCTTTTTGATGAAAATGTAGTGTGTATATTTCTTGTTTTGTACAATGTTTCACTGTCTTATATTGATTAAAGAATTAACTTAACTCTTAAGTCCCACAGGTGCAGTTTGATGTAATTTAATGCTAGCAAGCAATTAAGCTCGCATTACTACTGCATTAAGGTTTAATTCACAGTGAAAAAGTTCAATGTTACTTTACTTTGATGTTTGCTTAGATGCAACGGTAGGGTTTCAAAGCATTGTACATGGCCATTTGCAGTACTTTAATTCAGCAGTAAAAATGCAAAAAAGACAATTATATTTGTAGCACGAGAACAAGAAAAAACGCTCGAAAGTGGTATTTGGTCAAATGTACGGTTTTCTCGTGCTTAGTTTAATGTGTCAAGACAGCTGACTAGCTACTTCAATTAGAAATTTAGGAAAGCCGAACAAGAAAAAAAATTCTTGAACATTAGTCATATTTCTAGGTATTGGACCCTCGTCTCCCCGCAACTTTGTTCATCACGTAACCATAGTTCACGACAGTGGTAATTTTTGGTTAATGCTTTCAGTTGTTTGACCACATCTGTCATTGTTCAAAGCTTCGGCTTTTAAAGTTTAGCTGGGACTGAGCAAGCTCCCTCAGATAGAGGTCATGGGCCCCGAACTAAGAAATATGGGGACCACTAGGACTTTGCCTTTATGTTTTCTTTGCTACGAAACGTAATTTATTTTTATAGTTAAGGTGATCTCGTGCATTCTTCATTACGTGTATGGAACGCCGTCACAGTCATACTGTACATGTATATTTATCCTGTATCATTTCAGATAAATCGTTACGAGAATTTTTTGACAAATTTGGAGAAATTGAAGAAGCAGTTGTGATAACAGACAGACAGACAGGAAAGAGTCGAGGATATGGATTTGTAAGTGAAATATTCATTAAGCTAATTTGCATATCATTTGCATAAGAAGGAGAAAAAATGTGTTCTCCCTTTCGAGGGAGAAGGTGTTTGAAGGTTAAATGTGCTTTTATATTGTTAAAAAAGGTATGTGAGAGAAGTCGTAAGTCTGTAGAGTATTCGTGGATGTAAATTAGGAAAAGTTAAAAAAAATATGTGGATTACAAATGGTACAGTTACCGTAAGTAAGGCGTGGGTTTGCGGTGGAACCGTTTCGTGTTTCAGTAGTTTGTAAATTTCTCGTAGACTTTTTAGACCCTTTTCTCGGTCACTGGTTTTAATCTTTTGCATGCAATTCACATTGTGTTCCGAGAGTTTACTTTCTTTTTTAAAAATGTATTCTGCCAGATTTACACTGAGTGTTGATTTTCTTATATAACAGTCCTCTTTTATATCTTCGAGTGAAGTGAGTTTGTTTTTTGCATTTGTATACCCTTGAAGCTTTGATTGTTTGGAAACAGACTATATTTCTATGATTGGTTTTATTTTTGTAGACGTGTTTGAACATCCCCTATACATGTACACTTTTCAAACATCATCATTTCTAACAGATAATTGCATTTTTGATGTCTGTTTTATAACACCGAACTTACTTCTTATTAAGCCTCAGACGCCAAATTTTCACTCACACCGTCAGTAAAATGTTACAACTTAAATTTCAGTGTAAATCATATTACCATAAAAACTGCCAGTGTAAAAGTGATTAACCGGTATATGTATATAACCCATAAGCTGAAAGAAAGGGGCCTGACCTCTTTCAGTAATAAAACAGATTTTGCCAATCAAACAGTTCATAAACACTAAGGGACCCCGGTGTCTTTCTCTGGAACTCGCTGCTTCGGAGATACATGTGGTTCCATTCACAGAAATTATCTCAGCTATGTACATTCAGCCTCATTCTGTCAGAGTGTACTGATAGAAAATATGAAAACCGCAAACATATGTCTTCTAGCATTATTCTGATAATGGAAACGAGAGAATGAAATATTTTTCTCGCTTTTAAGTTGCAGCACGCGTTAGAAATAAGCATAACACACCACAGAAAACCTCTGCTGATGCCTTCGAGTTTGAGAACATCATGTGACACATGTACTAACAATAAAGCACGAAACAAAATACTCATGGCGTTCTGTACTACAGCATATTTGTTCGCAAAAAATGCATTGTGGGAAGAAATCCAAAAATATTTACACACTGCATGTTATGGCACTGAGTACTTAAAATACATTTTATACCTATGTAATACTGATAATTATCAAGAATTATACGGCATCTTACTGTGAAGGCAGTCAGTTTCCCCTGATAATCGAACACAAAGATCTAACATGCAAATTCTCGTATATGTGTTAAACATATTAAAACATCAAGAGTGAAATTTTACGATGCTTTCTTATATTAATTCCAATAATAACAGTAGCAGCGTGCATGTTATCTTTATTCTGAAACTTTGTATTATAAAACAATTATTATTTCTTTGTTTTGTAATGGTTATAAGTGATAGGAACATACTTTGGCATGCGTATATAACGTTTAAACTTATTCAAAGGTCATATTTGTATCGTGTTTATTTATCGTAGGGTCGTACAATTTAACAGCGTTTTGCCCACTCAAAAAGACAGTGCCAGAACTTTCAACATTCGTTAAAGTCACGTGACTTGTGATAATAAAAGAAAACCATGGATTTTCAAAGTAACGTTTTGCAGTAGAATTATGGTAAAAAAAGTAACTATAGACTGAAGTGAAATTTATTGAAAACGGAAATAACGACCACTTTTATATTATTTACTCTGAGAAACAATCTATAAAACTTAAACCACTGTTCAAATAAAGGTGACACATGCGTTGTAGGTTTAAACGAGGTCGTGTAACATAGCTAGCTGGTTTTGCATGACTCAGGTAGAAACACATGTATAAGACTGACAGAGCTTTGTTTCTAATCTAGAAAAAAATACACCAAAAACAATTTTCAAAATACGTCGTAAACAAAGATTGCGTGTTTAACTTTGCAACCGCGAAATTTGACACCCAAAACACAAAACGACCGTTATGTGAAAATGATTTAGTAGAAATGTTTTTTTACATAGTATTTAACGTCCTAAACAAGCTTCGATATTGGGTATTCATCAGTTTTGTAAGGGGTTATTTGACGGGCGAAAACCTTTTAACAAAACAAGAGAAAAGCTAAACCACGTTTATTGTGTGACAAAATGGATGTATAATAAAATTCACCACCCGTTTGAAATGTTTTTAGAATGGGAAACATAATATACTTTGAAAGTCATAAATGCGAGACTATAGATTTCATTTAACTCGTACAAAAGGGGCTAGAATTCATACCTGTTATTTTAAAAAAGCCAAGCTAGATTTTTAGGTTGTGAAACATGGGCAAAATAAACAAAAAGGGGTCAGAAATACAAGTACCACTTATTTGAATCGTTTCATTTTGGTTTGAAGAGTTCATACTATATGCAGATTGAGCTACTTGGTCACATCTGGGTCTTAATGACCCAGGTAACTTACAGTTTCAGGGAGGAGTTTGCTGTTGTAAGTTTAGACAAGTAAAGTAATACACAGACGGCCTTCTTTTAGAAATAACGTTTACACAGGTATTTGATCATTTTAATCAAACTATGTCAATTTGTGACCATAAATACCTAATAAAATAATATTTATATATCATTTTACGACAATGCCCGGGGGATCACGTAACGAATTACGATACATTCTCCTTATTGGATAATAGAATAATAAAATGTCAATATTTTCATGTTTTCCTCAAACTTTA
Organism: Saxidomus purpurata; assembly: GCA_022818135.1. NCBI lineage: Eukaryota > Metazoa > Mollusca > Bivalvia > Venerida > Veneridae > Saxidomus > Saxidomus purpurata. Next base: position 3,630,215 of record JAFMSR010000017.1, read on the forward strand.
AATTCTCATAGTATTGAAAAAGATTAGTCACAGCCTTGTATTCACAACAAAATTGTAATTTAAATGTCATAAAGCGTTTTATCTAACTTTTGAATTTATTACCTTAAAACATTTTTACGTGTTAAGACTGGGTCATGCAGCACGCTGCATTTAGCCGAAAGTAATTAAAGTACCGGAAAGAGCATTGAAAACTTCTATAGTGTTAAAAGCCAAACCGTGTTGAGTACTCCAATAGTTTCGTTTGTATTTTTATAAACTGTGAGGTCCTGGCATTGTGGGGTAGGTCTGACTCTAGAACCTGAGGTCTGCGGTTTGATTCTGAGTGAAATGAATTGTTCTCCTTCGCATGTTTCAATAATATCTCTAAGTAGCAACATGTAAATAAATGTACTTTTGTAGTTAAAATAAGCACCTTTAATACTACACGTAAGAAGAATCTAACATCTTCTATGTATAATGATTCAGACGGGCCTTCAAGCAGAATACAGACTTTTTGACATTCTAACCTTCAGTAAAATATTTATTTGCCCCAAGGAACACTCAGGCAAATGATATAACTCATTATAGATTGTTTTCATACCATGTACTTGGGTTTAGACAGTTTTTATAAACAAAACACGAAACATAGTGGAGCAAAGTACGAGGTATTAGATTAACGGTGTTTGGGAATATTTCTCCTCTTAATTTTAGGGCAAAAGAAGTACCCAACAGATGGAAAACTGTTTGCAAGGATTGCCTTGCTTGTTTATTTGGAGGTATTCGTTTTCAGAACGTTATTTTTCCAGCGTTCAAACTTCAGCTACAAAAAAAAATGAAAATGGAACACAAAACACGGGGTGTCTGCAGGGTCAGACTAAACTGTAAACGAATTACTTTTGTTTGTAAGACATCTCATGGTCGTTGTATGACATTTATGCTTATGATGAGATGAAATTCTTGTAACAGAGGTCAATCTGTCTGTCCTAGATAAAACACTTAAGTATTAATGTTTTGTTATACAGTGATCGGTTACTGAACGCTAGACCCCTGATCTGGATAGCGTAAAGTGCGTTTGTTTCAGTGTCCTTGACCTTAATCAAAGATGTGAAGGGATGTTGCCAAGAAATCCTGCCAGTTGATGAAATTATTTTGCTTCACAAATTATAGTGATGTAAGAAGGGCTGTCTTGATAACAGCCGTTAACCGTATCTAAGTAAAATGCAAGTTTCAATGTTTGACTTACACTTCATTATCGGCATTCAGATTTCAAAAAAATAGTAACAGGATTTTCCTTTTTTTAATTTGAAAATACAGACAGATGTATATCCGCTTTTCGTCTGAACGAACTCTTAATTAAAAAAATAACGGAATTCTGAAAGCATCTGCCAGTATACACAGCGTGTACATGTCTGCTAATAACTCTTCTCTCACGGGTTTAATGACCCCTAAAATGGCTACCGAGCTTCAAAGCTAAGTTAAAAGTATTCGAAATAACAGGATTTAAGTATCATTTACAATTCTATTTCTCTACTGTGCAACCCAACCACCCACTCACTCACTGCAAATCGTAAATGTGAAAAGTTTTATCGAAAATTCCAATCGCAACACTCATTATCTGTTACATAGTATTATATGAACTGCGAGTGAATTATTAGTGTTTTCATGAAATACTTATCAAGTCTGAAAATCTAGGCTTTGTAGGTCATATATTAGTGGAAACAATCAATCAGCTGTTTGATCAGAAAGTTCACGCTGCGCGTGTTATAGTTTATTTCAGAGTCGTATTGCATTCAGACACGAGTTGAATGCACAGCACGAGATTTTTGATACTCGAAGATTACACGTGCGTTCTTTGTCTGTATGTAAACACTGGTAATCGTTATGTTTACGGTTCAAAATAAGGTATGCGTTTTTTTTCTGGTATCAGAATAAAAGTTGGAAAACATTCATATGTGCTTGTGAAGATATACTCAAAGTTTATTAATCTGTCTGTCAAGATTTATACTTCAGTTTTAGAGACACAAACTACTAAATCATAACTGTATGCAAATAAGAAAACGATTGTTTTGTCCCAAGACACCCGTAATTCGATACCCTAGAAACACTGTTTAAGCAAGACATTAAAGAGAAAACAGAACATGGACGCTGAAGAATATCTACCAATGCAGGGCTAGCGCTGGCATAAGGAAATGCCAAAATTGGCTTCAAAAGGTTTAGCTTGTAAACGGAAAGGACATGTTTTGTGTGCTGTGCCAACAGCGTTTCATGGGGAAAAATGGCTCAAAGAAAACATGAGCCAGTGCTAGTCATACAATTAGATCCCAGATACTAAGTGTAACAAAAGTCAAGTTAAACTTTACTCTCCTGGCGGCATTTGATTCTGCCTTCGTACTAGTGCAGACCATGACCAAGGTTGCACATCCATGCAGTCTGATGATGAGCTGGATTTTTCACTGTTAAGTCGTTAGATTTTCCGTGAGCACGCCTTTGAACAACTAGTGGTCCTGCCCAAACTAAATGATGGACAATGTGATACCCCCCCCCCTCCCATGAGTGTGTAGCTGCTAAAGAAATTACTGAACGATACGTTTCAAGGTCGCACAACATAAATAATTAGAAAATACTTGAGAAAATGCTAATTATTTACTAAACTTCATTAAGATCAAACATATCTGCAGATTCTATCACTGCAATCCGCGACAACATCAGTTATGACTAGACTCTGTTGCATGTAAAGCACTTTTCCATGCACAATATCATCAGTTTTCGCGCATTTAATACACAAAACATCTATCTTTAAATTGCATTTTCTTATCTTTCATCAATAATTATTATTATAAATAATGTTCGAAGAGATTATATCAAAGTTTTCGGTTGAAAAATAACAACACTAGTGTTTTTCCCAACTTCCCCTACCTACCAAAGCATTCATTGCTGACTGAATTTTACATTTTTGGATGCGCTCATAAAAATAACACCATCGTGCAAATCGCAAAGATAAGAAAGATTTTCAAAATGATGTAAACCTATTGGTGTATCTACGATACGAAGGAATTCTTCTTAAATACGTTTATTTCATTGAAAGATTGAAGGGTAGATTTAAGGGTTTCCTTTCTTGTTGTCTCTGAGTCATACATTTTACATGAAAATTAAAACAAACATGTACCCGCTTAATTGTGCATAATATGCACTTATGAACAGTCATGAACATAATATATAAAGTCTAACAATATTTCGGATTTAATATTTTATCAAAATTCATTTTTTAATTAACACCAACGTATAATAGACCTGTAAAAATCAGAAGGATGTAAATTGCTTTAATCAAGGTCAAACTTAAGTTTGTTCCCGAGGCTAAATAACTTAGACTGCAATCTTCTTCAAATATCGTCTAAATTTGGTTATCCAATATCCAAATATCATTTAAAACACCTGTTATCATGTCATTTTCATGAAAACGTTATTATTATACCCATAGACACATTAGTGGGAGTTAATCTTCGTAAAAAAATACCTGACCTGGCATTGATAATGAGTCGGAAAATTGACGTGACCTGCAGACACCACCGTCTCTGTCTGTTAGATTGACGAGTAGCTAAAACCCCGTTATCGGAACCGGTAGCCCGATATTCATGGTTCAGTGAGAACACTTATATCCTCACCTGAACTATGAAATATCGTAGTGTCTGTTCATTTTTTTTTTTTCAGAGAAAATGAAATTGCTGCCATTCTTACGCCTTGTGTAGAAAATTAGCATACATTATATCTGGCTATCAACACTATATAATGGGTTATATAAAAGTAAAGAAAAAAACGGCAGTTATCGCATTTAAACTTTATACAATAGCATAGGTATCAATACGGTAATCAAGTAATCGCTCGTCTGTAAAGCTTGCTTCTAATATGTCATAAAAACGAATTAATGTTGTAGATGAAACACCTGATCAGGATAAAACTTGTTCAAACGCATACACTTAAAATGTACTTTTTAACAAAGACTGCCATCATCATTGTGACATCATGCCTGGTACATATGATAGCTTATTACATTTTGAAATACATGCCCGTACATGAAGAATAAACTACGAAACCCCTTATTATTCAAAAAGTCATCTTATTTATCATTATTTATCACACGTTCTCATGGAATAGAAATTTAACTGTGAATTGCCAAATACATTGTATGTCTCGGGTCCATTCATAACAAACTGGCATCGGATCCCATATATCACGCGATAAATAAAGAAACTATAAAATAAATGAATGTCAATTATTGCAAACTACGTTTCAAGATATTGGATAGACTTTTCATGTGCAGACGACACTTTTCTGATAGAAGTTAATTTCATTGGTCAGCCTTTAGACAACACTGTCACTTATAAGCTACTAACTGTCTTGAAACAGATAATAGCCGAAATGCAGCGAGTCTGAAACAGAAATGCAAAAGACAATCTATAAAAGATGGTCCATTCGATTTCAACTCTTTGAATGACACGTGACACGTGACGAATAGCACAGTTACCGTACACTGTTAAATATCCCGTCCCATCGTAACGTACCCGAATAACGCGCATAAATCTACTTTTACTCAACCACACGAAAACGAGAATGCTATTGTAAAGACGTAAGATTCTGATTTTATTGTAGTTAGCGAATTGTAAAAACCTGCTATACCAGCGAAAAAATTCTATAAAGATCCGATCATTCATCATGATAAAAAGACGCACTTTTGCTATTTCCATCAAAATCTGTCCAACTATTTGTAAACGCAGACATTATAATATTATTATGAGTGTATGTTTTTGTAATAAAGCTAAGTATTTAGCATAAGACCTTGTACTTTGATACACGACCGGTCGGGCATTAGTCTTAGAATGAAATAGTAGAGATTCTATCGTTTTTGTTGGCTCGAACTTTCCCACATGATGGTTTAGTAACCATTGTGCTTTTATTGGTACTATATGTACAGAATATGCATGACTGACGTAATTGTACAGTACAGTTAGTGCACGATAAATTTACAGTCGAAAATTCAGTTCTAAATTATTTGTTTATACCGAAATACCGCTACCCTGTCGACTGAACATCGATGTCCGTCCTTAGATAGATTTGACGTTTTCTTTCATCTACCACAGAGCACATGGCAGAAAAATGAGACTAGCGCTCGGAACTCTGCGCGTTGCAGGGCCAGCCGATGATTCTGCATGGTTTTATATCTCCCCAATGCTATTGCTTCAACAGTTCACGCCGCATAGACAAACTATGTTTTACTTGCTATTGAGATTTCTGAAGCATACAACTTCTTCAAATTTTCAAGTGGAATGTATCATTAAAACAAAATTCGTAAATTACTTACGCCATGCTTATGAGATTAAAGTAAATAATGGAAAAGTTGTAAAGTGTGTGTGGTTGCGTCAAAAAGGGGTGCCACAAATAACTAACTTAAAGTTCACGCTAAAAGTTATTAGAGATCTTGATGTGTTAGTGTCTTTAAATAGAACGCCGATGATGTAAACAAGACAGAATAATGTCTATAGAAACTGCGAATTTAATAAGAAAGTATATTGCTTTATGCTGTGATTATGAATTACCAGGACTGAGGAATGTCTCCTTTTTGACTTGACTTTTGTGTAACAATATTTCTTTATAATGTGCCGATGAATCGTAAGTAAGTTACTTCTAAGACGTTGGCAAGTAAAGACGGTTAAGTCTGCTGTTGAAACCACTTTAGTCTCTGTCTCTCTCTGTCCCAATTGTGTCCGTGTGTCTGTCCCAATTGTGTCTGTGTGTCTGTCTC